>JALGPY010000006.1:55535764-55883264 GCA_023055425.1 Linanthus parryae
CGTCTTATATAACAATCTTTTTGCCATTTTGGTCGCTTTACGTGTAGGGTACGATAAAAAAAAACCTTCAAGTCATGTTAAAGATCTTTATTAGTTGCATCTCCTACCTGTACGATATAGTTTTTCTCATGGGGAACTGTTTGGCTTTCAGGTGCACGCAAGTCTTTGCTAAATGTCTTTCAAGATGGCAACTGCCATCCAAAGATGGCAATGGTGATTGATGACCGCCTGAAGGTTTGGGAAGATAAGGACCAACCACGAGTTCATGTCGTACCTCCTTTTACTCCTTATTATGCACCTCAAGCAGAGGTACTGTGATTCACTCATCATAATCTTTCTAATAGCATTTAGAATTTTCCTGGAGAATATTTACAAACGGTGGCCGTCTGACGTGCGTCTGCTAACTTTAACATGTGCTGAGACAGATGGCGAATGCCGTTCCTGTTCTCTGTGTGGCAAGAAATGTTGCATGCAACGTCAGAGGTTGTTTCTTCAAGTAAGAAAATTGATGAATGTTTTAATTTGTCCTTTTGAGTATTCACGATGAGTTAATTGTTCACATTAATTTTGTTACTTCCTTGAAATAGTGTGTACTCTGTTAATAATATGATTGTATATGGCTTACTAATCAGAGAGTTTGATGAGAATTTACTAAGAAGAATCTCGGAACTATTTTACGAAGACGAGGTGGTGAATTTACCTTCTTCACCTGACGTGAGCAACTACTTGATGTCCGAGGTATGCTACTAAACTACCTCCCGCGATGCAATTGATACTGGAAGTTAGCAGCTCTTATGCTCCTTGTCGTCTTTATTTTCAGGATGCTAGTTTTGTGCCAAATGGAAGTGGTCCCATTGCTGAAGGAATGAATGGTCCTGAAGTTGGATATAGATTGAGTAATTTGGTAGGCCTCATATCTGTAGTTCTCTGCATCCAGCAATTAGCTTTTCTCTTTTTGGTACAATTTGATTCTTGAGCATGTGGGACAATGTTCATTCTCCTCTTTCAGTTTTCAGTATGTTTTAGCGTTGTAAACTTGTTGACCCGTGAATGAATTAAAATACAATTTTGACTTATATGATGTAGGATGAGAAGCATGGAGCAGATTTGGCTACTCATCCTAAACCAAATATTCCGGAACAGAGACCAGAAGTCACCCATCCACCTGTGGTTGGTGGTCCCAATTTGTTTGGTCCACCATCCTTCAGGGCTGTCATACCTTCTGATAGTATGTATACTGTTTAATATGTATTTCTTGTTCAGGATCCGGTTTTAAGATTCGGGTAATGGGGTTTGACTATTGAATTTGTGATTTGCCATTTGCATTACAGAGCCTAGTCTGCTTGGAGCTCCTTTTAGACGAGACAATAGCTACTCTGATTCGGATGAGCTCAAGAGAAGATTGTTCGTTGTCAACCCTTCTCAAGATCTAAGGTATCAGGGTTCAGGTGACCCTCCTTTGCTTTCCCGGTTACCTGGAACACTACTAGCGAACCAAATGCCTCCACAAGGAGGTTGGCTAGTTGAAGAAGACATAAAGAGAGGACACCCCAACCGCCAAATTTCAGGACATATTCAAGAATCTGATCCAATGAAACTTGATAGACAAAGAGCTCGTCAAAACCCAAATTTTCTTAGTTCAATTGGTTTGGGTACTGCAGGATTGACAGCACATGCTTCAGAATTCAGGCGTGAAGAGGTTTGTGATGTAATCATCTGTTTATTTGTAGTAAAGAATCCTCATGTTCTCTGCCATATTTCAAATAACCGCCGAAGCATCTGAACCTAAAAGCTAACCAATATAGTGGAATTGGGACAAAGGAAAAAGAAAGAGAATACAAATAGAAAACCCATTGAATCCATTTTTTCGAACCGGTGATAGGTAAAAGGAGTCATTGGTTTTTCAGTTGCTTGACCTCTTGATTGAGAACATAAGCAGTCTTCTTCTTTATCTGAAAACTTCATGCTATTGTAAGGCCTCTCAGTGCTGGCCATCGTTTGACTTGCATTAATCCGTCCATTTTTTGTTTTCCTGAATGGTCACCCTCATCTTACACCTCTCCTTTCAACATTGAAAATACCATCACAGCACGATACTAGCCAGCAAGAGATTTTCAAATTGATATGTGATCCTAATTATACAAGCTTAACCTGAAATCTCTATTCCTATGTGGCCTTCCAGAGACAGTTCCTTAATTGGAGTCCTGAATCTTATTAAAGTAGGACAAATATATCATTTTTTTGCTTGAAAAAGTTGAATAACTTGCTTCCTGATTTAAAAATTTCGCTATAAAACATGACTCATTCTCTTTGTATGGGGGCCCATGCACCCATGCAAGAGGCAGTCACCTATTGAATTTTACAGTACCTTCTCTCTCTCTCACACACACACACATTGTCTATCACAATTTTAGTTTCTCTTAACTTTATTTTCTTGATTTCCAGGGCTATCCAGGAAATGAACCTCAAAGGCAGAGTCCTCCTTCGACTAGTCAGCCTTCTGGTAAATGAACGTGTTATTTATCACTTGGAGTGCTTCTCACACGTCATATGATTGTAACTGATCACTTGTCTACGTATTAATTATTTGGTTTGGCTAAGAACAAATAAATATGTATCTTATTCACGGTTAAGTCCATAAGAAGCCATTTGGTTAAGGGTTTTCACGGTACATATGATGGAAGATAATGAAGTTTTTCAGATCGGATCAGGGTATCTTTGACTAAATTTGGGGTATGAGAGTGACAGACAAGGTAGAGATATAAGGAAAAATGGTGACCTGTGCAGGAGTATTTTAGTGTTAAAGCCAATTCTTGAAGTATGTTGCAGCAACCAGTAAGCTCGCGATATCATAGTTGAATCTAGTTGGACCAGGTAATTAGATAAATACATGTGAAACGTTAAAAGTTGTCCTGCACAACATTCCTGAATATATAGAGAATATGAATAAGTTGTTGCATTGTTATTTTTGAAAAAAAGAACAGTACCAAGCTCCAGGTCTAAACCATGATAATAAGCAAATAAAAGGGCGCACACCTTAAACATAATGTCCCATTTGTTCCATATAATTCAGAGTCATTCTATTTGGATAATAACTGTACATTTTGGATCGAGATTCTGCAGCTATATAATATATAAGCAATGAGGTGAGCACCTCTCCTCTTTTGTGCCATGTGCACATGAGGGCCATTATAATCGCTCACTCTCTTTTCCGGCAAAGTGTCATATTTGAATCTTCTCTAGATCTTGGCTGACCACAACTGAGATGTGCAGATATGGAACAAAGACATAAAATACATAGACAGACTAGATAGTCTCTCTCCTTCGCTGTCAGTCACGAGGTTTTTTTACTCACCAGTTTCTTCCCGGGTTCTCTCATACCTTGGATACCATTGGGAACAGCATTTAGAGTAACAGTTGACAGCTGATCTTCTAACAATCAAAACGAAGCTGTCTTTTTGCTATCAGCAAGAACTCTATCTCCAACTCTAAGAAATCTGACTGGCCTGCTCAAACACCAGGGAAGAAAGAACTCTAAACTCCGACGCCGAAGAATTAACATGAACAAGTTCCTGCACTGGAAAGCTATACAGAAAAAATGAATGTGTACCCATTTTGAGAATAGGGCTTGAGGCATCTCAAGATTGAAAAAGATGAAGAAGTTTTTGACCAAAATACCCTGTGAAGTAGGTCACCAAAAGAAAGAATTCCTCCAAACAAATCGTATGGTTCTCCAGCATCTCAATCCAACAGTTATATGAAAGAAGAATTTAATGTCAATTTAAGAGGGAGAGAAGGGGGGGGGGATTATTCGCTGCGTGACATCCCCAAACCGACACAGGAGTCCTTGGTCGTGGGACCTTAAAGCACCTTATCTTGATTGAACATGAACAAGTTCCTTTGACAAAAATCAAATTTAGAGGAGTTGGAACTTGTTATACTTCTGAGTTCAAATGCGGCGATCGGGTTGGGTATATGAGATGGGTATATCAAATTCCCCCCTATCCCTCCAATTATAACTGAAGTTTTATACTACCTAGAGGTATAAGCAAGGATACGAGATTGTGGGTACGGGTGGGTAGTAAATGACTTAATTGTCCGTGTTCAACAAGGAAAGATACAATTTAAATAAAAAAGGTTATTTTACAATTGTTATATATAAACATGTATCATATTCTGCCATAACCAAACATATGAGCACAGCATTACATATACTGCCTTATCCCTCTTCGATCATATCCCACCTCATATCCCATTATATGTCGTACCCAGCCATTTCTTATCCCCAACCAGACGAGGTGTACAGATCTTTGCTGACGGATGCCACTCTTTGCTTCTGGGTTGGTGTCCGCTATAAGAATGCAGACGTCTCATTGTCAAGGGAACAAACCTTGATCGATATGGGTTTGGAATTTGTCTTTTAAATTGAACTAAGACGAGTAGTATTACATGAATCTTTACTTAAACAGGTCCAATTGGGCTTTAGTGGATGAAGAGCCTTTTGATATTTTTTTCCCTTTCTATTGGAGTAAGTATTTAAGTACTTTTGAATCAAAAACTACAGAACAAAATATGGAAATTAGCACGACATTTTGATAGATACAATTTATAAAAGCTACTGAGTATGCACAGCATCGCTGTACACATGTCCAACTTTACCATTTTTACCGGATGTTGGACTCACCCGGTGTGACACCCACATCCGATTCTGGGTAACTTAGGTCATCCTTATATGGTCTTGTTTATGATGAAACATCTATGTACAACCCATGTAACCTATCTGTGGGATCTCACTGTTTTGTTCTCATTTTTTATTATGGGTGTAGAGATGGGTGTCTATCAGTCTGCTAATGGAAGAGAACGTCAAACGGAAGGTGGAAAAATTAATGTGCTTCCGTCTTTATCTATTGGAGTGCTGCTCGAAATTGGGAGAAGATGCAGTTCAAAGGTATGAATGAATAATGTGTTCATTTGCACACCATTTTACAAGGTTCTTCTCCGGATGCATCTTTTCAGCTGAAATTTGACCATCCACACTCCCAAGAAGAAAGAGAGAGAAAAAAATCAAATCTAAAGAAAGGAACGTTGATTGTGTATACTGTTTTGGAGTTAATTCTTTTACGCGATATGTTACAAAAGGCTGGAAGTTACCCTTGAGCCAACATCTGTTTGAACTTTAACAAGTGCATATTTTTCACCACAAATAATCTGGATATTTTAACTGGGTGAGAACAGTATAAGAATGCAAAATGCACATTCGTCCATCTCCATGAAGTTAATTACTACAATTTTGTTTTAGTAGAAATATTGAGGTATGTACAAAGAGTTAACGTATTTCCTTTAAGAAACAATACACATTTGTCTGTATCAGTACTTTTTTTGAGACACAAACCAATTTACGGGACTCATTTATCATCAGGAAAAAAACCCACAAATCGTGTCTGAAGTCTGAACCCAAAACGTGAATAGGTCCACATTCTGAGCATATTTCACCAGGCTCTGATCATGGAGAAACTAAACCGAATTTCAGAACTAAACTTTTAAAAAAATGGCAAGAAAATTTTGGATAAGAGCATCTCCAGTTTTAGAAAGTGGAAGTACATTACCTAAGACTGCCGCTAGCTCCTTCATTTAAGTCAGTAGCAATTTGGGATTCTGTTATTGAAAGAATGGAAAAGCGCTTAGTATCTTAGAAGAAGCAATATTTGTCTATGTCTCTTTGCCTACCTATTTTCTTTCATTGTTTCCATTGCTAGCGTCAGTTGAGAAGAGAATCGATATTTGCAACGGGACTTTTTGTGGGATAGCATGGAGAGGGAAAGAAAATACACCATGCAGCCTGGAAAGATGTTTGTCAGCCAACAAAGCAGGGTGGTGCTGGAATTTGTAATTTGCAAAAATTTAGTTGTGCTTTGTCGGGAAAATTGTCGTGGAGTTTCCTTTGTGAAGAAAACAATATTTGGCGAAGAGTTGTAGCTGCGAGATTCGGTCTTATGCAGGGAGGATGGAGGACTAAGTAAGAACACCACATGTTGTAGGATTGTGGAAGTTCATTAGGCGTAACCGCGTAAGTGGGAGGTTTTTTTGAAAAACATTTATTTCGAGGTGGGTAATAGCTCTAGAGTAACTTTTTGGCATGATATTTGGTGTGGAGATGTGCCCTTATCTGATGCATATCCTTGGTTTGTTTCTTCTATCAGCTAACAAAGAGGCCAAGGTGGGTGATGTTTTGGACAGTATAAATGGCACATAGTATGGGAAGCTTTGTTCATTCTTATTGTCCATGACTGGGAAGTCGATGGTTTGCAGCAGTTTATTCAAGGTTGTAGTCTATTCGTGTGCATTTTGGAAGAGATGACAAAATATGTTGGCTAGGAGGTTACAATAAATTTACTGTGACAGATTGAAGTATTTCCAGTGTAATTTTCCTCATGTCATGGTCTGGAAGTCTAAAGCGCCCTTAAAAGTGAGGTTTTATTTTACATATAATGTTGTTTGGAATTCTGTCCTCACCACTAATAATCTAAAAAAGAGAGGACTTCAGCTGGCAAATAGGTGTGTGATGTGTCAATGTGGAGGAAACAGGTTCACACCTCTTTTTGCATTGCTCAGTTGCTAGGAGTTTGTGGGAAATCATATGGAGCTTGTTTCCAATCCAATGGGGCAACCAATAGATATGAAAACGCTGTTACAGAGTTGGTTGACAGTTGCAATGGCTCAAGTCGGAGAAAGGTTTGGCAAGTAGGCACCGTTGTGTATCATTTGGCAAATATGGAGGGAGCACAATCGCCGAGCATATGCCCGTAAACCATTTTAGGTCTATGTTTTTCAGTACCTTCCGTTTCTGGTGTGAAGGGAATTTCCCAAATTTTACTTTTGCGCTCATAGACTTTTGTGATATGATCAACAGTTGAGTTGATCGATCTTGTACTTGAACTGTTTGTGTTTCACGGGCTGACACGTAACGGCCCACAAAGGTTAAGTTGTGACACCAGCGACCCACGATGCAGCGGAGCAACCCGGCCCATGACCCAGGTCTGACCTTCTAGAAGACTTGACTCTCTAGAAGGATACAGAAAAATTGAGAAGCTCTAGATTCGATGTACTTAATTGGAGGATTCTGGAATATCATTGATCGGATTAGTGAGGACAACTGACCTCGTGCGTTCGTAGGAGCGTGCTTACGGGTTCTCGAGCGTTGTCTCGACATCACGAAGGGGGCCACGGAGTGTCTCCCGGAGTGGTGTCCTCGCGAAACGATCACGGAAGGTGCAGTCACAATGCATGTCACGTCTGGAGGCCGCAATATGTATGGTTCAACCTGCCGAATCGTGTATAGTACAACCTCTACTAATAAAAAAAAGGAAGTGGAAGTACGTGTATTTTACATATTGGGTCTGTTTGGATAGCCCAGTTTGGCTAACCCAAACCGTAACACAACCCCGGTAATGTCCGGTGACCCCTGTTAATGACCGGTGTCCGGCAAAAAAATTCCGGTGGACGGCATTTCTGAAAACTCGGTGCCCGGCTTCGGCACATTTATTAGTGTTTTGGAGCGGAAATGTCGGGGACGGTGAAAGGAAAGCGGTGTCCGGTTTTTCTTTACCGGTGGACTGCTATGAATAGCAGTGGACGGCAAAAAAAAGGGGGGGGGGGGGGTGAAAAAATGGTAGTGGATGAAAAAAGCCAATTGCTTGGAAATGACTTTTTGTCCTTGTGTGGCATTTCATTTCACAACTCGTGTTTTGTTTCTATTGCCTTTGGGTGTATTCTAATTCACATACAAAATGCCATGCACCGGCCTAAATTACAGGGCATCGCTTTTTGAAATCAAGGGCACCGGCCTTGAAAGCGGTGGACGGCATTTCTCATTTTCTCTTTAAAAAGAACCGGTGACCGGCTAAAATTTGCCGGCCACCGAACCTACTACTACTTCAACCCGCCTATCCAAACGTGAACCAAATTTGGAAACCTAACCCACTCAACCCGCCTATCCAAACAAGCCCATTTTAGGCTTTTCTAACATGCATCCTATGTATGTGGCCGCAATGCATGTCACGTCTGGATCGGCAAGCTTAGAGGAGTGAAAGCTTTGGGACGATGTTGGTTATGCGTGGCCGCAATATGTATGGTTCAACCTGCCAAATCGTGTATAGTACAACCTCTAATAAAAAAAGAAAAGAAGTGGAAGTACGTGTATTTTACAAATTTTAAGCTTTTCTAACATATGTATGTGCCCCAGTAGCGCTATACATTTTACATAACTTCGTTGGTATAGTAATTTAATTATGTGTATGAAAGAGGAGAGAGATAGATATAACTTGCACCAACCTACTTTCTAGTTCCTCACCTGGAGTTTATTTATTTATTATTTCGAGACTTAGTTTCTTTACTTTCCTGACATGATTCTGTACAATGTAGGTTGATTTCAGACCTGTAACTAATAGCAGCAAAGATATGCAGTTCTCTATTGAGGTTAGTGTCACATGTGACAATCTCTAAGCACTTTCATGTCTTATGAAGTTGATTGTGTTATTCTTGCAGATGTCTCATTATTTGCATTCTTGTGATGGTAGATATTCGTAATCAGTTTTGTCCATGATCTTGTTAAATGGATCACAGTCTCTTTTTTCTTTCTCTCGAAAGCTGCGTGATCACTTTGGAATTAGGTAAAATGCATCAACAATTCAATAAAAAATGCTTCAATTCGAGGGAAAATTTTCATGCTGGACTAATTTCATTCTTTAGATGCTTATATCTTTAGAAGTTGAATGAGCTGAAATCACAGAGGACATATACACATTACTCGTACTACAGTCTCACAATTGTATTCCTTAAAAGTGGTTCCTTTGCATTATAAGTTAGCTACTGAAGGAAGTAATATGTTTGTGGTTGGTTCATTTTTCATAGTATTTGTTATATATGTTCCTATATTCCACTGCATGTATGTGTATAAAGCTTTAGATGTATAAAGTTATATGAGTTTTAAGTCTCTAATTGTAAATGGATATTGTTAAGAGTAGTGAGTTGGGTAATTACTGTCTATTTTTAGCAGACTAGGGGTTGTTATAACCACCTCTCTTCTCCTGCTGCCTCTTTATATTTTTCGTATCCATCCATCTTGAATTTACCCAAAATCCTAGTTTTTATAAGCCTGCTCAGAGTAGCAAAACCATTCTTTCTTGTTTTCCTAGGCAGTCTTGCCTGCTTTGTTTGCATTTCTGTTAGTCCAGCTTAATTGCAGAGGATTTCCTGGTTTTTGGTTACGTGAGATGCTTGTATAAGGGTTGTACGGCCTGGTTTTGGAGAATCCACCAAGTAAAGGTAGACCTAAATGCTTCACAGACATTTCGGCCATCATGCTCTAGATTTACTGTGTCTTCCTTAACACCTGGGCATCTAAGCAAATAACTTAGCAAACAAGCTAGTAACTACTCCCTCCGTCTCATTTTAGTTGTGTTCTTTCCAAAAAATGGTTTTCACTAAATAATTATCTTACTACTAAAATTTACTCCCGTTTTCACTTTACTTCCTTACATACCCTTTTCCAAGTTCGTAGTTTTTCACTTCCTAGGAAGGCCCACATAAAACAAAGGACATTTTAGTATCTTAAAGCTCCCCCGAACCAGAAGTCTATTTTGGGACAGAGGGAGTAGGTTACATAATATTTGCGTAACCCAGAAGATACTTGAGTATTATTTATAGAGAAGGTGACACCTGAATAATTGCTCGTCCCTTTACCTCACCAATTGTGGAGGGACCTCTTTGAGTTGAGTCATAATACATATCACCATAAACTTCACTATCTACAATGGAAGCAAATGTGCAAAGACTCCTTGCCCTGAACCATGAACCACCTGAATTGTTTTTGAGGTTTTATAATACTATCGACAGACCGAGTTACTATCGAAAAATTAAAAGCACACATAGCCTGCTAAGTCCACTTCTCTTCAGCAGCCATTCATCTAAAGAGGTTGGTTTCAAAGTACAATCAATAGTACCACTCTCTGCCTGGTCTCGTATATCATTAGCCACCATTCATCTAAATCGGAAATATGACACCTGAGTCACCTGATCCCCAGATCATTGAAGATCCGTTCAAATAATATTCAGAAAGACTGGGACACTTTCTCCAATAACTACTCTGAGAAGCACAGTCAATAATACCACTCTCTGCCTGGTCAATGCCTAGTTGTTAACTACCAGCCCGATGCCCCGACCTGGCTTAACCTCTACATTTATCTTCAATAGTTTTGATGGTAGTAATGTGAAGAATTCTTCCGTAGGTGTTTGTTACAAAGTGACTGGTCGCTTCCCTCAACCCTATCCTAGCTCATCAGTAAAATGTAATAGTTTGGTAAAGGATCTATACAATCCCACCTCTTTTACACGGTAGGATGTGCTTGATTGGCTACCTAGAAAATACTCTCCCTGCCCATAATTTTGGTCGTCGTTCCTTCTTGGGATGTCCAAAAGTGCTGTCTACTTTCAATTTTCATGGCTTAAAGTATTGTGCCTTCACAAGTTTGCCTTCAGAAAGCAATTATGATTTCCTTTGGAACTGAGAAAGTAGGATTATTTTAGTATATGACAAGGCAAACAGCTGGTGGGAGCGTAGTCAGTAAACATTACATGTCAAATTAAATAGTTTGACCCCCTATGTAGGACTGAAATATGACAAAGGGAGTAGCTGATAAAGATTCTTGAGGCTGTTTCCCCGCGGTTCTGTTCGATGGCTATTTTGGTAAGTTGTATAATGCGAACCCTTGATACTCGTATGTTGCACTTTTGGGCTGTTGGAGCTGTGCCCTAACTCTGAAAATGCAGTTGTCAACCTGTAAATATTTATGGCAAGTGTGTGGAAATAGTTCTATGCTCTCGTGTGTATTTAGTCAACTTGTCTTAGCATACAGGAAGATTGCCAATCTTTTAGAACTTGCCTTCATGGACACGTATTTTCTCTAATTAAGATGATGCGGTGTGTATTAGTTATGTTTGAAAGGTTGTCTGGTAGAAGCTAATATCTTAAATTTGCTTCAACATTTATTTTTTCTGTTGTAGTTGATATTCTTTTCCTTCATGGAAGTGAACTTTCTCCATTTGTATTGTCCTTTGTTGATATTTTCAGAAGTTTGTGGACATTAATGATGGTAGTATGACAACTGGTGTAGGTATTGTTCACTGGCGAGAGAATTGGTTTTGGAGTGGGTAAAACGAGGAAGGATGCTCAACAACAAGCAGCTGAGAATGCTCTTCGTTACCTTGCTGGTAATGAAATCTCTTATCTACTATATGCACTTCCCTGAATTGTTTATCCTGCGAGTTGCTTTTCTTGTTAACCATAGAAAATTCTTGTACCACCATCCTTCGATTGTTAAGTTTTCTTGCTTGTATTTTAGCTTGATTAATAAAAGCTAAACTGCTGTTAGTTTCGTATATAGATAAACTGTACTAAATCTCATCCTGTCCTTTGTTATTGTCACAATGGTGCTGTTTGGATTGGATTAAATCGAGAGGAACTCAAATTCAAAGATCTCATATAATATGAGACATTGGGTCAAATAAGCTCGAAAAACCGGATTTTCGGATAAAAAAAGATTCGGCAATATCCAAAACCGGATTCCGTATTTGACTGGGGAAAGTCCGGAAATTTTGGTCAAATAAGCTATACTTCTCCATTTTGTAGCAATAGGAATATAAATATTATATCCGGAATCCTTCAAAAATCTGGAAATCCGGATTCATAACCCGATATCCAGGCATGAATTTGAAAAATTCCAGATCTTCAGTCACCCATTTACATTTATCAAATATCCGGGTTCCTTTTAATCGCTTATGGAATCCGGTTAACTTAAAAGTATATTACTTTCTCTTAAAAATACACTTAATCTCAATTAATCTAAAGATTAAACAAGCTTTTGAGCTCAACCTCTCATTTACTTAAGCTCATCGAAACAACACCAATATCTTGGGTTTCCTTGTCCTTGTACTCATCTTCTTTGGTTATGACCCATGGACTTGCCAACATTGAAGTTTGATTGTTTATTCAGTCTTAAGTCTCAACATTTTATTATGGATTTGGCGATGTTGAGGAGAAAAGTGTGCTTGAACATGTACCCCTTCATTGCCACTGGACGTAATGCTGATGAAGTGCTGAGACCGTTCCTAATGAAGTACATCATGCGGAATGCCTGCATTGGAAGCGATAATACGCACAATCAAGTAAACCAGTGAGTAATCTTGCATGAAGACTAAAGAGGGCCGTCCTGTAAAAACATGCATTGTCTCTCTGTCCATTCTCTTACCTTGTTTACCATTTTTGTCGAGAAACATAGGTGCAGTTGTCTGCGTCTTTACCATCAGATGCATTCTTTTCATGATATGAGCTAAAGCGGCTAGTCTGGTCCAAAGTGTTTCCACTAATACTGTGCATACATAAGTTGTTAAATCCAGCTTTTGGTTGGGAAGAAAAAGTTCATAAACAGTGTACTGCTTTAAGATAATGTGCTGGTTCTGTTCTCTAGTTCTTAGAAGATGAGAATGTCAACCTTCGAGGTTTGATTGGGAGAAAAACAAGGGCTCTATATTGATTTTTTGTAGAAAATTAGGTACCCTATATCCTACTCCATCCGTCCCATTTTATGTGTCCACCTTTCGTAGAATAGGTGTCCCAACATATTTGTGCACTTACACAAAGGTTACTTACTTTTTCACTTTGTTTCACTCCATACCTTTTTTCAATCGTGCTTTTTCCGCTTCCAAGTAAAGTACCACGTAAGACAAGGGGCAGTTTTGTAAATCAACCGAGTCAAAAGCATCTTCTTAGTCCACATAGAAAGTCAAACAAGACCCATAAAATGGGACAGAGGGAGTAGTGGATAATCTGTTCATGTAACTATGTGTAGCTCAGACTATCGGGCAAGCCCCTAAACACCAACTTGGCCCACTTTAACTTCCTAAATATTACAAGATTGCAATACGGCTCCCAACGAGAAGAAGTCTTCTCCCAAGCCCACTACTATATTTCAAATTTCATTTACAATCTTTACTAGTAGTACAATTTTAAGAATGTATCTCATAATTATTATTTTTGTTACAAATCTTAACATAATTATTTAGTTTCAATAGTAAACTATGAAAAACACAATCTTTTACTACAATTTTTATTATGATGTTTAGACATAAAGTGTTTTATAAGAGCCCAACAGAGTAGTATTAATGAAAGATATATTTTGTTAACCAAATATTTTTAGGACTAACCTTTTTGGATTGTCATATCCTTCATTCTAGAATGCTTTTGTACTGTGTGCAAGAATGCATTATCCTTATTGCAGCTCGCTAGGGAATAAACGAGTAAAATTCTTGTAAGTGGGTCATTTTAAATGCAGAATTGCAGGGTGAAGGTTTTCTAGGATTTTAGGAGAGTGATTTTGTTTTAAGAAAAATATAATACTACAAATTCCCTCTCTGAACCCTAGCTAGATCAACTACTTTATGGTTGCGGAGCAAGACGGTATTTCTTTCACATTATTGCACCTAATACCTAATTTGGTTGCATCCAAAGGACTTACAAAGTTATTTTTTGTAACTCTATTCAGCTCCGCTTTCCCTTCAGAGTGGTGTAAGTGTGTCTGACTTGCAAAATAAGGCTTCGATTCCAAAAGTAATGGGAATTCAGATTTTCATGTGAACCATATAGTTTACTCAATTGTAGTCTCAGACTATCACTAAGATAAGGAAACCCGAAAGAGATTAACTGCAAAGAGTTCGGTTCAAGTTACTTGCCATCTCTCTTCGAGCTCGTCACTTAAAGTTCTTTCAAGAAGAATGCTTTTGTCTTCTCCTTGGGTGAGACTATAAGTGATGTCTGTCAGATTATTGAATCATCATTCTGGTTTAATTATTCATTGAGGCTGATCAAGAATTCTCTTAACCTTAAAGGATACTAGGGCCCGACAAAACTTTCCCTAGTCTGAATGCACATTGCTGAAAAAAACAATTTAATCCATTGTTTCAAGCCTCATGAGTGTATCACGAGCAGCAGAAAGGAAAAAGGTGAAAGATTGAGGGATTGTCAGGATTACAATTTTCTCTCTGCCTAATAAGCAGTAGAACAGTATTTTGGAAACTTATTTTTTTAGTAATATATTGATTATATGCTTGCCCTGGTATTCGTACTTTATTCAGTATGAGTGTAATTTTGTTCGCGAGCGATTGCTCATAAATGATTTTCTCCATCGGTGTTAGCAAGTGAGAGTTGTTTGGACAGAATAAATTATTCTTTCTTCCAAATCTTGGTTGTTTTATGTGCTGGATTGCGTCATTTACCGTAAGGATTTTACAACTTTAATCTTTTGTAATACAGATAAATACGTATCGCATGTTGCATCCCGGTCAGGAGCTGTAGACAAAGATTTAGATAAACTCTCTATAGGAAGTGACAATGGATTCATATGGGAGATTGATGATAATGGAGTAGATGAGCTCACTGCAGAAAATAGGTTGTCCACAGAAAGCACTTCAGAGGTGAGGTTTTACAATGATTGTGGTAGTCAGTAATTTGATGTTGTTTTTCCATTTTTTGAAAACATAGGTAAATGCTTGGATAAAGGGGTACATTGACAAGCAATCCTTTTGGAATTTGCAATAATAGTTTGTGGTGGAGTGGTCTGGATTCAGTTTCAGTACTGCTGCTACGACATGCTTTACTGGTCCCTTTTATGGAGGTAAGGATTTGGAGGCGCTGCTAGCTCGACCCTTTTATCCAAGTATTCCTTTGAGGACAACTTGTTTCATTCTGCTATGTAATATAGTTTTATTGGCCATCCATCATATGCATTTGCCTCTCAATCATCTGGGTTCTTACAAAAACTCAGAGACAGTAGTTTTAGTAATTTTACTAGCCTCTTCACCTCATACACCTCTGACTCAGAAGTGTAAAAAACGTAGGTCAATTGTTGTTGTTATTATTATTATTATTATTATTATTATTATTATTATTATTATTATTATTATTATTATTATTATTATTATTATTATTATTATTATTATTATTATTATTATTATTATTATTATTATTATTATTATCATTATCATTATTATTATAGTTGTCAAAATCTTACGATTCACGATTCGTATCCTACGATTCGATTCACCCATGAAACGATGTGAATCCCTTAGTGAATCTTTTTATGTACAAAAAATTATTTGAATCGTGATTCAAGATTTCGAATCTTACGATTCAGTTGCGTTTCAGACCAATTCTACGATTCACCTTTGATTCATCTGAATGTCTAATTGAGTTGCAGCATCAGTCTAAGAAATAATACTTCCTACATTACTTCCTACTTCTATGTCTGTTTTGCAACACACATTTGTTTTAAATTACTAGTGATTTTTCTCAAGTCCAACGCTAATAGTTTTCTATTATTTTCAATCTCCTTGCCATCTTGTAGTTCCTTGCTCCACATGCCTGTCTATATCTAGATTTTTATTTATCTTTTAGATGTGTGAAACTCCTAATCACTAGTTACGGATGCGAATTTCCAATAATCTGAGATTTCTTTAGTAAAATATGAATATTTTGTTCAATAATATTATATCTTTATGAAATATTTGATTATATCTACATAAAAATATTACAAGCTGAATCTTTACGATTCACGATTCGATTTACGATTCAGTGAAGGTGAATTTCGATTCACTATTATTATTATTATTATTATTATTATTATTATTATTATTATTATTTTTATTTTATTTTTATTTTTTTTTTTTTTTACGCTTCCCGAGTCCTGAGGAAAATAATGTCTAACCACGTCTGAAACGGAATATTCTTCTCAGGTTGCTGAAGGGTCTCTTAGAAATATATCCGATGTGGGGCATCAGCAAGTTCAGAAACGTCCAATTTCTCCCAGGTAAAGTGCTGATAAATAATGAATCTTGTTCTTTAATATTATATTAGTAAAGGTTTTACCTGATGGTAAAGTTGCCGAGCTGTAATCTCTAGGTCCATGGTTTCTACTGGAAACAATCTTTCTATGAGCAAAAGTTAAGGTTGCTGAAGCGTTGTGAGCTAGGTAATACTTTCTTTAAGTGACATGATGGAACATGTTGCTCTGCTATTAAGACATCCTTACTTGACGGCTTACGCTATACTCTTTCGCTAAGCATTTGGACTGCAAGGACACTTGATATGTCGGGTGAAGGGGGTATTAGTTTCCTAGGTTGTGAAAGCAGTTTCGTTGTGGAATTTTTCCTCTAAGATGTGATAGCATTAAGAAAACAAATCAAATAAACAAATATTCGAACAAAATAGTGAGTGGTAATTCATATTATTGTCCTCTGCTTACTTGTTAAATCCCTTGGCCGGCCATGGAAAATAGATCCCTGATCATTATTTCTGTTAAATGGAGGAAATTTTGTTTTAAGCTTCAGTTTTGTTACTTTATTGAACAAGCCCGGGAAGAAAAACTATAGGTCGATTTCAGTCGACTTGGAGAAACGTGTTTAGTAAAGTTACAATTTTTCTTTCTAAATGAGCTTTTGAAGAGAAGCTTCGAAATTGAACTAGCTAATTGTGCCTAGGCAGGGAATTGGAACGTTATGCTACTCATCTCCTTGTTCTTCCATACTGTTTCAGTAAGTAGCCGTGTGTGAAAGGGCCCTAAATGCTCATTTTGTCAACCTTTGTCCATCTAGTTATTTCTTCTTCTTAGTAAAGACAGGTTGACTAGACTCTACTGAAGCCTAGAATATGAAATTGTTGGATTATCTGTATTAAAAAAATTAAGATATTATCTAAAAAAAATATTAACATTTTACATCCAAAATAGACTCTTACAAATACAATAAAAAGTTTATGATGACATCCTGACACGGTCCAGTACACGGAGCTTGTGGAATATGGTGATTGTAAATTCCACAGAGTTTATGTTGTCTTTGTTCAGAGTTCAGACCATAGTGTGGGTTGGAGATCAGACAGAGGACCTTAATAAAACATTCATGTTTCATGTCCATTGTCTTTCATAAATTTTGATCTGCAACATACTATGACCTTTATTATAGGTTTCAATCCTCTTAGCTATTATCATTCAATCCTATCAACATACTATGTCCGTCCATTGTCTTTCATATATCACTATCCATCACCCAATGCTGAAGCTGGAAGATGAAATTAACTTTTTCAAATAGTCTGATGCCAAGAAGAGGATAAAACTTTCGTTTTCATCACTTCTGTTTTCAATCAACAAAGCGATGCCTGAAGTGGTTTCATCTAATTTTTTTGTTCCGGTATTTTCAGGTTCTCCCAGTCGATTCCAAGTAAAAGATCAAAGGAAGATTCCAGCAATTCAACAGTTGAATCCCCATCCTGGCAGCCAAAGAATTCACACCCTGTCTTATAAGAAGCATAAAGTTTAACGAAAAGTGAACACTGTACACATCAAGTGTGTTGTCTGGCATTGTAGATGGTTGGAGCGACGATTCTCCATGGTAAACATAGGATATTTGTGTAGGATTTTGTACGTCTTCCTTCGTTTAGGTGAATAATCTCCAAATTTATAAGTTATTTTTATAATATTGGGCTAATATCTATTTTCTGAAAGCCTTGTCAATCTTTAATACTTTGATATATTTACTGCCCTATGATATTTCCGCCTTCACTGTGCTGATCAAACTATCGTCGGCGTTCACTTCAGCGATCAAAATGCTGGTGTGAATAGTTATATGTTGTAAGCAGAGACTCTGCACTCTTTTGTGTGCCATTGTTATCCTGGGTCAGAGAAAAATGTATTTTCCCAATGGATCTGCATAATTTTTGGACATCTTACATCTCCGGTAATTTTAGAAAAATAAATTGATCTAGTATAGCAATATAAATTCAAGTTAGGATGCTTTCATATACTCCTATCTCAATATATTTGATTCAAGATTAACTTTATGAATGTGTTATAATTGTAGACACAATACAGATAAATAATACTGAAAAGTTATAGATAAAAGTACATGTATACATAAATTAACTGGCACAGAAAATAATCTGGGCAAATCAGCTGGCTGAAAATTCAAAAACTGTTTGGTAAAAGTTGAAATTTACAGAGAATTTTCAAAATTTGTAGGTTTTTTTGGGGTCCAAAAATAGATTTTAATTTCAAGTTCAAACTGTTTCTTATATTAAATTAAATTAAAATTTCCGATTATCAGGTTGAAATCCATTTCATAATGAAATATAGATTGCTGTATAGGCACGGTCTATATGCTTTTGTGGTTGTTGCATGTGGTCAATGAGTACAGTGTGGGTAGATTAGAGAAAGTGTTGAGGTCATTTTGTAATTAATGATATTTTGTAACAGTCAGTTGGGTAGTAGATAACTAGATACAGCTCAGATTGTAACAATTGGTTTAACGAATTCATTTCTCTTCACACTTTTCATCTTCCTCCCAGTGTTGCTTCTGTGTTCTTGATCAATTCTTGTAGAATTTATGTTTTTTTCATGGTATCAAAGCGTGCAAGGCTCATTGCCGTTTCTTGTTGATCATCCGACCCTCCAGTATCCTTCTCTGGTGTCAGTGCTTGTTGATCTTCCTTCACTCCAGTCCTCAAGCCTCGGCTTCCGGTAGATTCGGTCGCATCAATTCTAGGATATCCTTAATTGACTCCTTCAATGATCTTCTGCATTTAATTCATATCTGGTCTTGTTGAGTTGAATTCGAGTTATTCAATGATGTTTTTCCGAGTTTGGTCTCCAACATTGAGTCAGTGATTCGAAATCTGAATTCTCCGGTGCCGATGAAGTTGGACATGATAAATTACAGCGTATGGCGTGCACAAATTTCAACTCTACTTCAAACCAATGATGTGATTCAGGTCGCACTCATCCGTAATTTCTCCACAGAGAGGCAGGTTCTTTAACTCATTATTACTACAAAGTAACTTTCATGGAAATTGACATCTTAAAAGTTGTTTAAAAGCTTCGATTGCAGTTCTGTAGATCAGATCAAAGATATTACTGACAGTTTAACACAAGTAAATGAGTTTGTCTCTGAGGATGACTTATGTGTATTGAAAGGCCCGTCTCCACATTATGATCATTTAAAGTCCTCCATTCGTATAAGAGCTGCACCTATTTTTGTAGCTGAATTGTCTGCTTTGCAGCTATCTAAGGAGGTGCATCTGAATATGTCCAAAATCACTCCACGGATCCTCTATGCCTTCTAGTGGTTAATCTGATGACATTGCTACTGCTTATCTTGCTCACAAGGGAGGGTTTGAAGATTCAATCCCTCTTCTGAACAACCTAAGCACAATGGAGGCAACACTTATGTTGGCCAATATTCTTCTTGTAGTTCTGGTTTCAAACCAAGATTTGGTTATACTCTACATAGGGCTTCTCTACTGGATCTATGTCCTGCAACCAAGACATTTACACAGTCGTTTTCTAGATATGTGGAAGATCAAAGCACTCATCCCTTGATTGTGGCTTATACTGAATACTACCAAGTTTTCCTTAACCAAACCTTTTCAGCCTGGGCACCCATGACTACAAGCTTACTCAACTGGTTCCCAAATTGGCTCTGCTATATCTTCAAATGGTTCTTATGGTGCACCTGCAACATGCATTCTTGTCCATCTTCTTCTGCACCAATAGCTCTCAGGTTAGTTGACAGTTGTGCTAATCACACATGATTAATAATGCTGCAACATTCTCTGCTCCTCTAAAAGTTTATGGTGGCAATTTCATGATTCAAGTTGGAAATGGTTCACACATGCCCATTACATTTGTTTGTACAAGCACTCTTTAAACACCCTTACATTACTTTCACTTACACAGTCTTGTACATACTCCTTTCTGTAGCCACAAATTTTTTTGCATGTACCCAAATTTACTGATGATAATTATTTTACCATATGTTTTAATTCTCATGACTTTGTGGTACATGACAACATTTTTTAGAATATTTTGTTCATAGTCCATGTGAGAATGATCTCTATTAAATGTCCACATTTCATCCAGTTCAGTTCAAGTCTCTATTCAATACCTGTGTAGCTCATTTATTAATACTTCATTCATTACCTCCAGCCGAATTGTGGCATCTCAGACTTGGCTACCCTTCTGCAACTGCATCAAATGTTCTGGCCTCGTCTCTCAAGTTTCTCAAAATGCAAAATCATTCACTTAGTGATCATTTTCAAGTGTCAAAATGTCATAAGATTTTTTATTGTTCTAAGTCTCATTCTAAGAAGTGCATGTTTTGATTTAATACACTCTAATGTACGGTGTCCATCCCCTATTCCCTCTTTCAAGAAAATCAAATATTACATTGTATTAATTGATGATCATTTAAAGTTTTGTTGGTTTTATCAAAAGCTTATGATGCATATCTCTCTTTCACGAGAAATACTATGCATCCCAACTCTCATGTCCTAACCATGTCCTAACTTGCCATGTCAACTACATCAACCAATCACTTTGAACATTTTTAATATAGTGGTGGGTCATAGAGGTGGTCAAGTTGGGACATGGTTGGGAAATGAGGGTTGGGATGCATAGCATTTCTCCTCTTTCACTGCCTTGATTGCTACACAGTTTAATGTCACTGTCAAAGTGTTTAGAACAGATAATGGTACTAACTACTGAGTATGCCAACCACCTTTTGGTTTATATCTTCAAACTCAAGGCTCCTTACATCAAACTTCTTTTCCTCCCTCACCAGAACAAAATAGTAGAGTTGAGTGAAAACACATGCATCTTATTGAAACAACCCTTTGTCTCCTTCATCATGCTCACTACTATTTTTCTTGAAGCTCTTGTCACAACTAACTTTCTCATCGGCAAATTACCGAAGAAGTTTCCTTTTGAGATTCTTTACGAACAACCATCAGATTGCTCTGTTCTGAGAGAATTTGGCTGTTTTTTCTACGCTTGGCTCATGCCTTTTACTCATCACAAGTTAAGAGTACATGTCCAAGCATTGCATATTTCTTGGCTATGTGCAACTAGCAAATGCTATAGATGCATGGATCATGTTTCTAACAGAGTGTACATTTCAAGACATGTTCAAAGAATTGAACATGTTTTTCTTTACAAGGCTCTATGTGGCACAAACTCAAACTGTGTCTAACACAAGTCTCTTCTTCCACCAATCATTATGTCCTCTTCTTTCTCATCTCCATCTTCTACATTCTCGCCTACTCCTCAACTCCAACGTCAATCAACTCTACAACTTCTTCCTCACATTCTTTACATGTCCTCCTACAACACGTGTACCGATATCAACACATTAGTAGTCAACCGGACACATGTCCAGCATTAGAAAGCTAACTTCACATATCATGTGCATACATCTCTTGCATCCTCAGGTGTTGAACCATCTTCCAACACAGAGGCAACTTCGCTACGGTGCTAATAATCGGCGCTGGCAGAAGGGTTCCAAGCTCTCATCAACCAAAATACTTGGATTCTTGTGCCTTCATCTCCAGGAAGGAAACATATAGGCTCTAAATGGGTTTATTGGACCAAACGATATGATGATGGATCCATAGCCAAATATAAAGCCATGTTGATGGCTAAAGAATTTCCCCAAACTTATGGATTGGACTACACTAAAATACTTCTTCATGTAGCTAACACCAAACTGTGATGATAGTACTAGATATGGCTCTTCATTTTGGCTACCCACTTAAGCAGCTAAATGTTAGTGATGCATTTCTTCATGGTACTATTGATGAAGTAATCTACACTCAACCATAGGGTTGTGTCGATCCAGCATGTCCATATTCTGTGTGAAACATATACAAGTCATTGTATGGGTTAAAACAAGCTCCAAAATCTTGGTACAACAAATCATCTCAATCCTCATTGGTCGAGGATTCAGATGTAGTGAGGCAGATACCTCTTTGTTTGTGCAGTATGTATAACAACCCGGATCCTACGGTTCCTGCTAGTTCGACTTAACGATAATCCAAAGAATAATTTATTGAAATAAAAGGAGGAAACCTCCCACAAAGTTTTAAAGAAAACAGCGATGACAAAGTTTAAATTCTCAAAATACAAATAAAGCTAACAATATAACTAGGTGATTCCTAGCTTGTTATTTGCCTTCAGTTACGTGTGCGCGTTTCCCCCAGCTAGCTTGACCTGCGGGTTTTGAAATAGCGATAGCCGACCGCAGAAAAATTTTGATTAGTAAAAACTAAGTAAGATATACCACAATATGTAAAACAGAGTTTTGGCTAAAAACAATAACACACGATTTGCTAAAAATCTCATTTAAAATATGATGATGAAATTTGATAAACTCAGTGGTAGTAACCCGAAGATGGAGAGATTTCGAGCATATATAACAGTAATCAAGATCCAGACTTTAATGTTCAGTTTGGTTGAGGCATAACACGAGCCCCAACGAGTACGATGTGGACAGAGAGGTCACGATGGAATAAATAATAATAATGGGGTATTGCCCCGGACGTTAGTAGATAGCCCTTCGCTATCCCGCCCTAACCATTCTAATGAGACCTTAAGTGCCGGCACCCCTATACAGTCGTGACCTAAACATGCATAGGTAGTACTCATAGATTCCACGATAAATAAGAGGGTAAGATCCCTAGGGAAATCACACATAGGTGTTCCCGGCCATTGGCCTTCACGCGCATCCTCTGCACATCGTTCCCAATTCTATTATCGTCCAATTATCATTTCACACGACTTTCGAGTTTCAAAAGTAACCACACATTTTCAAGTATTATTTGTAAAAAGGGATTCAAGACTTATCGAATTCTCCAGTATCACGATTATAGTAATCCATGAACATTTTGAAAGATAACACACGCCAAGATACATTTTGACAGTTTAAAGTATTGTGCATATAACTTACCTGATAATGAAAAGAGATCGTCACACACAAGCAGGCTACGTCCTAGTAATAGGGATTCTCAACGAACTCGCCTCCTACGAATTTTGAATCTACAATAACACATATCCTATATTAACAAGAATTCATCACATAACAATAACAATTAAATGTCCTATATGAATGCAAGTACAACCCCCAAATATTTCTCCAAACAATTAATATTTTACTAGCTACGAGTTGCACATTTAGAATACATATTTATTAAGAAAAATAGTGGTTTATAAGTATAAAAGTAATTATTTAGGTAAGGAAAAGTTTATTTAATATTCCAAGATATTAATTCGATTTACGAAAGTATACTTATATAATTAAAAGGGTAGTTATTTTAATTATTCCAAAAAAGGGGGCGACGAATTTTGTTATAAAAGTTATATTGATGAAAATAATGTTACTAAGTGAAAAGAATTTATTTTCCGATATATACAAGACATAATAAAAATCACACTTACAATATTTCAAATACCACTTTATCATTTATAAAGATACTAACTCCTCCCAATTAATAAATTATATTTAAAAAAAAAAAAAATAAAAATAAAAAAAAAATAAACTTATTACAATATAAACATAATACATATGTCCAAAATATTAGTTAGTACAAAATGTATTTTACCAAACCACTGGGTAAACAATATTGTTTATGAACTATAGGGGGTATTAGTTGTAGTTTGTGAAAACCATATACATACTTACACTAACGGGACACCTTCTTCCCAAATCTCAAAACCCCAACACATCAACCTTCAACATAAACCACTGATGCACAAAGCTTCACCAGAAATTGAAAGTGAGAAACATAACTCGGGATCTGGAAACACACGAATTTGGGTTTTACCGATTGAAGAACAAGGACGAAGCAGACGGCAATGGAGGCGACGGGGTCAAATCCGCCGCTGCTGTTGCTGGGCTTCGGTCCTCTGGCTCGCCGGCGAGGGAGGACGACGACGAAGAGAAGCAGAGGGGGGGACGGCGACGGCGGGCAGAGGGGCGGTGGCGTTGGCGGCTTCGGCGACGCAGAGGGACGACGACGCCGGGGCTGGGTCCGCCGGCGGTTCTGGGCTTCGGCCTGGTGCCGTCGGCGTCGGGCTTGCTTCGGCGGTCGACAGAGAACAGGGAGAGAGCGAGAGAGAGGCGGAGGGAGTGTGAGAGAGAGAGAGAGAGAGAAGAGCTGGGTTTGATACCCGCTCGGAAAAAATCACCGCGAGACATTTTTGGCTTCGATTTGGTAAGGTGAATTGGGCAGAATTGATGAAGATGATCGGGTCTTTGACTTGCTTGCTGTGGATTGGGGCAAGAATTGATTGAATAGAGGTCAAATTCTGACCTTGCCATGTCCTCTCCGGAAAAATAGGAGCAGGTAACTTCTCTGCTCAAAATGGTAGGGAGGAAGAGGATGAAAGGAGGATGTGTAAGGTGTGGCGGGTGTACCGGTACACGCGGTGGTTCGCTACGTAATAAAAATGAAAGTCACACTTTTGGTCACGCTATAAACATTACACGACCCGTTACACTTCACCAACTTCTATACACATAACTAACTAAAACAACAATAATCGTTTTAAACAATGTTTTTGAAAAAATAAAAGTAATAAAAATAATAATATTAATAATAACTATAACACTAATAATGATAATTGTAATAGGAAGAAAACTATTTGATAAAGGAAACAAAACTACTTTTTATTAAAACTAATAACAATAATAATAATACTAATAATAATGATAATAACACTACTACTAATAATAATACTAATAATATAAATGAGGGGAAAAACAGTATAGCAAGAGGAAAATACTTTTATAATATCAAATAGTGACCCGGAATATTCGTTAACTCCCAAAAATACCCCCAAAAATATCGGGGTATTACATCACATCTCCCTTAAAACAAAGCTTCGTCCCCGAAGCTTAAAGTAAACCAATCTCCCAACGTAGGTGTAAATCAAAGCGCCCAAGCATAAATCGAATCACCCAATGCAATTATAAATCAAATCTCCCAATGCAAGTATGCAGTTCTAATGTGCACATATAACAAGACAACGCAGGTAATTAAATGCAGGGCTGTTAAATCACATCTCCCTTAAAAGGAGTGGCGTCCCCGTCACTCGAATCGAATCCGGTCGGAGAGGTGTGGTTAAGGGAGAGATCAAGTTCGACAGGCTCGCAAACAAGGATATGACTCGGTCAGGAACATAAGCTTTGAGTTTGGGTCATGAAAACGTTATGGAGTCTACCCAATACAAACGCTGAAGAATATGATGACGTCAGCACATGTTTCAACGTTACCTAATGAAGGATGAGAATTTGAAGTCCATAGTGATGCATTCAAGCATGGGCTAGGATGTGTTTTAATGCAAAGAAAAACTGACAAGGTGATCGCTATGCTTCTAGGCAACAACAGTCTTATGACAAGAATTACCCTGCTCATGATTTGAAGTTGGCAGTCAAGTGTTTGCACTGAAGATCACGAGACATTATATCAAAGGTACGAATTACAAAAATATACATATCGCAAGAGCTCGAAGTACATATTAACCCAAAAGGAGTTGAATATGCGACAAAGAAATTTGCTAGAGTTAGTGAAAGGCTACGACATTAATATTCAGTACCACGAAAGAAAAGCAACTGAAGTGGCGGATGCATTGAGTTGAAATACGAATTATACGGTAAAATCAATGTGGGTTTTGCCAATTAAGCTTTGTGAAGTTCGAAGGATAGAGATTTGAGTTTGCATGAAGAGAACCACGATTAACCTGCTGTGTAATTTGACGATAGTAACGGAAATCTACGTAGATAAAAAGGAAGACAGAAGGATAGTGCTTTCGAACAAAAGATCGAGGAGGAAAATCAACATGGGCGAAAAACTCGATTTCAAAGTGGAGAAAGATGGTGGAGTGAAATTAAAGGAAAGATGGTGTGTACAAATCAAATGTGCGGATGAAAACGAGAAGATTACGCAGGAAACTCATAACACACCATAATCGGTACATCCAAGAAAAGGAAAGTTATACCAGGATTTGGAACAGTACTTCTGGTGAAAGATATGAAGAAGGAAAATAGCTGATTTTGTCAAAAGGAACTTTCGGTGTTTGACTTGTCAAAAGGTCAGGCTCGAGCACAAGAGACAAAGTGGGATGTTGCAACTATTGGAGAAACGGGTATGGGAATGGGATTCCATCTTGATGGATTTGTTACAGCTTTACCTGTTCGACGAATGGTTGAACCAGGTTTGGGTGGTAGTCGATTGACTGAACGTGACGACAAGGTTCATTCACGTAAAAGAAACGTGGAACATCGAGCTAAGGTTGAGTAGAACATTTCACCCAGGTACGGATTGAATGAATAAAAGGACGATTCAGAGGTGGCAGACATGCTAAGAGCTGGCATTTTGGGACTTTGGAGGTTCATGGATGGGCAAGTTACCACTAATCGATTTTTTTTTCTTATAACAAGAGCTACCATGATAGCTTAGGGATGGCATTCTATGAAGAAATGCACGATAGGAAGTGTAGGACACTACTGTGTTGGCGCGGAAAAAGCGAAACGATTATTCTTGGAAAACAAATGGTCGAGGACTCGACAAACCAGATTCAGATGATTCAGCAAAGGATGAAGGCAGTCCGTGATCGACAAGATACTTGAGAGAATTTCAAGAAAAGGTCATTGGAGTTCAAGAATGGCGACAAAGTTATCTTGAGGGTTTCACCTACAAAGGGGTTATGCGTTTTAATCAGAAAGGGAAGTTGTGCCCGAAGTTTATGAACCATGTGAGGTACTGGATCGTTTAGGAGAGGTTCGTAAGTCTTCACATCTGAGAGGATGGTTAGGGTTAACACTAGTTGGAATTTGGGTCCACTGGTTATACCTCTATAGGATAAACGTTCACCTTTCGGGTCCACGAAATCTAACTTTTGGGTTGGCACACTCTATGGTTGCTTTGTATTTGGTAAGTCAGTCCATATCTAAGGTGATATCTAGGTTACCAAGATCGAAAAGAATCAGATTAGAAGGTAGCTTGGCTCTTAAGACTTCTAGGTATTTGGGGTAGGAGTGGTAAATCTGTCTTCTTAGCAAGGTAGATGATATGAAGGAAAGAGTCTATTCCAGTCCACATACATGCACCACATAAGTTTTAAAATAGTAAGCATTTATTGATCCACCCATCAAATAATCCACATGAAAGTTTGAATGATAAAAACAACTTAATCCCAAAAGTAAATATCAAAACACAAAGTAAACTAAGCGTTCACTCTCGCGATAGAAACAATGCAATAAACGATGACCCTAAGGGTGGGATGGGCGTGGAACTACTCCTCATCATCAGTGGTGAACATGAACTCGATAACATCAGCGTCAATCTCAATACTCGACGGAAATAAACTCAAATAAAGCAAGTATGTAACATGGATAGCTAACAACTTAACAAGTTGCAATCACAAAGCAATTTATCTATTCTTAACGAACATGGATTCTCAAATAAGCATAAAACACATAGAAAATTTAAACAACGATTAAGCTAACCCACATCCCCGGCTTGTTTAGTTTTAATTTCCGGTTTTAGTTGTCCTATGTCCATTTTAAATTTTGAAAAAAAAAAAAAGTTCCCAATTATAATTAATCTTTATTAAATGGAGATCGAAAAGTCGCATTAGCGTTGGAACCGTCGGCTCTGATACCATCTATAACAACCCGGATCCTACGGTTCCTGCTAGTTCGACTTAACGATAATCCAAAGAATAATTTATTGAAATAAAAGGAGGAAACCTCCCACAAAGTTTTAAAGAAAACAGCGATGACAAAGTTTAAATTCTCAAAATACAAATAAAGCTAACAATATAACTAGGTGATTCCTAGCTTGTTATTTGCCTTCAGTTACGTGTGCGCGTTTCCCCCAGCTAGCTTGACCTGCGGGTTTTGAAATAGCGATAGCCGACCGCAGAAAAATTTTGATTAGTAAAAACTAAGTAAGATATACCACAATATGTAAAACAGAGTTTTGGCTAAAAACAATAACACACGATTTGCTAAAAATCTCATTTAAAATATGATGATGAAATTTGATAAACTCAGTGGTAGTAACCCGAAGATGGAGAGATTTCGAGCATATATAACAGTAATCAAGATCCAGACTTTAATGTTCAGTTTGGTTGAGGCATAACACGAGCCCCAACGAGTACGATGTGGACAGAGAGGTCACGATGGAATAAATAATAATAATGGGGTATTGCCCCGGACGTTAGTAGATAGCCCTTCGCTATCCCGCCCTAACCATTCTAATGAGACCTTAAGTGCCGGCACCCCTATACAGTCGTGACCTAAACATGCATAGGTAGTACTCATAGATTCCACGATAAATAAGAGGGTAAGATCCCTAGGGAAATCACACATAGGTGTTCCCGGCCATTGGCCTTCACGCGCATCCTCTGCACATCGTTCCCAATTCTATTATCGTCCAATTATCATTTCACACGACTTTCGAGTTTCAAAAGTAACCACACATTTTCAAGTATTATTTGTAAAAAGGGATTCAAGACTTATCGAATTCTCCAGTATCACGATTATAGTAATCCATGAACATTTTGAAAGATAACACACGCCAAGATACATTTTGACAGTTTAAAGTATTGTGCATATAACTTACCTGATAATGAAAAGAGATCGTCACACACAAGCAGGCTACGTCCTAGTAATAGGGATTCTCAACGAACTCGCCTCCTACGAATTTTGAATCTACAATAACACATATCCTATATTAACAAGAATTCATCACATAACAATAACAATTAAATGTCCTATATGAATGCAAGTACAACCCCCAAATATTTCTCCAAACAATTAATATTTTACTAGCTACGAGTTGCACATTTAGAATACATATTTATTAAGAAAAATAGTGGTTTATAAGTATAAAAGTAATTATTTAGGTAAGGAAAAGTTTATTTAATATTCCAAGATATTAATTCGATTTACGAAAGTATACTTATATAATTAAAAGGGTAGTTATTTTAATTATTCCAAAAAAGGGGGCGACGAATTTTGTTATAAAAGTTATATTGATGAAAATAATGTTACTAAGTGAAAAGAATTTATTTTCCGATATATACAAGACATAATAAAAATCACACTTACAATATTTCAAATACCACTTTATCATTTATAAAGATACTAACTCCTCCCAATTAATAAATTATATTTAAAAAAAAAAAAATAAAAATAAAAATAAAATAAACTTATTACAATATAAACATAATACATATGTCCAAAATATTAGTTAGTACAAAATGTATTTTACCAAACCACTGGGTAAACAATATTGTTTATGAACTATAGGGGGTATTAGTTGTAGTTTGTGAAAACCATATACATACTTACACTAACGGGACACCTTCTTCCCAAATCTCAAAACCCCAACACATCAACCTTCAACATAAACCACTGATGCACAAAGCTTCACCAGAAATTGAAAGTGAGAAACATAACTCGGGATCTGGAAACACACGAATTTGGGTTTTACCGATTGAAGAACAAGGACGAAGCAGACGGCAATGGAGGCGACGGGGTCAAATCCGCCGCTGCTGTTGCTGGGCTTCGGTCCTCTGGCTCGCCGGCGAGGGAGGACGACGACGAAGAGAAGCAGAGGGGGGGACGGCGACGGCGGGCAGAGGGGCGGTGGCGTTGGCGGCTTCGGCGACGCAGAGGGACGACGACGCCGGGGCTGGGTCCGCCGGCGGTTCTGGGCTTCGGCCTGGTGCCGTCGGCGTCGGGCTTGCTTCGGCGGTCGACAGAGAACAGGGAGAGAGCGAGAGAGAGGCGGAGGGAGTGTGAGAGAGAGAGAGAGAGAGAAGAGCTGGGTTTGATACCCGCTCGGAAAAAATCACCGCGAGACATTTTCGGCTTCGATTTGGTAAGGTGAATTGGGCAGAATTGATGAAGATGATCGGGTCTTTGACTTGCTTGCTGTGGATTGGGGCAAGAATTGATTGAATAGAGGTCAAATTCTGACCTTGCCATGTCCTCTCCGGAAAAATAGGAGCAGGTAACTTCTCTGCTCAAAATGGTAGGGAGGAAGAGGATGAAAGGAGGATGTGTAAGGTGTGGCGGGTGTACCGGTACACGCGGTGGTTCGCTACGTAATAAAAATGAAAGTCACACTTTTGGTCACGCTATAAACATTACACGACCCGTTACACTTCACCAACTTCTATACACATAACTAACTAAAACAACAATAATCGTTTTAAACAATGTTTTTGAAAAAATAAAAGTAATAAAAATAATAATATTAATAATAACTATAACACTAATAATGATAATTGTAATAGGAAGAAAACTATTTGATAAAGGAAACAAAACTACTTTTTGTTAAAACTAATAACAATAATAATAATACTAATAATAATGATAATAACACTACTACTAATAATAATACTAATAATATAAATGAGGGGAAAAACAGTATAGCAAGAGGAAAATACTTTTATAATATCAAATAGTGACCCGGAATATTCGTTAACTCCCAAAAATACCCCCAAAAATATCGGGGTATTACAGTATGATTCTACTCACATGGTGGTTATGCTAGTTTATGCTGATGATATCATCTTCACAGGAAGCTCATCTGAGGTTATTACTACTCTATTCAATTCTATGCAGTGTCAGTTTATTGTAAAAGACTTGGGGATTCTCTCTTATTTTATGGAATTTAAATTGAATATCAGTTTTCTTGATCTACTTACACAAGCTCATTGTCTGGATTGCAAACATTGTTCCACTCCATTTGCTCAACAGTCTAGAAACATTACTCATGATCTAACTCCTTATAATAATCCCATCTTCTTCACGAGCATTGTGGGAGAAGAACTCAACTACCTTAAAATCACCATGCCAGTCATTCAGTTTGCAGTGAGTGCTCTTTGTTAACATATGCATGCTCCAGTTCAAGCATACTAAGTAGCCCCGAAAAGAGTGTTAAGATATATAAAAGGCACCTTGCTTCAATGTCTCAAGATTTCTGCTAGTCGTTTTCACCTATATGCATACACATATGCAGATTGGGCACGGGAATAGCACATACAGAAGATTAACTACAGGTTTCAGTGTGTTTATGGGTGAGGATTTGCTTTTTTGGAGCTCTAAAAAGCAAGCCACCGTGACTAGGTCCTCCATAAAATACAAAGTTGTGGCTATCATTGCATCTAAGCTAAAATGATTATAATATCTGATGCAGGATTTGTATAGTCTGCCGCTTGAAGCTCCTACATTTTGGTGTGAAATACTTGAGCTTTGGCACTGGTTGCAAATGCAGTATTCCATGCAAGAACTATGCATATAGAAATACATTTTCATTTTGTAAGGAAAATGGTGGTGGCCAAGAAGTAATCATGTGAATCTTGTTTACTAAAATTCTTGGTGAATTCCAATTTCAAAATTTGTGTTCTTAGCAGAACTTGTCTACTACCAAGCACCGCTTGAGGGAGGCTGATAAACATACATGTAAAGACCACAATGTAAACCTGAGTACAATGTTGGGATCATTCTGTAATTGATGAAAGTTTGTAACTATCAGTTAAGTACTACATCTGTTTCGCCAAGTTCTTCTTGGTGCACTATTCGCGGGTCATTTTGACCAACTGATTTCGTTAGCAAAATGATGCAAGAATCTGGTAAAAGATATTTTTGCATCGCGTTGCTAACAAATTCATCAGCTCAAAGTGACTCTCAAAAGTCAAACTAGGACGAACGAGACGAAATAGAGGTAGTAATAGATATAGCGATTAGACTATAATAATTAGTGTAACGAATTCATTTCTCTCCTCACACTTTTCATCTGCCTCTCAACTTGCTTCTGTGTTCTTTGATCAATCCTTGAAGAATTAATGGTTTTCTTCAGTTTCATGTTGTAACGTGTGATCACCTTGTTGATGGAAGTGGAGTTTATTACATTACACATGCATAAGTTATATGTGGATTGTCTAATGCAGAAGTAGAAGGTATCTTCTTCGGGGACATTCAAAGGCAACGAAGACACTAAATTGTCTTACCGGCAGTGGTGACATGTACAAGGCTGGATTTTAGTAAAAGACTTGACTTTTCGCATCTTATATTTCTTGGTCACTGGTCTTAGTCTTCATTGATATCAACAAAGAAAAATGATGCATAACTGCTGCCTTACGTTATGGGTTCTTTTACCAACGTAGATCACAAGATTACAGAATCCTCAAGTGTGTTTGAAGTTAGTTACTGTAGTATATTTATTATCGCTCTCGGTACTGTGAACAGTTAAATTGTACCCATTTCTTCAGTTAAGCAAAGGTAAATTCTAAGCAATCTGGATATTAACTAAATTTTGATCTCCTTCTGTGTTTATTCGTAGATGCAAGAAACACACTGCTTGATTAGAGGAAATATATCAAAGGATTTCTAAACCACAAACATCAACGCATAATTAATCTGGCGCGCGCACATATTTTGGAAGTTAATACGCGTTATGTCACGTGAAAAGGAACAAACGAGAAGCAAGTCAACGAATCCGTGATATATACCATTCTCATTCCCTAATTCTCAATGAAAACTGAAGATTCAGGAAACAACTAAAAGAAGCTCTCAATGATGCCAGGCTTCCTTATTGAATCAAATCATAGTGTTAGTATCCTGGTACGGTTCCAAGGTTCACAACTACTATATTCCAAAGAGGAATTATATTACAATATCACCACTAACCTAAACTACTCAATGTATGTCTTACACAACACACTTGGAGGAAATGGAAAACCCCAGGCACACATTCTTTTGGCTAGAAATGACAAATAAAAAGAAGGTTATACTGTTATACACAATATAGCTAGGCTAACTACTACTAAGAATAGCCTCCAACAAGACATTTTCAATCAATTTGGTGCAGAAAGGATCCGAAATTAGCAAGGAGTTTCTGCAGAGTCTTGCGACCCCATTGAATGTCGCTTTCCAAGACAGCGTTTGGGCACGGCTTCGAGTTCAGCTGGTCTTGTACCGTGGCTACTTGCATCTTATCTACTTGTTCCTTGCGCTGTGGAAGTACTTCCTGATCCGTGAGCATCGTTACAGTTGTTGCTTTGGTATGCAATGAGTTACCAGAATCAGGTTCTTTCTCCAATTCTAACTGCTTTATGCGGATGATGTACATGCAGCAAATTACAAGAGCGTCAACAACTTGCTTTGGTGGCGCAAAGTGATAATAAACATGAATGAATAATGTAAATTTGTCATAAAAACTCCTTCGTGAACCGGGGTTCATATCGTATCAGGCTAATTTGCACGATGAAAGGGTAGTCAACTTCTTTAAAAAAACTCAACAGGCTAAACTGGGGAAAATCCCTCTAATTCCTTCTGTTCAAAGCCATCCCATCATTTAGGTTGAATTTGATTAAGTCAACTTCTCTAATGAAGTACACTTTTTTTTTTTTTTTTTTTTTTTTTTTTTTTTTTAAAAAAAAAAAAAAAAAAACAATTGAGCAATAAGCAGATTCATCGGCAAAACCCTATCAAAAATCTCAGACGAGCAAAGTTTAGTGCCTTTCAGTTCTCTTCACTCTTTTAGGTTGCAGAATAGCAAAATTAATTTTAGTAATTAACTGAATGCCTGAATGTGAGAGCTGCATCCTTGTAAGCTTATCCGTACAGTAAGAGGAAGCAAAAGTCAAATCTTATTATTGATAAGCATAGATTGCACGATACAATAAAACACCAAAAGCAACATTCCGTTCTTTATCTCCTAGCCTAACTTTGGATGGTGAAGTGAACAGTGCAAGGGACAAAGGAAAGCAAAAACAAGAGCAGACAAGACGCATTTAAGCAATTACCTCTGCCGCATTTTTCTCCTTAGCCTTTTCAACTCCAGACAAACCATTCCCAAGAGTGGCTTTGTCAGTTTCAGACAAGAGTGCTTCTTCAGTATCTATCACAGTCAAACCCGGAACTAATATTGGGTCACCTTCGTAAGTTACCAGGTTTACCCCATCTTTTGTCCCACAAAATGGCTTTGAAGTTCCAGCACTGCCATTATTAACTGCTAGTGCATTGTCCCCAATGTCGACATTCTTGCTTAAAACACTGACTTCCTCTTGTTCAAAATCATCAATGATACCATTGGCATAAGAAGCTTTATCTTCATTCACCTCTTCTAGTACTTGTACTGGATCAGTAATAGTTTCTCCTGTTATGAGCTTATCACTGGCCGCTGATTCTTTGTCGGATACTACTTGAAGCTCAGCATTCTCCCAATCTTCAGAAACCCAGATGGTGTCTTTTGTTTCCCATGTGTGAAGAATGCGATCTGAACCTGGTTGCCACAAGATGTCCCCGGTGGTACCTTTCAGGACAAATTTGAACTGGAATGACTTCCCAGCAGGTAGATCCTGAAGAAATGCATACGATAAGTACATTAACGATCTCGAATGATACTTTATTCATTACTTTTATAGATGCTTGATAGAAGTTGGTAGCTTAATGCTAAAGAAATGGGAGTGACGCGAACGGAAGACAATATTACCTTTTTCCACTTATTAATCTGATGCTTACAGATAAAAGGTAGTTTAATTCGAGATCACAAGTTGGAAATTAGACTGTAATTACTCTTCTTGTAATACGAATCCTCTTAAGAAAACTGACGTTTCATTGATTTTCTTCGTCAAGTTGATCAAGAGAACAATTCTTTATATTTCAGTCCACCTGACTCCACAGAGACTTGGTAAACCAAAAAAGATCTATGCGAAGCCTGAATTTCCTACTATTTTAGTGACATGGGTAAGGAACTACTAGTTAAAAATTAAAATTGCTCTCCTTATAAGTACAAAACAGGTTGTTGCTAGAGGATTTTCCTTACCAGATCAAGGGTCCAGACGTTGCCTTCCGACCAATCCAACGGTATAGCACTCAGTGGGTCCCACAAACCTAAGATGGGATCATCTCCCACCAAGTGAAATTGCTCCCCGAATGCACACTCTTTCTGTAGCTGAAATCTGACTTGAACAGTTTTCGTCGCATCTGCAGAACAACGGAAACAATGAGGTTACGATTAGGGAAGGCTTGAAGTTTAAACCAGAAGAACAAATAGATCGAGTCATGCACACCTTCAGTATGTGTTTCTTCATTCTGCAAGAGGTCCTACATCAATGAAAATTTTCATAATCAGTAAAAGGCATCATTTTGTACATATGTAACTACATTTCACCGTAAGAAGTCTTAACTTTTTAACCAAATGACTAATCAAAACCTTAACATCAGTTACAATTACAACAAGTCAGAAAATATCCACTCCGTGATAATAACAAGGGCGGGCAAATTTCGGTTCTGTGTGAGGTGGGTATAAAAGCTGCTTCATGTATTGTAAAACATCTTTGGCATTGGCGGCAACATCTTTGGTTAAATACATGATAAATCTTAGTCTAAACAGTCTTATACCAGCATCCTAGGACATTAATAACTAAATATTCCAATACCATTTCTTCCATCCAATCCGTGCTCGACTAGGAATTCACATAAATGGATGAGTTAGCAACCTCAACCGCAACCTTAACTCTGTCGGAAAAAATACCTAATCAGCCTAATTTTACATATGTTTTACAGAAGAGTCAATCCATGTTTGTGGAAAGTAAAATGGCACGAGGGCTTAGGGCTTATGAGAACAACAGAACTCATCATATGTGTAAATCATTATAAAATGAACATGTTGCCTCAAAAAAGGTTCAGAAATCCTTCCTTTTGTTGAATTTGACCGTGTTAATCATTAATTAATTAATTAACCTAAGAAAAGTCAGCAACAGAAATAAGCTGGTGAACTAACACACACACACACAAAAAAAAAAAAAAAAAAAAAAAAAAATTGTTGCATTGGTTAAGGAAACACATATGGAAGAACAAAACCCAGTTCAGAGAAGTCACAAACTGCATAAACTGATACTAGAACCGCATAAATGAGAAGGAATCAGACCTGGGTTTTCTCAGAAGATCCAAAAATGGCGTGAACCCTAGTAGCCTTGTGGTGGTGAGAGATGGAACGGGAGAAGCCCAAGTTGAGGCAACGAGGCCTGGAAAGAGACCAAGAAGCCAAGAAACGAACTTGATGATGGTAACGAGGAGAGCCTTCTCCTCTCAGATTATCTGGCAACAGCCTCCTTGTTGATGATGATGAGTTGGACAGAGTCTCCATAATCAATTTCACCCACTCAATCAACGAATCAAAACCCACCTGATTTAGAGTAGAATATGAGCAATTGAGCAAATGAAATGATGAATGGAAGAAGGAATCAAGAAAGGGGAATAAATACAAAATACTCCTCCTAGATACCACAACACAACATCATCATTTTGTGTGTGTCATGAATGAATGAATAATAATAATAATAAATGGGGATAGTATTTCGTGTGGAGGGGATGTAGAGAGAGGGATCACTAACCGGGTGGGATTAGTGCGAATCAGCAGGAATTAGAGACTGAGAAAAAAGTTGAAAATTGCCGTGAGATGAGAGTGAGAGAGACCCAAAACTGTGTGAGGAGAGGAGAGGAGAGGAGAGGAGAGCAATTCACAAGTTTGTTTTTATTTTTTTAATTTGTCGTCATTAAAGAATGGATAAACAGTTTCCAAAAATCACTATTCACTAGAAAGTCGGTGCATACCAGAATTGTAACACACTCCACCACTGGAGTGTGATTCTTCAATTGGATATTTTTTCAAGGAGGAGCACACTCTCTCATTCACTAGATCTAGGGCCTTCTTCTATGCCTTTTACAACAAGTTCATTGCCTGATTGGGCTCTAGTTCTATTCCAGAATTCTTACACAGCCTTTGTTAAGGCCCATTTAGCAGAAGAGTGGACTACACCATGAAGGCTGTAATTGAACTATAACGCGAAAAACCTTAATGTCGGGAACTTGAAATCAATTCGTCTCAAGAACACATAAGAACTGTAAAATTGAAAATTGCGTCCCGTTCGCCATAGAATTAAGAAACTGATTGAAGAAATCTGGAACCCTTGATACTTCTCTTTGATTGAAATCGCGGTACCTCCTGCTTGATTGAAACTGTGATTGACGGGCTCACCTTCTTCTCTCTGTCTCCCTCATTAATACATGACTGTTTTCTTTTGAGTGATGGAACTGACGTTGATTTCTAATCAACTGTTAGAGGAGGAGTCGTGTCTCTTTTATGGACGAGAGACGAGGGCCACGTTCATCTCAAATACACACTATCAGACAACCACCAACCATCATTTCCCTAATTATCTGATAGTGGGTTATTCAATTAAATTAATAAATTACATAAATAGGTAAACTAATTATCATATTTGTAATTTAGTAGTAGAATCCAACTAGAATTAAAACATCGAGGTTAGTGGCCCAGTTTTCAGAACGCGAGTTTACATTCTCCCACTTGGTCCGTGATAACTCCGTTTTCGGAGTTATTTTATTTCTAATTTTTCTACGTTTTGCGTGCTCAACATGGAGAATTTGTCGTCTTTTGAGTGAATTATGCTATTATTTGTGAAAATGAGTATTATTGTTGAATCCGGGCGTTTCTAGTGTAATTTCGAGCTTTTATTGTGATATGATCGCGGGTTGTGTTTTCTTGTTGTGATTCGCATGAAAATAGGGCTTGGAGGATCATGCGGGAGATGGAAACGAGCTTCGGAAAGAAGGAACTCAAAGGAGAAGTCAAAGAACTCAAAGAAGAGCCAAAAGAAGATGCAATGAAGTTCTCTTCGTGCGAAGAGATTTCTCTTCGTGCGAAGAGGAAAAAGACTTAGAAAAAATCTTGCTATCAGAAGTCTTCCCAGAAACACCATCTGCCCCTTTTTTAGAAGGTCTTCGCACGAAGAGAAAAAATGTCTTAGTACGAAGAGGGTGCTGTCAGGAGCGTTTTTGGCGGGTCTTTTTCTGTAATTTTTGCAAACTTTGTCATAAATTTATGGAAACGTACTAAGGAGTCCTAGGTCGTGATTCGTAGGTATCAGAGCACTTTTTGGAGTCTAGAGACGGTGGAGAAGAAGACTTGGAGCTAGGAGACGATCAAGGAAGCTTGGAATCATTCGTTTGACTTCTAAAACTCTGTTTCTTCTCTAGTTTCGTTATTTGATCACGAAACTTTGTACGTGAATCATGTTTTTGCGTAGCTAAACACTTTTCTCAGGTTATCTCGTAGCGATCTAGGGTTTGATAACGATATTTGTGATTTATGGATTTGATTTCATGTGTTTGGCTTAATTGATGAACTTTTTATCTAACTATGTGTATTTTATGTGTTTAATTCATCTTTGCTATCAGTAGACGTATTGATAGGATAGAGCTAGATTATAAATGTTAGAGACATCGATATTCATTGCCCGAAAAATTGAAATACACACTAGCCGTATCCAGGGTTGAGAAATCTTGCTAGTTAGCTAAGAACAAATAGTAGATTAATGATCTTAATGCATACTTGAACTTGTTTAGGCTAGAGACATTGGCTTTGCTAGTTTAAGTATTGGTGTTGGTTGAGACATCTTCAACATATTCATGCTCGTTTAGCTAGAATAATAAATCATCGTGTTAACAAAACATAAATCCGATATCGTGAGAAATACCTAGTGACCCGTAGAGATATCCTGACTTTTCCAAACTTTGAGAAATATTATAATCATTCATACTTATTAATCGTGAAGCAATTCAATTGATTAATTGAGACATTTTTTTTAATTTTAGTAGGATCAATAGAATAAAACAACTGCGCTTTGCCCACATAAAGAACAAATTTAATAACTAATTTACAACGAAGTCTCTTGGGTTCGACAACCCGGATTTACCGGAATTTATTACGACACACGACAGCTGTACACTTGCAGTTGGAGCGTGTCAAGTTTTTGGCACCGTTGTCGGGGACTTCAAATAAATTAGTTATTATTTTTCTCTTGAGGGATTTACTTTTTCAGTTTATACCTGTTACTCACCTATTTTCTGCGTGTGATTTGTGTTTTCTGGTTTGATTTACTTGGTGCATGTTCCGTTCTAGAGACGAGCCTTTGCATCCAGTACATGAGGATTCAAAATCGTTATTGCGTGCAGAACGTAGAGACAAGAGGAAAGCAAATTCAGTTCAGATGGACGAGCAAACTAGAGTTGAGTTTGAGAGGTTCCGCAAGGGATTGCAAGATGCAGAAGCAGCTAGAGCTGCAGCTGTGGAAGATGCAGCAGAGCAAGTCAACAATGCTGAGGAGGATGAGCGTACTTTGGTGGATTACTTCAGAACTACACCGGAGGGGTATCAACCCACTATTGTCAGGCCTCAGATTAACGCCGTCCACTTCGAAATACGCCAACCATTGATCAACATGGTTCGGGATGATTACTTATTCACTGGAGCCCCAAGTGATGATCCGCATCAACACTTGCTAAAATTCGAGCAGATTACCCCCACTATGTATGATCAGAGAGTTCCACTCGAGACAATAAAGCTCATGCGTTTCCCCTTCTCCTTATCGGGAAAGGCAAAGACATGGCTTATGGAACTTCCAGCAGGCAGTATCGTTACATGGGCATATTATAGCAAGGAATTTCTCAGGAAGTATCTTCCGCCATCCAAGGTTGCTCAACGGATGGCTGATATAACAAATTTACACAACAGGAAGATGATTCTCTGGGAGGCACGTGGAGAAAGTTCAACCACCTCCTTCGCTGATGCCCCACTCACGGAGAGTCATGGTACAAACTTCTGTACTATTTTTATAATGCCTTAGATAGAGAGACTGCAAATGAACTGGACATGATGGCTCAGGGCAATTTTATGGGCTTGGGATTACAGAGGTGCCGGGATGTGCTGGATAATGTAGCAAAACGTGAGTCCACGAGGTCTGAGACTCGTAGAAACAAGAAATCAGATGGGGCCTTGGTTAGTAAGATTGAGTCCATGGTGGAACAAAAATTTGAACATCCGATGGTTGTGATGACTTCGGCTTTCAGTAATATGAATCCATCGGCACAGGTGAAGTCAGTGGGAGAGATGGTAGCAGATGCAAATCAGGGATATGAGGATGGTATTGAAGACGTGAACTACATGGGTCAACCAAGACAGCAGCAATGGTCTAACACATATCATCCATATAACCGCAACCACCCCAATTTCAGCTATGCCAATCCAAACAGTGGGTTATATGCGCCGGGTCAAAGGCCAAATGTTCCATATCAAGCTCAAAGACAGGTTCCACAACAACAGGCACCACAATAAGAAGAACAAGATACAAACGCGTTGTTGAGGAAACTGTTAGCTAGCAATGATAAAATTGAGAGCAATATTGTCGCGATGGAAGCCACGATGAAGAGCCATGAGACACAGATTGGCCTGATAGCCAATCAAAACACTCGATTTGCACCGGGTATGTTACCTTCTAACAAAATCACTCCACCTGAGCAATTGAAGGCTATCACTACTCACAGTGGGACCACCACTAAGGATCTTCCATATCCTACCCACGCGCGAGCTGAGGTGACCAAGGCCACCGAACAAGCATTGGATGAAGAAATTCCCGTTCCTACCGTGATTCCCCAATCAAAGTACACGAGTAGGAAGTCGGAGGAGAAGCCTAAGCCAAAGGAAGATTATAGTGTGCGTGTGCCATACCCGCAGAGATTGAAGAGTCAAGAGGATGCCAAGCACTTCAAGAAGTTTGTGGATATCTTCAAGAAGTTACAAATCAATATCCCCTTAGCGGAAGCAATTTAACAAATTCCCAAATACGCAAAATTTCTAAAGGACCTCCTCTCTTATAGGAGGCGCATGGATGATTTTGAAACCGTGACTCTGAATGAGGAGTGTAGCACCGTTGTGCAAAAGGCATTACCAAAGAAGATGAAAGATCCGGGTGATTTCATCATTCGTGTGACATTGGGAGATTCTTTTCATGGGAGGGCATTATGTGATCTTGGTGCAAGTATCAATTTGATGCCCACATTGGTTTTTGAGCAGCTTGGTGTGGGAGATCCTAAACCTACCAGGATGTGCTTGCAGATGGCTGATCGTACCATCAAACGCCCAAGGGGCGTGTTAGAGGATGTAGTAGTGAGAGTTGAAGGACTCATCTTCCCAGCTGATTTTGTGATCCTATATATGGAGGCCGACGATGATGTTCCCCTTATTTTGGGCCGCCCATTCCTGGCCACGGGGAGAACTATCATTGATGTGGCCAATGGAGAGCTGACTATGTGGATTAACGATGAGAAGGTGGCCTTCAATGTATTTGAGGCTATGAAGTTTCCCGCGTATGCGGTGAGTGAGCAGTGCTTTGGCGTGGAGGCATACACGCCGGGCAAGGAGGACGACATTTTATTAGAGCAGCTATATGAGGAGCTTGCTCTACTTGATTCCACCGAGAAAGAGCAAGCCTTGGATGTTCATTTGCTCCAGCCTCTCCCCCTCTTTAATGAGGGAAGCAAGAAGTTTCTTACTCCTTCTCTTATTACTGCTCATACTTTAGAATTGAAGCCTTTACCTGCTAATTTAAAATATTTATACTTGGGATCTAATGAGACTTTACCTGTTATTGTGTCTGCATGTTTGGACAGGGAACATGAGGAGCAACTTCTCAAGGTATTGTAGGAAAGGAAAGCAGCTATGGGATGGACTATAGCGGATATTAAGGGGATCAGCCCCATAGTGTGCCAGCACAAGATTCGACTCATGGAAGATAAGAACTCGGTAGTTCAGTTTCAGCGCCGCCTCAATCCTCACATGAAGGAGGTGGTGAAGAAAGAGGTGCTTAAATGGTTGGAGGCGGGTATCATTTATCCGATTTCCGACAGCACATGGACTAGCCCGGTGGAGTGTGTCCCTAATAAGGGAGGTATTACTGTGGTGGATGGGGAAAAAGGCGATCAGATTGCCACTCGTACTGTTACTGGGTGGAGAGTTTGTATGGATTACCGCAAACTCAATCATGCCACATTGAAGGACCATTTTCCCCTCCCATTCGTTGATCAGATGCTTGATAGGCTGCCACGTCATTCTCAATATTGCTTTTTGGATGGGTACTCTGGGTACAACAAAATAGCAATTGAGCCAGCAGATCAGGAGAAGACGACATTCACTTGTCCCTATGGGACCTTTTCTTTTAGACGCATGCCTTTTGGGTTATGCAACGCACCTGCTACGTTTCAGAGGTGTATGATGTCGATCTTCTCAGACATGATGGAGCAGAATTTCGAAGTATTCATGAACGACTTCTCATTGTATGGTGATGGGTTCGAAGACTGTTTGCAACAATTGGCCCCTGTTCTGGATAGATGCATTGACACCAACCTAGTGCTCAACTGGGAAAAGTGTCACTTCATGGTTACTGAGGGTATTGTTTTGGGGCATAAGATCTCCAGCAAATGTTTAGAGGTGGACCGACAAAGATTGAGGTTATTGAGAAGCTCCCATACCCTACGACCGTTAAAGGGGTAAGGAGTTTCTTGGGACATGCAGGATTCTACCGGCGATTCATCAAAGATTTTTCGAAGATCACGAAGCCTTTGTCTATTTTGCTTGAGAAAGATGCAGTCTTTGATTTTGATGCGAAGTGCAAGTCATCTTTTGATGTGCTCCAGGAGAAGTTGATTAGCGCACCCATCATCGCCACACCAGACTGGACTCTACCATTTGAGCTCATGTGTGATGCTAGTGACTATGCGGCGGGAGCAGTTCTGGGGCAACGAAAAGATAAGGTAGCTCATGTCATTTATTATGCCAGTCGAACTCTTAACAATGCTCAGGTTAATTATGCGACCACGGAGAATTTTTTTTTGGCTATCATCTTTGCATTGGACAAGTTTCGTCCATATCTTGTAGGGTCTCAGGTGACAATTTTCATAGACCATGCAGCCTTAAAATACTTGCTCATCAAGAAGGACGCCAAGCCAAGATTGATCCGGTGGGTTTTATTCATGCAAGAGTTCGATGTGGTAATCAAAGATAAAAAGGGGGTAGAGAATGTTGTTGCGGACCATTTGTCACGGCTGGAGAATGATAAGCAGGAAGATTTGCCAATTCGTGAGGATTTTCCAGATGAGCAGCTTATGGTTGTGGTTGCAGCTGTGCCTTGGTTTGCTGACTTGGAAAATTTCAAGTCACTCAACATTGTGCCCAAGGACATTACCACCAGAGGAATAAATTCTTTGCAGACGCGCGACAATACTTCTGGGATGATCCTTATCTGTTCAAGCTGGGGGCGGATAATGTATTGCGGAGGTGTGTTGCGGAACCGGACACGTTAGAGATCCTCAGACATTGCCACGAGTTGAATTGTGGGGGACATTTCGGCCAATCACGCACAGTTGCTAAGGTACTTCAGAGTGGTTTTTTTGGCCGAATTTGCATAAAGACTCCCATCTTTTTGTGCGGAAATGTGACCGGTTTCAGAGAACATTAATATTTCTAACCGAAATGAGATGCCTCAAAATTTCGTGTTAGAGGTAGAACCGTTTGATGTGTGGGGCATTGATTTTATGGGGCCATTTCCTCCCTCACTTGGCAATCTTTATGTACTTCTGGCTTTGGATTATGTGACCAAGTGGGTCGAGGCAGTGGCATGCCCGAAGAATGATGGTGCTACAGTTGTGAGATTCCTGCGCAATAATATCTTCACGCGATTTGGGACACCTAGAGAAATTATCAGCGATGAGGGATCTCACTTTGTCAACAACCTCTTTGCCAATGTGTTGAGCAAGTATGGAGTGAAAACGCACAAGATATCATTGGCTTCCATCCACAATCTAATGGGCAAGCTGAAGTGTCCAATCGAGAGATCAAGGGGATTTTAGAAAAGACTGTCAATCCGGGACGCAAAGATTGGTCCCTACACTTGGATGATAGTTTATGGGCGTATCGAACTGCGTACAAGACTCCCTTGGGCATGTCTCCCTACCAGCTCGTTTTTGGGAAATCATGCCATCTCCCAGTGGAACTTGAACACAAAGCGTTATGGGCGCTAAAGAAATTGAACATGGATGCCAAGCTCTCTGGTGAGCAAAGGAAGCAGACATTGTTGGAGTTAGAAGAATTCTGACTGATGGCATATCAAAGTGCCAAGATCTACAAAGAGAGAACCAAGCACTAGCATGACAAACACATCATTCCATGACTTTAGAGTGGGCCAAAAGGTAATGATCTTTAATGCACGTCTGAAGTTGTTTCCGGGCAAGCTAAAGTCAAGATGGAGTGGGCCATTCATAATAACCGAGGTTTACCCATGGGGATCGCTTGAGGTAGAAGCTGAGAATGAGGACCGATTCAAGGTGAACGGACAGCGAGGAAAGCCATACGTGGACTGGAATTTCATTGGGGGTAATTGAGCGCCTCGAAGCAATTCCCAATATTTTAGCTCTCTTGAGGTAACTGGGTCGGGCCGTCGACCTTAAATTACAAAGCGCTTGTTGGGAGGCAACCCAACCTATTTACTGCATTAGGATAGGTTTAAATACTGTTTTGTTTGTTTTATTATGTATGATTTATTTGAGAGGTGCGACAGAGTGGATTTAATATTTCCAATGAGTATGTGCAGAATTTCTAGGTGAAAGGCCTATTTCGGATCCCACTTCTTGATGCGCGCGTGAAGAACAGATTGAAATTTGAGAAATAGCACCCCAGAATGCGTATCGGGATCCGGAATGAAGAAATTGGAGTGTGAGGTCTTACCTTACATATACTCAACGCACGCACCTGGGGGAGATCGCATTCCCGGACTCCCCATCTTGATATACGCGAAGATCACATTGAAGAACAGAGAAAGCTAGCACATTGGCACGAATTACAAGGTGAAAATTTGAAAACGAGACTGAAAGCAGAATTGGAGAGTGCCATTGTGTGGGGGTGGTCGAGAGCTTTCTGTCGATAGGTGGATCACGCATATCGGAGTTCGGATGACAAAGTTATGCCAAAAAGGATGCTCAAGATAGTGAAACGAGGCCAAAAGCATCCAGAAACGCAAACATTGCCTTGGGAAGCGTAAAATTGAAGAATAAGATGTTCCCCGGATTTCGGGAATGTTTTATGACATGAAAGGAGTCTCGAGGACGAGGAGATCCTTCGGAAAGAAAAGGAAAGGCAAAAGACGCGAATAATGACGAAAAATGATGTTTTTGATGATGCCTATGACTCTCTTAGTACTAATACAATTGTCTTCGTACTAAGAGAAAAAGACTTAGAAAATCTTTGGAGTGATTTTTCTCTTCTCATAATGGTCATCTGCCCCTTTTTTAGAGGACTTTTGTGAGAAGAAGAAGTCTTCACACGCAACCCCTTCGCACGAACAAGAATGTTCTTCGCACGAAAAGGTCGGGCAGAATGACCTCTCTGCGCATTGATGGAAGAAAACAAGGGGGCATTAGTAGGGGGCATAATAGACTTTTTGTCGAAATGTTTTTTTGAAGATCAACACATAGTCGTCGAGTCTTCTTCTTTTTCCTCATGCTTCACATCTCTTCCCTCCTTCCTCCATAACCGACGGTTTCAAAGCTCTCTCTCTTAGATCACTTTTTGGCCGAAATCTTCACAAGTGATAGGGTTTTGCTCGCAAAATCAAGAGGATCAAGGATTGGTGGTTGGTTTTGGTTGAAGTGGAAGATAGAGTGAGACATTCGTGGGTGAAGAAACTAGGGTTCCATTCCTAGATTCAAAAATTTGTCAAGTTGGAGGAAGATTCAGCTTTTGGCAAAGAAGAGACTTACGAAGGGGACATGACAAGGAGCGCGGTGCACTAATTGATTGAAGATTTCATTGAAAAAAATTCGGCGACCCGAAGCGGCCCTCCGAGTCGAATTTTCTGCAATTCGTGCCCGTAAGACTTGCTCCGGGCACGTAGGTACGTCCTAATCTCTCTCCTTACAAGTCTTAGGCACGATTGAGTAAAATCCCAATTTTATTGTTGCGCTTAGTAGCGTGCTTGGGGGCGATTAAATAGAGTCGTAGGGCTTACGTGTGTAATTGCTACGTGCCTACGTGTTTAATTTTTGTACACACTCCCTGTCACGGTGCACGTTTCATATATTGCGTTGTTTGCTCATTCTCTACATGGCACCTAAAAAGCAAAAAACCGGGAGGGGACGTCTCATGATGCATCCGGGTCGGGTGAGTCTCAACTTGAGATACCACCTTCACCCACGTATTCTATATTAAAGACGCCTGTCCCTGAGGACCCGGGAGTTGTTGGTCGTAGGAAAACGAATCGGGTATTCAACAACATAAGATAGGCCCGGGGTCGTATGATAGTTTTCGGTTTGTGACATATGAGGCTCACCTTGACGCCTACAATGACACTTACTTGAAAAAGAAAGGGCAACCTGAGAAAGAATTTCCATTGCATACTGAGATGCACGATGCTATTAAATCTATTTATACTCGTGAGAAATTGAACAACTGGTTCAGATTGGTAGGACAGTCTAGCATAAAGTTATCTAGGGAATTCTTTCTTGATCTAAGGTATGCCAAGGATGGAGAGAGCAAGGACCCGCATTTGGTTTATTGTCGGGGCAAGTGGATAGTCTTCATGCCAGAGTCTATCCGCATAGCCCTTGGGTTCCCGCGTTTGAGAGTACCGTGTGCTTATCATGACACCATAAGGAGTGAGAACATTTTTGAAAGGGTGAATCGATTCTGTTTTGCACCAGGAAAAGACCCTTGGGATAGGAAGGGAGATGTGCTGTGTTGGCGGGCTCATAAAAATGAATTCCGGCCCAAAGCTCGGTGGTGCTGTGAGCTATTAGAGAATTGGTTTATGGGAATCACACGGAACCCAACTTAAACATTCAAACTGTGTGTCATGGCTATATGTCTGTGGTCAGGGGATATGATTAACATCCCGAAGATGATATGGGCTAATTTTCTTGAGAGGGTATCTAGAGATAACAAGTTAGGACCCGGGCATACTTGTCTTTTGACCCATTTGGCTAAGACTTCTGAGATAAATGTTATTGCGGAGGATGACATTTTTGCTCCTCGATTGTGGTCTAGATTTGATGAGTCTACTCAAACTAGGTCCAAGGGAAAGAAGCCAAAAGCCTCTCGATTTGACAATCAGGTTGGATATGATAAGTTGAGAGAGGAGATGGCCCGCGACCGATTAGAGAGGAGAAGCCAGTTTGCTCACACCCGGAGCAATCAGGTGAAACTGGGTAACTTGATCCAGATGGTGGGGAGATGGGTAGTTCAGTCTAGTGGACGGCCGGAAGAGGAGTTTGTGCCACCGGTTCTGAACATTAATCCTTGGTTCCAAGAGGATGAGTTCGAGTATCTGGTACCACCTAGTGACGGGGAGTCCACAGACGGAGACTCAGATGAGGAACAGGATGGTGAGTTCGGAGAGCATGAGACGTTGGCCCCGGAGGTGGGGCCCGATGATGAGTAGGAGAAAGTGCCCTTACGCTAGGATTGTTGAGTCCTCGTCGTCTTGTTGAGGACAACGATACATTCTAGTGTGGGGGTGGTGTATGCCTTTTACTAGCCATTTGTCGAGTCTTTGCATCGCCTGTCACATGTAGATTAGTTTTTAGTTATGTCCTTATTTTCCTATTTGTTATTTATGATTCTGTTTGCACGTTTATTATTATTGAGTCATCCCACCAGTTTATTGAGTCGTTAGTCGAGTTGGTAGAATTAGAAATTATTCAAAAATCATAAAAAAAAAATTAAAAATTAAAAATTTGAAAAATCCTAAAAATTTAAAAAATTTGAGAAAAGGGCAATCGAAAGAGGCTAAAGGTTGATAAATCACGAAGTGTGAGACTTTTAGGCATAGGGCATGATTTGCGACCGAGAGTGAAAACGTGAGTCCCCCTTATTAAGTATATAGAGACTTTCTTTACGGGAATACGTGCCTATTTTACACACGAATTTAATTTTCCAATTTAAAGTGTGTGCCTAGTTTTCTTACAAGAGTTGAGCTAGATGTGAGCTAAACAAGCCGAACGTTCATGTGTACGTCTTAGGTAGTCGCCAACCCGACTTGTAGTGGCACACGAAACAGCTGTGCGAGGATGTGTATTAGAGCACTCACTGCTTATAGAGCTCACCTTGTAGGACCACTAGTAAACACCTCTTTGAACCTTGGATTCTTTGATAACCTCTTGACTTAAGGTGACGATTCTTGTCCTTCATCATTGCTTGTTTAGAATCACCGCTTTAGTGCGTCACGAGGGAGTTGTAGTTGAGGGGGTTCAATGAGGGAGTACTTCATGATATATTCTTGTGAGTCTTGCATATCGCTTATGCTTCATTTGTGATTTACGAGGGGATGCGAGGGTGAGTGTGAGTAGGCTTGTGCACTTCGGTGTGGCGGTGTTCCATGTTGTTACATCATGGACACATTTGTGGAGAGCCGTGAGTGCGTAACATCTAATACGCACAAAATTGGGTTGGGGGCTTCAATTGGTGGATCGTGCTAGGTACTCATTCATCATAGTTTAGGAGGTTTGGTTGGATTAGACACGAGTCTTACATTCTATTGACTACTTGAGAGGGGGCGTGATTACATTCGAGTGTGGGGGTGTCGACTTTTGACTTCGGATATCGAGATTGAGCTTGCGACGACTCCATCCCCACACATGTGCTTTATTTTGTTAGCGGCTTAGTTTGTGACACCATGGATTTCATCGATTTAGGGGGAGATTAATTTATTTGTGAAACGTATTCATTACTTGATTATTTCCTTCCCCTATCATCTTATTTTGGCTTGACGCTTGGAAGACCACTCGGGATTTATATTGTGGAAATTGTGCGGAAATTTGAGAGATATTAAAAAAAAAAATATCAGAAAAAAAGAGAGAAAAAGAGAGAAGAAAAGGAGAGTTGAATAAAGGAATAAATGGGAAGCTTATTGGAAGACCGAGTGGAGAAGCAACTAGTTCATCAACAAAAGTTCTATCTTATGCATCATTCACGACGGTGGCCGCGGAGATCGTAATTGTACCAGGGTTTTGAGGGGATCGAGGGCCGGAGATGGTGAGTCTTGGGTTCGGTTTCTATCATTGTTGTGAGGGTGTGTGAGATGTGGTATTATTGTGAGAATGTGATGCTTTAGGACTATCATATGATTATTATCCTTTTGTCCCTAAGCCTCATCATGTTAACCCGTTAGCGAATTAGGATCTCGGAACTTGAACGTGGTTTTGCCTAGCGTAGCCTCTTATTTTGTGGGCACACGCGAAGAGGTAATGCATTCTTGTACAGAGTAAGGTTAGGCTCTCTATACTAACTAGGGGAGATTCTCGTTGTCGAATTTGGTTTCAACTCATGCCTTGTATCTAGATTTCTCATCGCTTCATGATAATCGGTTTAAGCTAATGGAGATTGCCCGATCTCGGAACAGAAAAGAAAAAAAAATTGTGTTATTTCAATACTTGCATTGTGTATAATCGAGTCGTGTCGGCTAGTAAAAGGATGGTTTGTGGATTGGTTTCGAACTCGGACTCGTATGCAATGATTGGTACAAGTATGCAAATGGCGTAGGGAAGTATGCAATATGGAATAGGTTTTGTATGCAAAGTTGAAGTGATTGAGGGAAGTGAGAGGATGTTGGCGTGAGAGTTTTTTTAGGCTTGGATATTTGCGCGGGACGAGCAAAAGGTAGTGTGGGGGTAGTTGATAACTCCGTTTTCGGAGTTATTTTATTCCTTATTTTGCTACGTTTTGCGTGCTCAACATGGAGAATTTGTTGTCTTTTGAGTGAATTATGCTATTATTTGTGAAAATGAGTTCTTGTGCTGTTATTGTAGAATCCGGGCATTTCTAGAGTAATTTCGAGCTTTTATTGTGATAGATCGCGGGTTGTGTTTTCTTGTTGTGATTCGCAGAGAAATAGGGCTTGGAGGATCATGCGGGAGATGGAAAAGAGCTTTGGAAAGAAGTAACTCAAAGGAGAAGTCAAAGAACTCAAAGAAGAGCCAAAAGAAGATGGAATGAAGTTCTCTTCGTGCGAAGAGGAAAAAGACTTAGAAAAATTCTTGCTGTCAGAAGTCTTCCCAGAAACACCATCTGCCCCTTTTTTAGAAGGTCTTCGCAGGAAGAGAAAAAATGTCTTAGTACGAAGAGGGTGCTGTCAGGAGCGTTTTTCGCGGGGTTTTTCTGTAATTTTTGCAAACTTTGTCATAACTTTATGGAAACGTACTAAGGAGTCCTAGGTCGTGATTCGTAGGTATCAGAGCACTTTTTGGAGTCTAGAGACGGTGGAGAAGAAGACTTGGAGCTAGGAGACGATCAAGGAAGCTTGGAATCATTCGTTTGACTTCTAAAACTCCGTTTCTTCTCTACTTTTGTTATTTGATCACGAAACTTTGTACGTGAATCATGTTTTTGCGTAGCTAAACACTTTTCTCAGGTTATCTCGTAGGGAGCTGGGGTTTGATCACGATATTTGTGATTTATGGATTTGATTTCATGCGTTTGGCTTAATTGATGAACTTTTTATCTAGCTATGTGTATTTTATCTGTTTAAATCATCTTTGCTATCAGTAGACGTATTGATATGATAGAGCTAAGTTACGAATGTTAGAGACATCGATATTCATTGCCCGGAAAATTGAAATACACACTAGCCGTATCTAGGGTTGAGAAATCTTGCTAGTTAGCTAAGAACAAAGAGTAGATTAATGATCTTAATGCATACTTGAACTTGTTTAGGCTATAGACATCGGCTTTGCTAGTTTAAGTATTGGTGTTGGTTGAGAAATCTTCTACATATTCATGCTCGTTTAGCTAGAATAATAAATCATCGTGTTAACAAAACATAAATCCGATATCGCGAGAAATACCTAGTGACCCGTAGAGATATCCTGACTTTTTCAAACTTTGAGAAATATTATAATCATTCATCTTTATTAATCGTGAAGCAATTCAATTGATTAATTGAGACATTTTTTTTTAAATTTTAGTAGGATCAATAGAATAAAACAACTGCGCTTTGCCCACACAAAGAACAAATTTAATAGCTAATTTACAACGAAGTCTCTTGGGTTCGACAATCCGGATTTACCGGAATTTATTACTACAAACCACAGCTGTACACTTGCAGTTGGAGCGTGTCTTAACTGATTTGGTAAAATAAAATAAAATTTGAAACCGACTCGGTTGGATTCCACAACAAAAGAACTTGACACATAATCACAATTCTGAAAATAGCTGATATACCCAAATATGTAAAACACTATAATACTAGAATTAGTTTTAGCCATCAATGTGAATCATAGCGGTTATATGACTATCTTGTCATATTTCTTTCCATGTATCACGCCACTAATGACTTCCACATAGTCCATAATACCATAAAGGCCCCTTTTTATATGTCATGTTAGGAAAATTCCTATTAAAATAATGTCCAAAAACAATATGCGCACACATAATTGGAAATAAGAAAACAGAATCAACTTAAACATCTAACATAGTATTGAATACAATACATAACCACCGAATATAATTCATACAATGCCCAAAAGACCCATCCTAACAACATTTTCCTTATATGTCTTTGGCGGCAATGCCTTCGTTAATGGATCAGCAACCATGAGAGTTGTACTCAAATTCTCAATCGACACTTGTTGCTTCTGGAATCGTTCTTTAACAACCAAGTGCTAAAGATCCATATGTGTGGCCCCATTAGAATATTTTCCATTCTTTGAAAAGAAGACGATAGCGGTGTTATCAAAATATATCTTCAACGGCTTGGCAATCGATTCAACAGTCCCAAGCCCTGAGATAAAATTCCGCAGCCATATAGCATGACTCGAGGGCTCATGAAATGCAACAAACTCAGCCTCCATCGTGGAAGAAGTAATGATTGTTTGCTTTATACTCTTCCACGAGATTTCTCCACCAGCAAGTAGGAACACAAAGCTCGATGTGGACTACCTACTATCTAAGCAACCAACAAAAACTGATTATGAATATGCAATAACCTCTAATTGATCCGATCTACTGTAAGTGAGCATGTAATATTTTGTTCCTTGAAGATATCTCAAAATTTTCTTTGCTGCTTTCCAATGTTCCGTACCGGGTTACTTTGATATCTTCCAAGTACACCCACAGCAAAACTGATATCCGGTCTAGTGCATGTTTGTGCATACATCAGTCTACCAACAACTGAGTCATAGGGTATGGCTTTCATTTTCTCTCTTTCCAAGTCATTCCTTGGGCATTGAATTTCACTTAATTTGTCACCTTTTTTTATAGGTGCATCAGTTGCCGAGCAAGACTGTATATTGTATCTTTCCAAGACTCGGTTGATATAGCCTTTCTGAGATAAACCTAACGTCCCACGATATCGGTCTCTATTGATCTCTATCCCAATAACGTAGGATGCCTCTCCCATGTCAACCGTTTTAAAGTTCTTGGTAAGATACTCCTTAGTCTCATGAAGTAAACCAAGATCACTACTAGCTAACAAAATATCATCTACATACAGAACCAGAAATATAAACTTGCTCCCACTGATCTTCAGATATATAAACTAATAAAAAATGTTTTCCTTAAATTCGGAGTAGGTAATGGTACCATTGAACTTAATATACCATTGCCTTGAAGCTTGTTTAAGTTCGTATATAGATTTCTTTAATTTGCATGCTAAGTGTTCTTGACCTTCCTTTGCAAATCCCTCTGGTTGTTCCATATAGATATTCTCATCTAAATCCCCATTCAGAAAAGCGGTCTTTACATCCATTTGATGCAACTCTAAATCAAAATAAGCTACAAGAGCCATAATGATTCTAAATGAGTCTTTTCTTAGAAACTGGAGAGAAAGTCTCAACATAATCAATGCCTTCTTTATGAGTAAAACATTTGGCCACTAGTCTAGCTTTATATCTTTTTAAATTTCCCTTAGCGTCGCGCTTGGTCTTGAAGACCTATTTACAGCCTAATTTCTTACTGTTCTTAGGCAATTCGACAATATCCTAGGCACCGTTGTGGTCCATTGATTTTAAATGTTCTTTCATTGCATCGATACATTTACTAGAATCATTACTAGCTATGGCTTGAGATATGAAACTGGATCCTTTAGAATACCAATATCAAAGTCATGTTCTTGTAGAAACACCAAGGCATAATCATCAGGAATAGCAGATCTTCTTTCCCTTTGTGATCTCCTTCATACATGTTGTGGTGGTTCAACATTATTTTTAACAGCGAAATCCTCATGGGTTGGTGAATCATTTCCATCACGTTGTTCATTCACCTCAACTTGTGGTACTTGTTGAGGAACAACAGTTACTTAAGACGGATAGGATGGTATGACATCCACTCTAATTTTATCAAGCTTAGCTTTCCTTGATTCACTACTCTTACTACCCTCGCCATTCTCCAAGACTTAGGCATTTGCAGTTTCAACAATTCTCAAACTATGATTATGACATAAAATCTATACCCTTTTGACTTTAATGGAGAGCCAATAAAGTATCTAGAAATAATTCTTGAGTATAATTTTCTTTCATGTGGATTGTAGATTCAAGCATCGGCTGGACAACCCCAATTATGCATATGCCTTAAACTAGGTTTCCTTCCAGTCTAAGGAGTTGTTGGAACAGCTTTACTAGGAACCCGATTCAAGATATACATAACGGTTTTCAAAGATTCATTCCACAGTGAAATGGGTACAGATGAATTACTTAACATGCTCCTAACCATATCCATAAGATTTCGGTTACGCCTTTCAGCAACACCATTTTACTGAGGCGTTTTGGCATTGTGTATTGAGCACAAATCTCCTGCTTCTATAGGAATTTAGCAAATGGGCCGGGATGTTGTTCAGACTCATCATATCTTCCATAATATTCATCGCCTCCATCTGATATAACAACTTTGACTTTTCTATCCAATTGTCTCTCAACTTCCGTAATGTAGACCTCAAGGATGTCAGCAGCCTGAGACTTTTCATGGAGTGGATAAAGCAAACCATAACGTGATAGATCATCGATAAAGGTAATGAAATACCTTTCACCAGTAAAACATGGAATAGGGATTTCACAAATATCCGTGTGAATAGTCTCAGGAAGTTCTTTACTTCTTGTGGCACCTTTCTTGCTGTGTTTGGTTTGCTTTCCCTTAATGCAATTGTAATACCCCGAATAATTTACAAGGGCAAAATAGTAATTTAAAAAATTAAGTAAAGATTTAAATTGTGAAAAATAAAGTTCGTTTAATTATAGTATTTTATAGACAAGAAATTCACGTAGGATTTAAGAAAAATATGAAGTTAGTATTTGTAGATAAATACGCGAGTGTTTTATTTATTTTTCTTATCAATTTTGTTGTTAAGGCGTGTACGACCACCGCGAGCTTGAATGTGCATGATACACCTAATCTCTCTAACTATTTGTGTGCCCAACCACACCTTATAGCTCCTCCCAAGAGTTCATCTTCTCCACTTCTTCATCTTCGGCGATTTTTATCACCGCCACCACAACCATCACTTTCACCGATTTCTTTTGTCTCCCATATAAAGCACCAACATCATTATCACCTTCTCAATCATCACACTCATCTTCATCATCATCTTCTCCCCATCATGCAAGTAGGAAGCAATCGCCTATCGGCCGCTCGCTTCTTCTTTTTCTTCTTCTTCTTCTTCTTCTTCTTCTTCTTCTTCTTCTTCTTCTTCGGCGACACCAACACCCCCACCGAGAAACCCACCGTCCACCTCCAACTCTACTCTATATATATATATATATTATATATATATATATATATATATATATATCTACTCTCTCTCTCTCTCTGTCCAAAAACAGAGGCCAAACAACAGCAGCTGCAGCTAGCAGTGGCCACGCAGCCACCACCACCACCGCTGCCGCCGTCAGGAAAGAGACCTGAAACCACCACCTTAGCTCCTCACCTCTATATCTGTCTCTCTCCCCTCCCCTCTGTTTCGAACCCAGCATGAGGAGAAAGCAGCAAATCCACTGCAAGGGAAAACAGAGCACCAATCACCGTCGTCGTCCATTAAAATCGGCGAGATTTTTGGGTAACCTTCAACCGCACCACCCACTACCTGAAACCAGTTCCAATCACCTCCTAGAGGTCCAAGGAGATCGAATCATCCCATAACCGAAGCTAGGAGACCTCTTGTGACTGGCGTCGAGCTCCACCTCCGACCAACGCCGACGGGAAGATCTACCAGACCCTAAACTTGATCGATTTTGGCCATTCTTGGCCTAGGTATGCTCTAAATCCTTTTTTTTTTTTTTTTTTTTTTTTTTTTTTTGTATAGTCAAAATCCAATCTTGAATGCTTGAATCCATACTTTGATTGGTGAAATTTGAATTTCATGTAAAAAAGGGTGAAAGTGTATTTTCAAAAAGTTTATATTGAAATAACTGGGGGAGCTAGAAGTACTTTCTGTAACTAAGAAGGTAGTTGGTATCTCTTTTTCGAACTGCGTTGTGAGTAGGTGGCGTACCTCTTGTCTTTTAAATTAAACTTGGGAGATTTAATTGTTATTTATCTAAACATTATATTATACGCGAAAAATAAAAATGTTATTTTTGAATTAAAAATATTTTCTAAAAATAATAGTTTTCGCCCCGGTTACGGAAAAGCGATTCGGGCGTCAAAATAGTGTACGAGTCATTCGTTAAAAAATTAAACAATGAACATTTTATTAAAACTTTGTTTTAATCACCTAGTTTTCAAATTGATTTGTTCAGTACTTGTAAAAATTGATATTAGGTAGTTTATAAACGTTATAGTGTCGTGTTTGGAAGGAGTTTTGTTGACAACGTAATATTTTAAACATCGTTTAAATCGTTATAGTTACAATAAGTCTTTTTCATAAATATAACTAGTATTCGTTTCACTATTCTTTCATGTATTTTTATACAAACAACTCCTCTAAGTAAATAATTATTTCTTTTGAAATATAAAATGCAACAGTTATTTAAAGATGCTTTGTTTATATAACTTCGATATCAAGAAAACGTAACTATATAAACAGACGATGCGAAATAACAGAGAGGGTTTCGGGCTAGTCTAAAATCACTTAATAGGATTCTCTATATGACTTAAAATACTATGTTGATTCAAGACTTCTAAGTGTGTTTTTGAAAGTAATCATTTAGAGTGATGAAATGCAAAGTTTCTCTAAGTCATCAACGCTCCAAGGCCTTGAGATATTGATCAAAGCCTCAAAGTCTTGACAACTGCTTTCTTATAAAATGTGTTCTGACAATCTTGTGTTGCAGTTGTTCAATCTGATGTTTAAGATCATATATTTGTTGAAAATATTCTTGTTATCTATTCTTTATATGTCTAACATATTGCAGATATCTAATTAGAGTGAATCAAAGAACTCTGGTGTTACGGTTGAAAAACTGTGAAGAATGTTCAGAGCTCCAAGGCCTTGAGATATGCCTTGAGCTGCTAACAGTTTTCACAAACCTAACTTGATTCTTTCTTCCAGGTTTTGATCATTGTTATTATGATTGTTTAATGAATTTTACAAGTCTTAGACTGGTTTGTGTTGGTTTATATGATTGATTGATAATCAGGTTAATATCTTATTTATTTGATTAAGTTTTATTCATGAACTAAAAGTCCAAACAGACTTAGTGCTGTTATATATTTGGATTTTGTTTGTTGCTATGCTTAATGTTGTCGAGGTTTTTCAAACGTGTAATCTTATCACAACAAACTCTAACGGATATCTACTCAGAGCTGTTGAGAAATGCAGTTAAATAGGATGAGGATTTGAAGGAACAGAGATCCTAAAATCTCTCATTCCGTTGCTGGAAGTAGATGAAAGACTGGTTTGAAATTGAAAGACAAGAGAAGCTTACAGAGAACAAAAAATCAAGTGAAAAGAAGGAGAGATACATTCGTGGAAGATCAGACCATCAATCCCCACAACTTCAAGCTTCAATCAGTGCTTTCAGAAGATCATTCATTCCAGTTTTCCTGAAGAACACATCCAGGCTTTCTCAGCTGATTCTTCTACTGTGTTCTTCTATATTGTACTTTAATCTTCTTATCTTCTGTATATCTTATACCTCACAATACCTAGTGGTTAGTTGTTCAATTGAACAACAAGAGGTTCTTGTTTGCTCAATAGTTAGTAGCTGATACTAGATAGGTTTGGAACCACAAGCTGTATAGGTGTAAGGGAGTTCACTTAGGCTTGATGATCTAGGGCTGTTTCTGTGTGAGTAATAAGAAGTGTTTGCCCAATCCTGGTGGGATTAGATCCCTCAGGCAGAGATTAGGTCCATTGGGACTGAACTCTGTAAATTGCCCTGTGTTCTTTACTTTACAGTTTCTATTTAATCTTGCAAGTGATCTAAATCAAACTAGGGTTTACAAACTATTTGGAACTTGTGCTAGTTCAAGGCATTGAAGCTTTCTTTTATACTTAGGATGTTTCTGACAAATCTTACAAAATCTCAAGGCTTTGAGAGATTTCTATCTTGTACTTGCATCACTTAGTTAAATTCTGTGTTTTAGCAAAAATTTCCCATACTCTATTCAACCCCCCCTTATAGAGTATTATGGTCCTGTATTTAGTCTACATTACAAACTTCCAATTGGTATCAGATCTTGGGTCACTACTATAGATCTAACAATCTTGTGACTATGAGTAATGTAGGAGATGATGACTTCTCTCAAGGAAGGGCAGCAACAGACCTCCATTGTTCTGTGGTGAAAACTTCATGCACTGGAAGGCATTGATGAAGATGTTCTTCATAGATCAAGACATGGAATTGTGTTCAATAATTCAGAATGGTACTCATGAGTATTTCACTACCATTGATGGAGTTAGATGCATCAAGTCTGAGGAAAATCTCTCAGTTACTGAACGGGAAAAGGTATCCGAAAATTACAAGGCTATGAATTTGTTATACTGTGCTCTTAATGAAGATGATTTCAACAGAGTGACAAATTGCAAAAGTGACAAAGAAGTATGGGAAAAACTTGTTGTGACATATGAAGGAACAATTCAAGTCAAACAGACCAAGATTAACATACTTCTGAGGCAATATGAGCTGTTCAAAATGAACTCAGATGAAACTATCAAGGAGATGTTCAAAAGATTCACTGATGTGGTGAACAATCTGGAGTCATTGGAAAAAAGTTTCTCAGATGAGGAAAAGGCCAGGAAAATTCTGAGAAGTTTTCCAAAATCTAAGTGGGAGCCAAAGACAACAACTATTGAGGAAGCTCGGGATTTGAATCTTCTTCAACTTGATGATCTACAAGGAAAGCTGCTCACTCATGAGATGTCTATGAAAGATGTATAAGGTGATCTGAGTGACAACATCAAGAATCTAGCACTCAAGGCTAAAGACAATGAAAAATGTCAAAGCCTTGAGACTGAAGATGAGCATGATGATGAAGAGGCTTTAGCATTGATCTCCAAGGCCTTGGCCAGGATTCTCAAGAAAAAGAAAAAATTAGGAAACAAAGACTACAACAGATAGAGATCAAGACCTTCAAGCAGCAAGGATTACAAAGGTAAGTCCTCATCACATTCACATAAAACTAAAGTAATGAATTACTTTGAATGTGGTGATGCAGATCATTTAGTAAGGGATTGTCCACAAAAGAAGAAGAACATGAACTTTCAAAAGAAAGACAAGGAAAACAGAATGAAGAAAGCAATGATGGCCTCATGGAGTGATTCCGATTCATCAAGTGATTCAGACACAAAAGAAGAACAAGCAAATTTGTGCTTCATGGCTAAACGTGTTGAAGAAAAGTCTTCAGACAGAAACATTGAGGAAATGGTAAAAATCCTTCTTGCTAGTCCTTCTGATGTACTTCCTGAAACTATCAAGAGCATATTTTTAAATAAGGAAAGTTACAGAAATGAGATTGATTCTTTAAAGGTTAAAGTTCATGAGCAGGTAAAAGAAAACTTGGACTTGGTTTTCACCAACAAGACTATTGAAGTTTCTAAGACAAAAATTGAAAAGGACTTCAAGGCCTTGGACAGTAGATTCAAAACCTTGAAGACACATATAAAAGAGATTGTTGATCAAAACACTCTCTTAACTGAAAGGTATGTTGATCTAAAGACTCATTCAGAGGATTTGGAACAACAAATCTGTTCTTTGACTGAGAAACTTCAAGAGTCTAAAAAGGTCCTAACCGGTTTAACAGGCTCAGAACATAATCTGAATCTCATTCTTGGAGGAAGTCTGAAATCAATACATAAAAGTGGAATTGAATATAATCCAAATTTTCCAAAAAAAAAGCCAAACTACTTTTGTCAAATCTGGTAGCAGACATTCTCCAAAGTGTCATTATTGTGGAAATATTGGTCATATCAAATTAACTTGTCCCTTCGGAAGATCAGAACCTCATATTCTGAGGAAAACTTATCCTTATCAGCTTAAGGGACAGGTTAAGCAGATTTGGGTCCCAAAAGGAATTAGACCACCAAACACGGCTGATTCTGAGTATGAATCAAAGTTCTGCACTTGGTCTAACAGCCTGTTGAGGAAATGATTTATTTTTGCAGGATGTCACCATGGCCTTGAAGGATCAGAAATGGATATTAGACAGTGGTTGTTCCAGACATATGAGTGGAAAGAAGTCTCTTTTTACTGAGCTCACAGAGAAATCTGGAGGAACAATTACACTCGGTGACAAGGCAAAATTCAATATTATTGGTATAGGTAGTATTGGTAATGGTTCTACCAACTCTATCTTTGATGTTTATCTTGTGTATTGACTTAAATATAATCTTCTTAGTATCTCTAAGTTATGTGATAAATGTTGGAATAGATGCCCTAGAGGCAATCTAGTTTAGTATGAATTTGTATATGGCTGAGTATGAATCAATGTTTATCTTGTGTTGTTTATCTTAAATATCCCTAGTCAAGTATAATGATTAATAGGACAATCATCTATAGAATAGTATGGGGTTGGATTGATATGGAGATATCACGATCCAACACATAGGTGTGCATTACGGAATGTTGCACTGGATTGACCCATCTCCGAGAAGGCTACATACACGTTATGTTGAGTCACAAGCGCTTCTCGCGGTACAATGGTATTGTCATCCTTAGACTTGAAGTCACTAGATATTCTAGTTGTGGATCATTGGGATCTTGGTAGCGTTAAACGCTACACCGTAACTGGGTAGTTATAAAGGCGTGTACTGGATACAATGAGAAGCAAGCTTAGAAATCGTAGTGGACGTAGAGAGGATTTGTCCCTCCCACATAACGGGAGTAAATATCCTAGGCCACTCGAGGGATAGTGCTTATAGAATGTCTGGCCAGACTCAAATAAATCAATATGGGATATTGATGTTATTTGCACGAATAAGGCTATTCCCATGGATCGAGAAACTATGGATTGGATATACGAGTCTGACTTGTATGTCTCGTGTCCAATCCGGATATACAGACAAAGGGATGAGACAATTACTTGTACAAAGGTTGTCAAGATGACTATTCTATTAGTTGGCTAGAATGGATGTTTTGCTAGAAACCGCTCCATATTAGCAAATAGTTGCTACCAACTAGATAGAACCTATGGGGTCACACGCTATATAGAGTTGAACTAGATTTGAGAATTAATTAATTGGATTAATTAATTAGAAGGATCATTTTGCAAACCCTTGCAAACTTAGTAGGGACTAATTTGCAAGGAAGGGACTAAATTGAATTCTAGTTGGACTAGAATAAGTCCTTTAGGTAGTTAACAAGGAGTTGTTGGACTATATAAAGGACCCTCCTTCCTTCCTTCTCAGAACTTATGCTCATTAGTGAACATAACAAGAGTGGGAGAGAACAAAAGGAGAGAGAGCAAGCAACAAAGGAGGCCCGACGACACCCTTGCCGCCGCCCTCGTCCCGTCGGCCAAAAGAGACCGAGACCCTCTTTTGGGTCTCGTTTTGCGTGATTTCTTCTTCCTCTTCCTATTCCGGGCTAGCACCAAGGAGTTTGGGAGATCTAGGATCAACTCTAGTCGTGGATCAACTATAGAGAACGTGACATTATTCGCGTTTGAAGTAATCAAGGAGAACCCAAAGGTGTGTTTATGATTTCTAACCTTTACCATCGTTATGCATCTTGACTTGTGATCCTTGGAGGGTTTTGCATGGTTTTATGTTTGATTATGCTTCCGCTGTGCGATCCATGAATCAAAACCCTACAGTGGTATCAGAGCCACAGGTCGTAGAGCATAAACGTGGTTTATGTGTTACGTTTTTGTTGTTTTACACCTTAATTTGATTTCTTATCGCGTAAAACAAGACAAATCAAGCATGGGATGCAATTTGTCAATAATTAATCATAAAAAGATCCAATTTTTGCATTGGATGCATGAATTGGTGAGTTTGAGAAATTTTAGAATCTTAGATCCAGGGTTTGGGCATCCTTGGGGAAGAAGGAGTTCTCCCAAAACAAGGAAACAACCAAACTTGGGCACCAAGCAAGGGAGTTGTTTTGGAAACAACTCCCATAAGGAGGTTCGGCCCCCCTAGGGACCGCCCCCCTTGCATGCCGCCCAAGCTTGGCGCCCTAAGGGGCCGGGCAGCCCTAACCCGCGGGCCTAGCTTGCGGGTTTTGGGCCGGGCCGGCCCTAGGGCCTTGTAGTTCACTTTGATGGGCCCGGGCAATTTGATTGTTGGGCCCATGGACCGTTTTAACCCTAGAAATCCTTGGAACAACCAAACTTGGGCACCAAGCAAGGGAGTTGTTTTGGAAACAAGTCCCTCAAGGAGGTTCGGCCCCCCTAGGGGACCGTCCCTCTTGCTTGTCGCCCAAGCTTGGCCGCCCTAGGGACTGGGCGGCCCTAGCCCGCTGCCTAGGAGTGTGGGTTATGGGCCGGGCCGGCCGTAGGGCCTTGTGGTTCACCTTCTTGGGCCCGGGCAATTTGATTGTTGGGCCCATGGACCGTTTTAACCCTAGAAATCCTAAAATCAATTAAAATTGACCAAGCGCGTTAAAATTGGATTTTAACTGTTTATGTGCAAATCGCATGGTGATTGGATATGGCCTTAGGATGTGTTTTGATGTGGATGTTTAAATTTTGTGGTTTGGTTTTACGGCCTGCGAGCTGATCAATTAATTGTAATAATTAATTAGGGTTTTATGGCCTGCGTGCCATTTTTTTCTCAACTTGTGAGATTTATTTTATTTAGTATAGATATTAGCTAGTGCTAGATAAAGTAGATTGTTAGCCAAGATTGAAGAAAAGAATCCCAAAGCCGAAAAAGCCACAAAAGATGGAGCATGGAGCATGGAGCATGGAGCATTCCACAAGACTATGGAGGATGGACCAAAAGATCAAGACGCATGGAGATGTGTTTGCTTTAGGGTTCATAGATAATTCCATTGGCTTGGAATTATCTTAGTCTAGAAAAGGCCATATCCACATCACGTTTAATTTCTGTTTTGTGGTTGTTTAATTTTATTGTCTTATTATTTGTGTGGTTGGTGTATGGATGATGCATGCAATTAGGATAATAAGATAATTAGACAACCCGGATCTATTATTTGGACTTGTGCCCAAACTCAAATAGATAGATTAGTTGATATCGATCAACAAAACAATTAAAATTGAATTTTAAAATCCCTCAAAATTCAAATATTGTGTTCTTGCCTTCTCGTTATTTAAACACTCATTATCATCATTATTTATCAAGTTCGAGCGTACCAAAGCATGGCGACTTGGTTCATAATGATGGAATGCGATGACACGTAACAATGTGAAATTGTATAGATAAGAGGTTGAACACAACTAGGCTATTAATTTGATTAAGAAACCTAGAGGCAATCAATTGGGATTATCCATAAGGATGGATAAATAAGGAGTTATTTGCCCAATTGAACCAAGAGTTGCATATGGGATGCAATTGGAATTGTTCCTACCTAAAGTAGTCAAATTATGGGTGACTTGCCAAAGCAAGCTCATAAGGAGATGAAAGATGGATCTTGGCCCACTTGAAAGTAATTTGCCAAAATATTTGTGGGTAGAAGCTGTTAATATTGCCAATTATGTACTTAATAGATGTTTGATCAGGCCTATTTTGAAAAAGACTCCTTACGAATTGTTTAAAGTCAGAAAGCCTAGTGTTTCTTATTTCAAACCTTTTGGTTGTATTTGTTTTGTGCATAATAATGGTAACGACAATCTTGGTAAGTTTGCTGCTAGAAGTGATGAAGGTGTATTTCTTGGATATTCTCAAACTAGCAAAGCTTATAGAATTTTCAATAGAAAAACCAAGATTGTGGAAGAGAGCATTTATGTGTTTTTTGATGAAAGTACTATGGATTCTTTGAGTGAAAGTTTTGCAGATCTTAATTTGAACAAGCATGAGGCTGATGATGACATTGTGAAAGAAGACAAAGGCAAAACTGAAGTACAGAATCAGTCAGTAGAATCTCAAGGCCTTGAACCTCCTGCAGAGCCAAAATCTCAAAGCCTTGAGACTGAAACGGAAACTTTCTATGATGATCCTTCTACTGCTTCAAGAACTCAAAGCCTTGAAGGAACATATTCCTGGACACCAAGGAAGAAGTTTAAGTATCTTGCAGACCATCCAGCTGATAATATCATATCTGATCCAACTACTGGAACTCAGACAAGAGGACAGTTGAAGAACTTATGTGCTTTTACTACATTTAAATCACTGATTGAGCCCAAGAATGCAAAAGAAGTACTAGAAGATGCAGATTGGATCATTGCAATGCAAAGTGAGCTGAATGAATTTGAAAGAAACAAGGTATGGAATCTGGTTCCTAGACCAAAAGAGCAATCAGTTATTGGAACCAGATGGGTGTTCAGAAATAAGCTTAATGAGAATGACAAAGTGGTAAGAAACAAAGCCTGACTTGTGGCACAAGGATACAATCAAGAAGAAGGTATAGACTATGAGGAGACATTTGTTCCTGTTGCCAGGTTAGAAGCTATTAGAATACTTCTTGCATTTGCATCTCACAAACACGTAAAGCTTTATCAAATGGATGTCAAATGTGCTTTTCTGAATGGTTATTGACAAGAAGATGTTTTTGTAGCTCAACCTCCTGTTTTGAAGATGAAAACTTCCTTGATCATGTTTACAAATTAGACAAAGCTCTTTATGGCTTAAAACAAGCTCCAAGGGCTTGGTATGACAGACTCTCAAAGTTCTTACTTGACAATAATTTCAAGAGAGGTCTTGTAGATAAAACTCTTTTCATTAGATGATATTCTTTTTGGTGCTACTAATGATGCTCTTTCAAAAGAGTTCTCTAGTCTAATGTGGAGGGAGTTTGAGATGAGCTTAATGGGAGAACTGAATTTCTTTCTTGGGTTTCATGTTTTACAAATGAAGAAACGAATCTTTGTACATCAAGGAAAATATACCAAGGACTTGTTGAAAAAGTACAATTTGACACAGTCCAAGGCATTCAAAACTCCTATGAGTTCTTCACTATCCTTAGACAAGGATTCAAATGGTAAGAGTGTTAATCAAAAGGAGTATAGAGGTATGATTGGACCACTTCTGTACTTAACTGCTAGTAGACCTAATATTATGTTTAGTGTTTGCATGTGTGCAAGATTTCAAGCATATCCTAAGGAAAGTCATTTAACTGCTGTTAAGAGGATTTTTAGATATTTGAATGGAACCAAAGACTTGGGGATTTGGTATCCAAGGAGATCTAATTTTATGTTGAGTGGTTATTCAGATGCAGATTTTGCAAGATACAAAGTGGATAGGAAGAGTACTTCTGGATGTTGTCAGTTTCTTGGTTCTTCACTAATTAGTTGGCATTCCAAGAAGCAAAACTCTGTAGCATTATCAACTGCAGAAGCTGAGTATATTGTAGCTAGAGCTTGTTGCTCTCAAGTGTTGTGGATTTCTCAATAGCTTAGAGATCTTGGCTGTGATTTCAGAAATGTGCCTATTTATTGTGACAATACAAGTGCCATTTCAATCTCTAAGAATCCAGTACAGCACTCAAGAACCAAGCATATAGATGTAAGGCATCATTTCCTTAGAGATCATGCAGAAAAAGGTGATGTTGTTCTATCTTTTATCTCTACTACCATGCAGATTGCTGATATTTTCACTAAACCTTTGCCAGATGATAGGTTTGCATCCCTAAGGCTTGAACTGGGTATGTTAAACAAGGATGCATTGGTTTAGGGGGAGTATTAGTACTTACTTGTGATTATTTATTGAAATCTCAAAGCCTTGAGATTATACTTTCCAAAGCCTTGAAAGTATAGTTCAAAGCTTTGAAATTTCAGAAACTGCAGAAAATCTCAAGGCCTTGCGATTGTTCTCCAAGGTCTTGAAACATCTGTGCGGTTTACTTGTTAAATAAATGGATCACCAAATATTATATATTATATTTTTAGATAATTGTATAATGTTTGAATTACTCATAGAATTTTCTAAAATATCTTAAAATATCTTCTAGATATGTTTTGCATGTAGATTTTAGAAGAGTCCTTTTAAACTCTTTTTCTCAACCTACTTAAGCTGAAAGTCAGGGCTTTTCTCTCTATTCTCTTCATTCTCTCTCAATCTTCTACGTCTCTCTGTTCTCTCTCTTACAATCTCAATCTTCTCTCAAAACCCTAATTCCACAATGGAGCGCAAATAAGCCAGGATTCAACAACACGGTAAGCTTTCTGCTAGATCTAAGAAGAGGGCCAACAAGAAGGAGAAGATCACAATTTCTGACTCGGATTCAGAAGGGACAGAGAGTTTGCATGAAGCTTCACATCCTGCAAAGAAGATCAGAACAGAGAAAGGGGATGAAGATTCAAGTGTTGATCCACAGAAGGAGACATAAGTATAGGGTGATGATCAGTCTAGGTTAGACAAGAAGAAAGGGGGAGACAAGAAAAAGCCAGATGAAGAAGAAAAGGGGAAGTCTGCTAAGGAAGGCAAAAAGAAGTTTTCTGATGTTGAGAAGAAGAAATCTGTTGAAGAAGAACCATAGAAGGATAAGCCTGCTGAGAAGAAATCAAGGGTTAAGCATGTGGTTGCTGCAACCAAAAAGGGTATTCAAGGTAAAAATGCACTGCCTTCTGATTGGTTCATTAGTTCAGATGTTAGGAGATTTTGGATGCAAGGGTATGCATCAATTAAGGTTGCTTTCTGTAGTTTGATTTCTGAGGAGTTACTAGACAAGTTCGATATTGACTATATGAGGAAATTAAGGGAATCTGCAGTTTGGAAGGTTTTGAACCCTAGTTCTAAAGCTTATTTAGGCTAACTAGGTTGTTTTACCTGAATTTGGTCCAAGAAGAGGAAGAAAAGCTTGTGTTAACCTCTAAGGTAGATGGAATAGATTTAAGGCTAGACCATAGGGCTTTTGCCAAGGTCTTGAGCATTCCTAGGAAGTATAATGTTGCTGATCACCCTGATAGGAAGGAATGTCTAGACGCAACCAAAGCCATGTTCTTCATAGATGATATTCCTACTGGTCCCAAACAGTTGACACACTCTGTGCTCAACTATGAAGCTAAAATCTTATTCACAATTCTGATGAGAAGTGTTGTTCCTAGAGAAAACTCAAGAGAGTTGGTAACAGATAAGGTACTCATCCTGATGTACTTGATATGTCAAGGGTTTGAGATTGATCTACCAACAGTGATTATGGAGCATATGATCTATTGTGCTACCAGAACCAGAAACCATCCTCTTCTATATGCCAACCTACTACCTCTTTTCTTTGAACATTTTGAGGTACCTGTGAAAGGAGATGAGAAGATAACAGGTGGATTTGGGTTGATTGATGAGTCTGCTTTACAAAGAATTGGTGTGGTTCAGGCATGAAAGGGACATTGGAAGTTTTATTTAGAGTTGTCTAAAGCTTAGCTTGAGGAGATTTTCTTTATCAAACCTAAGGGGGCTACAACATCAAGGGGACAAGCTAATGAGGATTATTCTCAATTTCTTGACAAGTTTGAAAAACATCAAGTTGAGATTGAGGATCTTAGACAGAGGCTACTTGAATTGTCTTCTGAGTTTAATCAGTTCAAAGCCTTGATGGGTGTGATGAATGGCAAGCTGGATGTTGTCATCAAAGGTATGAATTTGGAGAAGATCCCTTCTGCTACTAGTCATGACACTAGTGTTGATTCAGATGAGAGGCTAGGAGATTTCTTGAAAAAGAAGAAGAAGCCTATTCCATTTGTGCTCACTTCAAAGGATCTATTTGAGCAAACTGATGAGGAAGTTGAAGAAGACACAGGTGTTGATGCAGCTACAGGAGGAGATTCTGTGCAAGTCAAGGACAAGAAAGTTGATGAAATCACTGATGAAGTTGTTGCTGAAGGGGATTCAGAAAAGGAAGAATATCATTCTGCAGATGAAGCTGAAACTGATGAAGATGTTGGAGAAGGCTCAGAGAAAGGCCAAGCATCAAAGAAGAAGTGAAGACTTGTGAAAGCCAAAGCCTTGATCTTTTCTATCTATTCTTTCTTCTCTTCTTTCTGATCTCAAGGCCTTGACATTCAGTAGGAACTGTTTTTTTAATTTTTTTAAGACTCTGAGTAATGATCCAACATTCATTCACCTTTATTTGATGAAATTCAAAAAGGGGGAGAAGGTTTAATGTGTTTTGTAAGGTTTAATGTGTTTTAATGTTTCTAATCTTGGTGATTTTGTGTTCAGATTCAGTTGACTTGTGATATGTTTATATATGTTGACTTGTGATATGTTTATATGTGTTATGTGTTGACTTGTGATATGTTTATATGTGTTTATGTTCAGATTCTGCAAATTCTGGCATCTAATTCGTGTAAAACTAGTTGCAGGGATATTTACACAAGATTATGGGTTTTGTCTTTCATCAAGGGAGAGATTGTTGATTCAAGACTTCTAAGTGTTATTTTGGAAGTAATCATTTAGAGTGATGAAATACAAAGTTTCTCTACGTCATCAAGGCTCCAAGGCCTTGAGATATTGATCAAAGCCGCAAAGACTTGACTATTGCTTTCTTATAAAATGTGTTCTGCCAATCTTGTGTTGCGGGTGTTCAATCTGATGCTTAAGATCAGATATTTGTTGTAAATATTCTTTTTATCTATTCTTTATATGTCTAACATATTACAGATATCATAATTAGAGTGAATCAAATAACTCTGGTGTTACAGTTGAAAAGCTGTGAAGAATGTTCAGAGCTCCAAGGCCTTGAGATATGCCTTGAGCTGCCAACAGTTTTCACAAACCTAACTTGATTCTTTCTTGAAGGATTTGAACATTGTCATTATGATTGTTTAGTGACTTTTACAAGTCTTAGACTGGTTTGTGTTGGTTTATATGATTGATTGATAATCAGGTTAATAGCTTATTTATTTGATTAAGTTTTATTCATGAACTGAAAGTCCAAACAGGCTTAGCTGTTATATATATTTGGATTTTGTTTGTTGCTATGCTTAATGTTGTTGCAGATTTTTCAAACGTGCAATCTTATCACAACAAAATCCAACGGATATCTACTCAGAGCTGTTGAGAAATGCAGTTAAATATGATGAGGATTTGAAGGAACATAGATCCTAAAATCTCTCATTCAGTTGCTGGAAGTAGATAAAAGACTGGTTTGAATTTGAAAGACAAGAGAAGCTTACAGAGAACAAAAAATCAAGTGAAAATAAGGAGAGATACATTCGTGGAAGATCAGACCATCAATCCTCATAACTTCAAGCTTCAATCAGTGCTTTCAGAAGATCATTCATTCCAGTTTTCCTGAAGAACACATCCACGCTTTCTCAGCTGATTCTTCTACTGTGTTCTTCTATATTGTACTTTAATCTGCTTATCTTCTATATATCTTATACCTCACAAAACCTAGTGGTTATTTGTTCTATTGAACAACAAGAGGTTCTTGTTAGCTCAACAGCTAGTAGCTTATACTAGATAGGTTTGGAACCACAAGCTGTATAGGTGTAAGGGAGTTCACTTAGGCTTGAAGATCTTGGGCTGTTTCTGTGTGAGTAATAAGAAGTGTTTGCCCAATCCTGGTGGGATTTGATCCCTCATGCATAGATTAGGTCCATTGGGACTGAACTCTGTAAATTGCCCTGTGTTCTTTACTTTATAGTTTATCTATTTACTCGTGCAAGTGATCTAAATCAAACTAGGGTTTACAAACTATTTGGAACTTGTGCTAGTTCAAGGCCTTGAAGCTTTCTTTTATACTTAGGAAGTTTCTGACAAATCTTACAAAATCTCAAGGCCTTGAGATTTCTGTCTTGTACTTGCATCACTTAGTTAAATTCTGTGTTTTAGCAAAAAGTTCCCATGCTCTATTCAACCCCCCTTCTAGAGTATTTTGGTCATGTATTTAGTCTACATTACAATCTTTCATACTTTATTTGGATTGTGACGATATAGAAGCTCCTATTTGTAGGCGACGTGTACGTAGGCGAGGACTACGACTCGAACGTTCTGTCGCAATTGGACTAAGGTAAGTCAATATGCCTAGCCTAGCGTGCCTAGCTTCGTTCGTGTAGTTACATGATTTTTTGACTTGTCTCAAAATATGTTTTGTGGTATTACTTGTTTACTCGAGAATTGTTTACATTTTGGAAATGTCTGATTTGAAAATGTCACACGAAGAATAATAACTCTTAAAGAACGTAAAGTGGAAATAGCTGTGTGGGAGAAGCTTAATATTGTCGTGTTGACTTCGATTACTCGCCCTGTGATTATCATTGTCGTGTTGACTTCGGTCACTCGGCCTGTGATTATTATTGTCGGGTTAACTTCTGTCATTCGGCCTGTGATTATTATTGTCGTGCTGACTTTGGTCACTCGACCTGTGTATTTTAATCCGGTTACAACCTGCTGGATCGCTCCATGTACTCACCTCTCTCGCCGCAAGAAGTCTTAGGGGGCTGCTGGCAGCTAAGGTCATGGTTGCTAGTGATGGTATAGTAGTTCCTTCCCCGTATCAACAAGGATAAAATATGATTTCTCTGAAGACAAGGACGTTTGTCAATAGATAGAAGAGAAGATTGGGATACTACTCCCCATTATAAAGCAAGAAAGAAGAATCTCATAAAAATAAGAGTTTTATTTGCGTTCTTGTTTTGTTCCTCAAGTTTATACTTTTCGTAGTTAGCCCTTCTGATGCTTTGATATGAAATGAAATCATGCCTTATCCTCTATTTACGAGCTAGGGTATTTATTTACTCAGCATTTCACAACTGACTTTAGAAACTGCGGCTTTCGTTTTCCTTCCCACCGCAGGTTTAGAAGAAGAAGACTATGGTATGGCCGGGTACGAGACTCACTAAGGAGATCCTGTCACGAGTTGTAAGATAGTATGAATAATGCAAGTCTAATGTGTAATATAAACGTGTGAAAGACTTGAGAAGTGCTGTAATGTTTAATAATATGTAATATATATGTTGGAATGTTGTGCTTTTGATTGTCCGCCGTTACTTTAAGCACCGCCCTACCGGTTCGCCCGAGCCGGATAAGGGTGTTGTTGCAGCAATCCACACACATCTTAAAGTCAGTGAAGTATAGATTCTCCAAAATTCCATACTTCACTAACCTTTAAATCCTTTCTTTGGAAATATGTCCAAACGTTTATGCCACAAGGTAAAAGAACTTCCATTTGAGAAACTCCGTTTCACACCACGATTCGAATCCATAATCAATAATGATTGCTCTACCTCATGATTCAAGGAAATTCTATATAAACCTTCACATAAATACCAGAACCAACAATATTAGATTTAAACGTCAAACCGAGTTTCTGACAAACTAATAAAGCATAATATCCAAACAAATCTAGCTTAGAAAAAGATAATTTATTCCTAGAAATCGAAGGTACATAAAAAGTGTTATAATGATCTAACTTATGATTCGTCTCTAAGATCAAACGATAAGTGCCGATAGAAACAACATCAGCTTTGAGATGGTTCCCTATGTAAATGATCTTTTCACTTTACTCCGGTTTTCCGGGTTCTAAGGAATTCCTGCATAGAATTCGTGATGTGAGTTGTGGCACCAGAATCTAACCACCATTTGAAGGAAATTCAGTAAGATTTGATTCGTAACATACAAAAGAAAGTTCCGTACCTTTCTTTTCGAACCAAACCTTACGCTTGTAACAATCCTTCTTCACATGCCCCTTCTTGTTACAGAAGTAAAACTTGACATTTCCCATTATCCTGGCTACTTCCTCCAGGTCCTTTTCCTTTCTTTGGTGTTAGTCCCTTTCCATTCTTCACACTACTTGCTTTCCTCTTCTTACTCTCATGAGTAACATCCAAGAAAACATGATTTCCTTCCTGCTTTAATCTAAGCTCCCCTTTAATGCAGATACTAGTCAGCTCATTCAAATTCTACTTATCCTTTGGTGCGTTATAAGTGATTTTGAATGTCCCAAACTTTTTCAGGGAGTTCGTTCATCACAAAAGTAACCAGGAAAGGCTTATCAATTTTCTCTATGTTTAGTGTTCGCTCGTTTATAGGTTTAGCCGTTATACCTATGTAGGTCTAAATAACTCATATAACTTAAACAACTAGACAAGTCACCTTCGGGCACCCATTTCTAATCGCTTAAGCGATACAAATTATATTATCCTACCCGGTTCATGATTATTTGACCATGGCTATCCTTTGGGCTAGCCATTATCTCCTAACCAAGACTGCCATCAAGAATACAATTTTCCTTCTTGTCACCTCAAACGACAAATTTAATTTAATTTCATATTCATGAAACCAACTAGCATCGGTCACTTTGGCGACTACAATACCAGTTAAACTCATGAGTACACAACTAACAAGCAGTATTCTCTAAACATTTTATTTTGACTCGTAACTTTTATTTGCAAGGATAAACTGTTACTAGTTTAATCACTAACTTTATGTAATTAAACTGAACTCCGTTTACAAACTCAAAAATTGAACTCATAGAACAGTAATTCATGGTTCAGCAACAATCACATACTACAAACACTTTAATGACATTCAGTACTCTAGATGATATATATCAATAATGATAAAAAACTGTAACCAGACAACACTATTGATTCTAAATAGCATCATTATATTCAGTACAGTGCACCAATACATATAGTATTCATGTTTGTAGATAGTTATGGAAGAACAAAAAATTTGACTTCATAAAGCAGAGACATAAGAGTATTTACCCATCACAAACACGTGTCACATGATCCCACAAACTCAATGATTTGATCATGCATCCAAATTGTGCATACATATATGTCCATCAGTACATAGGATTACAAGTCATCACACATAATACCACATAATCATGATGCCCATGCGAGTACCAGAGAATTAAAGAAGGACCAACGAGTATCAACTTAGCCTCCACATACCAACGAAATTGATTATTTAGAGAACATACACAAAACATATTACGTTCGCGGTAAACAAGACAATCAAACCAATAGGGATGTTCGAAATAGAAAATAGGACAAATGACATTAAACCTACATGCAGCTTACATTTAGTGACACTAAACCTCCACCAGTTTCAGTTTACGCAAAAAACCCTCTGCAGTTTGATTTTTGGTACAAATAGCCGCAATCGACTAACGGTGTTATCTATTTTTAACGGAATCGAGGGCACAACGGTATTTTTACTAAATAACAATTTTTCATTTCTGTTTTTTATAGAGTAATATACACTTTCTAGTTACTACCCACTTATTTTGGTATTTATACACCTACCCTTCTTGTTTGAAAATTAACAAAAAAAAAAAACCTTTATTCTCCTTTCACCCCAGCCTACTACACAACCAGCACGGCCATAACCACCGGCGACGCCATGGCCACTGTTCTATCTGTTTGTTTGGTACCACCACTCCAACCCTCAATTGTCGACCACATCCCGAAGTTTCTTCAAGGCCATTCACTCTAGCCCTCAATTATCACCTCCCCGTCATGAATCACACTCAATGGATCCCACAAGACACTCAATCCTTGCACTCTAACAACAAACTCAGATACACCACAATCCCCATGAAATAACCATACTCCCTTTAAATTGAACTTACAAACACTACGTTGCTGGGCATGTCCAACCCATGAATTGAACGAGATTGACGAATTGGTATTGAAAATTGGGTTGCTTTAGCCTTAAGATCCCGAAATGAAGCTCCCCAAACTCACTCTCGAAATCGACAGTGAAATTCTCCCACAATTTTGGCGAGTTTTGAGTAGTGGTAGACGAAGGCCACCGCCGCCTCCCCCATTGTCTCTACCACCTCCACCGTCTCGCCAGTCGGGTTCATGAGAGAACAAGAGACATAGAGAGAAGGAAGAGAAAAGAGAAAGGCGAAGAAGAAGAAGATATGGAGACCCACCTCCTTCGTCTCCTCGTTCGCCGCCGCCGCCGCCGCCAAAGCCATCGCCTCCGCCGTCGTCTTCACCTCTTCTTCGTCTTCTTCTTCTTCGTGGTGTCTCCTTCATGAGAAAATTTTAGATACTCCAAGAGCACCACGTAAGCACGACACTTGGTGCTCCACACCATTCATTAACTGACACATGTCTCACTAGGGTTAACCACTACCCCTATAGGTTATAGAAAAAAAAACAGATCCTACTTGGCTATTTTCTCTCTCCCACTCACCCCACTTTTATTACACATGTTGAAATGTGAGTGGGGTGGAGCACCACGTGGATTTGCTCTATGAGTTGCGTTACTGCCTTCTGCGTTTCTTTGTTTTCCTTTTGTTTGATTTTTTTGAAAGAGTTTTTTGTTTTATTGATAGTTATATTCATTTCACTTTTTTCTTCTATTTAATTTTTACAGATTAATTCTTTTGTTTAAATTCAAATATCCTTTATTTATAAAGGAACAAAAAAAGTACTATTTTTCATTGAAAATACCTTTGTGCCCTCGATTCCGTTAAAAATAGATAACACCGTTAGTCGATTGCGGCTATTTGCACCAAAAATTAAACTACAAAGGGTTTTTTGTGTAAACTGAAACTGGTGGAGGTTTAGTGTCACTAAATGTAAACTGCATGTAGGTTTAGTGTCATTTGTCCTAGAAAATAATAAGATTCTAATCGACAATTAACTATCAGTCTTAGACGAATCAATTCCAGAACCTGGCTCTGATACCAAATGAAGGCTGTAATTTGAACTATAACGGGGAAAACCCTAATGCAGGAACTTCAAATCAATTCATCACAAGAACACATAAGAACTGTAAAACTGAAAATTGCGTACCGTTTGCCATAGACTCAAGAAAATGGTTGAAGAAATATAGAACCCTTGATACTTCCTCTTTTAATGAAATCGCATTTCCTCCTCTTGATTGGAATTGTGATTGACGGGATCACCTTCTTCTCTCTGTCTCCCTCAGTAATACACGACTCTTTTCTTTTGAGTGATGCAACAGACGTTGATTTCTAATCAAATTTTAGACGAGGAGCCGTGTCTCTTTTATGGAGGAGAGAAGTGGGCCACTTTCATCTCAAACACCCACTATCAGACAACCACCAACCCTCATGACCCTAATTATCTGATAGTGGGTTAATCAATTAAATTAATAAATTACATAAATAGGTAAACTAATTATCATCTTTATAATTTAATAGTGTAACCAACTAGAATTAAAACATTGATGTTAGTGGACCACTTTTCAGAACGTGAGTTTACACACCATTCACGACATCTCTCTAGTACCACCTCTGTTTCCTCTCTTTCTCCCCCATCTGTCTTTTTAACTCGTATCTAGGTCACTTTGACCAGGTGATTTTAATCGCAAAACGATGTAATGTTTTGATAATTTTTTCACCGTATTATTGAGAAACTTTTACTCTAGAACACCGTGAAAATATTATCAAAAAGTTGCATCATATTGGTATCCAAATCACTGGGTCAAAGTGACCCAAAAAATAGTGGTAAAAGTCATTTTGGGGAGAAAGAAAGAGAAAAGACTAGTATTGGCTGACTTGATCTCAGTAGTACACTAATTTTTAAATAGAAATACACTAGCTCTTAGCTCACTTTTTTTGGAAAAGGGTAACAATTTCATTAAATAGAATCACCATTTTAAAGAGTTGAGTTCACCACTACATCCACTGCATTTCAGACAATATATGGCCTAAGGTGATCTACAACTTGGGCCAAAATTTTCTTCAAATATTGAGGGATGTGAGAATCCCAATTACTAGGGAAATTCCTCTTTGCTGCATTCTTAGTTACCAATCAGCTCCCGAGTTTGCCTTCCCTTTAATCCACTTACTGTTGGTACTCAAATTAGAAAGCAACAACTCAATATCCCTCAAAATATGCTCCAATACAATGTATGGGATTTTACACTGCAACTTGGCAGTCACACTCCACACACTCCACCTCATTTATCTCCCCCACAATCTCAGAGCCATTCTGATCACATTTTCCAAGTAATTTGATAGGAAAGAGCCTAGGACATTGTCTTTGCAAAATGTAAAAAATCACCCAGAAACAGATTGAATATTCTTCAGTTATACTGCTGTTAAGATGCCTGATGCAACCAAATTTCAACAACCATTATATCTCCTAGCATCCCAGATAGAGGCATTAGAATGATATAAGCATTTAACCACTTTTGCATCTAGTAAATCTTGGTTATTGGCCACCCCCAAACATTTTCTTCTACCAAGGCTGCTTTAGAGCATTTAAAATCTCTGAATCCCAAACCTCTTTGTTGTTTACTAAGAGTAACTCTCCCAACTAACCCAGTTTTTCCTCCTTTCATTTGGGTCATTACTGCACTAGAAGTTCCTTATTGATGCAGTTGGGGCTTTGATGAGATGATTTGGGACTATAAAAGATGTGAAGAGATTGTTGGGAAGATCTTGAGAAATAATATTTTATGAGAACTTCTCTGCCACTGTGTGAAAGCAATAAAACTATTCCAACCCTGTAGCTTTATTCTCATTCTTGAGATCGTCATGTTAGAATAGAATAAAGGAATCCGCAGATAAATAGTGTCTTCTTTCAGAGTGAGAATCTTCAACATGTCCTTAATTTGCTTCTTCACACTTGTGGGGGTTCTTGGAGACATTAATAAATCAATTTTTTGTGCATTTAACTTGAGGCCAGAAGCTGCACCGGAATCTTCTAACATTGTATGGAAATGTGTAACTTCTTGGACATATGCTTTCATAAACACCATAACATCATCTGCTAAACAGAGATTGGTGATTTTAGGGCCATTGTTAAGGCATATGAAACCTTTGAACATGACAGAAGCCACATGTGTTCAGTTATATTGAAAAAACCTCCATTGCAAAATCAAAGATGTAGGATGACCAAGGGTCACTCTACCTCCTCTCGTAGGATTAAATTTGGATACATCCACACCATTTAGTTACAAAGAGTAAGTGGATTTGGTTATTCATTGCTCTGTCTGCTGGCACCACTTACTGCATAAGCCCATCTTCCTCATTACATCTAATAAGAAATTCCAGTTGTGCATATCACAGGCCTTGAGAGATCCATTGTGAGTGCTACATGCGACTTAGAGTCTCTTTTTCGATTAATGATGTAGTGGATGAGAGCACTAGCCACCATATCATTTTCGCGGATGCTTCTCCTTGGGAAAAATGATGACTGGGCTTGAGAGATGATAGATTCAAGTAAATTCTTCATCATTTAACTTTATAATTATTTAGTATTTGAAGATACAGAGACCTATATGCCTAAAATTATTTGGAGGTCAGGGGTGTGGACTTTCGGAATGAGAGAGATCCTTGTATTGTTGAAATTTTTGAGGAGGTAACCATTATGAAAAAACTTTTAGCTGCATCAACAAAATCCTTACTAATTTTATCCCAATAGTGATGTTAAAATCCCCCTTATAGCCATCAGTCCCTAGAGCCTTACATTTAGTTGAAAGGTAACCGCCTTCACTCTTTGGAAACAGGATGATACATATTGTATCAATCTTGGATCCCATACTGTTTCTAGACAATTATCAACTCTAGTACAAAATTTCTCAGATCATGTAATGCAATTGTTTAGATTTATTATAAATGATTTGAGAGCTCTTTATTTAGATTCACTGTGATCCTAACCCTTCCCTTGCAGGCAATTTAAGATTTTTTTAATCTAGTTTAGCAAGTTGAAAATCAAATGTCGTTCCAAGAGTTTTCAGGTATTGTTTCTATTGTTTAGCTTCATTCTCAAGTCTAGGAGTATTTCTGTTGCATCAATCTAAGAGTATAGGGACTTAAATATCAAAACTACAAAATATAAGAGGACTAGAGAAGCAGTTAAGCCTCTCTAGCCCCTCAACTGCAGCGCACTAATTCCTGGGTGGATGTGAGATTCTTTATACGGCTAGGGTTTTGGCTAACTAATTCTTTGGACTTCCTCTCTCATTTTTCTGGAAGTTCTTTTTTGGGCAAAACATTGTTTTGGAAGTTCAATTAGTAAGAAATTCTTCTTTCTTAGATTTTCAAGGATCTTTTCTCTTATCTTTCTGGAGGAGAGTTTAATTAAGAATAATTACTTATTTTTAATATCAATATTTTAGTGATAGTGATCACATATTTTTAAAGAAGTATATTCCTATGAAAATTCTTTCACTGATTTAATTAGTTTTTTAATTAAAGTAAATTGGAATTTTTTTAATAATAAATTAATATTTTATATAGTAAACATGTAGTATTGAGTATTTTATATTTTAATATATATATCGAGATTAAGATTAATATTTTAACCTTCCTCTACTCCTCGTTCACCTTTGTAGGTTTTCCATCACTGTAGAGAGACCCAGGAGAGTGTTATCTCTATGAGTAGGCCACATCCACCTTCTTTCAGCCCTGATCGAGGTCTTCAGCCAATTGTTGCTGATTTTTTATGTGTTCTGATTCAGTGTCAGTTACACGTACTCATGTGGCGATTCAGCTTCATAAAGGTATTTGAAGTTGGTTTATATTCTACACTCAGTCAGGTTAGATATTCTCTTATTTTTCATGTTTCTAGATCTATCTCTCTCATCCGATCTAGAACTTCTATATGTTATTTACATGTGTCTAGAATCTTCCGTAGATGTTTATTGTTTAAGATCCAACTCTTTTGCTATTACACTTGAATTTTTATTTTTCATAAGATTAGTGTTTTAGACGGTCTCTTATCTATAGACGTCTCACATATTCCGGACTCTAGGGTTTCTCCCACATAAATTCGTACTATAGTTGCTTTGATCAATATCTCCTAAGTTGTGCTTGTGCTGAATTAATATTGATCGTGTTGTGTCAGAACTGAGATTGTTTACCCTATTGGAACTTTGTATTATCATCTTAGCATTGTTATGGGGTCGTTTACTTTGTTCACGTAGGTCTATGATTCTGTTAGTCTTGTCTAGAGTCTCTTATTCCTTGCAAATTCTTGGTTCAAGTAAATAATTGTGATAGAGTTTTTCACTGACAAATAAAACGATGATAAAGTTGTTCACTTGACGAACTACGGTGGAAAATATCACGCAGTGCAAAGTCAGAGTGTGTCGACTTTGTATCGCAGGTCACTAGTCTGAGTGTGTCTGCTAATATGCTAGTTTTGAACTAAATTCAATGCAGTATTTGGATTGACATTGCGTGGGGTGTTACACAAGAGATTGCAGATGCTAGGAAGGTAAATATATTGTGGTTAGTAGCATATAGGTGTTAATATCGTTACATATCTTTTATCAGATGGTTTCTTGCAAAAAAGTTATCTAGCACTCGTTGTTGCTGACATGTAGTTTTTTTATCCTAATTGTCTGTCTCTTCCAGATAACACAGTAATGATTTCCCATGGTATAAATCTTGTGTGTCGGGCATCTATTACTTTCATATAATTGTCGTCTTATCTTGTTTACTTTACGGTTATATATCGCATCTATTATCAATCTTTACAAAGTCCTTGGTTAGTATTGATTAGATCGTTTTGTCTTGTCAAATTTATCCTCTATAGTTTGTGGCAAGTATGGATTCAATTGGCTCAACGTTGTAGACTTTCGCTATCTCGTGATTGCGGGTATAGATAAGTAGACACACTCGTGCTCGTGCTCTTTTTTGTCGTCTACCGACTCTATATTCACTCTCAATTGGTATCAGAGCCTCGGTTACTTTAGTTTTAATTATTTTTTCAATTAACTAATGTTAATATACTAGGGGATTGCCCGTGCCTGAGGGCACTACCCCAAAAATATGTTTCACCTATTGTAATGACATAAATAAAATGAGTATTTTCATCTAAAAACATTGGCAGAAAAAGAAGACAACATAAATAATTATATTAAATAATCAGAAATAAATAAATCCCTTTTTTAAAGGACATCTATACAATAAAATAGGACGGTTGACTTTAAAATGTCTTTTAGACCGTTAGATTCAATTAATCCCAGCCCTTAGATCTCACAATTTCCAACAATATGGGGAATGGGAATGGGGCAACCGAATGCTTTGTGGTCAACTCCACCCTCCATGTTTCCACTAAACTCCCCACTAATTTGTAACAGTTATCAATAACTTTTTTTAGTAGTTACCGCTCTAAAACACAATTGCTCAACCATTTCCTCATGCAGGTATGATTTGTTTCAAGTTTGTAGATGAAGTACTTATTTTGTTTAATGACATTACAATTGGTGAAATGTTCTTAATCTTTTTTTTTTGGGTAGTGCCCTCGGGCACGGGCAATCCCCTAGTTTTAAATAATTAAAATGAGTGGTTAAGTAAGTAGGTAGTTAAGTAGTGGATTGTTTAGTGGGTGGTAGGTGGGATCTAAGGGCTGGGGTTAATTCAATCTAACGGTTTAAAAGACATTTAAAGTCAACCGTCCTAATTTATAATATAGATAGATGCATGGATCGTCTACAGAAAGGGATCTATTGATTTATGGGATTCGTACACATCCGTCTTTGATTTTGCTCACTGGTTTTGTAGGTTTCGAGAGTTGGAGCATCATGACGAAAGGTTTTTTGATGAGACGAGGATGGACTTGTCTTTGGTCAGTTCATGAGGTTCTCTTGCTTCAATGGCAGAGAACGAACCAAGGCTCTGAATTTCATCCAGCAATCTCTCACGAAGGAAGATCATAAGTTGATCAAGGGTGCATTATATGCAAAAGTGGCATGGGATGCTCTAAGAAAAGCATAAAAGGATGATCCAAAAATACGTGTCTATGAGGACAAGGCATGAGAAAAATCTACGAGAAAGTTTCTCACGATTCTTCACAAAGATTCAGGTAAAGTTACCCCAGGTATGTCTCCTAACGATTTTAGTATTAATAGTAGGAGTGATGGTGAATCCTTTGATTCACCAACGCACGTTTATTACATGGGAATGAGTCTGTTTATTGAGCCCAATGTTTTCACGTCTCCTGGCTCTTCAGTTTCCTCGTCGTAGGATGAAAATTTGATTAAGGAAACCTCTAAATAGTTAACTACCAAGAAGATTTTATAAACTTTGTTAGAAGTAGAAAATGCTAGTTTCAAAAAAATTTTGTAGGACATGAAATCCAAGACTGAACGGCTGCATTGTAACACTCGAAACAATCCACATCGAAAACTCGGGAGGGTGTTATTTCATAGCCGAGTCGCAACCAAACTAAAAAAACTTCAATTGAAGTATTAAATACTTATTACAATCCATAACTTCAAACGCGAGCATTATTAAAATATGTCGCAAACCAGACGACAAACCACTTAAGCAAATAAAGGTGTAATACTAGGTGTTCCATATTAGTTCATAAAGAGTAGAAAATCAATCACCATCAACGAAAATGTTGCCCCCAAACGTAGCTTCAAACTCCTACACCCGTGGCAGGGAATTAAAACACACAGACACCATAATTTAAAAATTCAGTATAAAATGGATCGCTCCAACTCCTAGAACCTTGCTTCAATCCATAAATGGATCGTTGCAACTTACAAGCTTTATTTGCATGCTCTGTATCCATAAAACCCTTAGGTTATGTCATGTACACATCCTCGAGGAGGTTTCCATACAGAACCGTTGTTTTGACATCCATCTGCCAAATCTCATAGTTGTAGTAAGCTGCAATGGGAAGTAGGATTCAGATGGATTTGGTCATCGCGACTGGTGAAAAGGTTTCATCATAGTCTATACCATGACTATGTCTGAATCCTTTTGCCAAAAATTGGCCCTTATAGGTAATCACATTACCATCCATGTCGGTCTTCTTCTCGAAGACCCATTTGCACCCTATGGGACGCGCCCCTTGGGGTGGTTCCACCAAAGTCCATACTTTGTTGGTATACATGGATTCCAATTCGGATTCCATGGCCTTACGCCACTTCTCAGAGTCCGTCCCTTTCATGGACTCTCAATAGGTAGTAGGCTCATCATCTATGATCAACGCATCACCAGACTCTGTCACGAGAGTCCATACCTCTCTGGCTCCTGGCGCACTCTACTCGACCTACGAAGCTCTTATGTTACTTGAACAGGTTCATCCACAACATCTTGTGGCTCCTTTTCATGTTCCACAGTAGGATTAGTGGTTTGTGGTTCATGAATTTCTTCAACTTCTACAGTCTTCCCACTTGCTTCTTTAGAGAAAAGCTCTCTTTCTAGACACACGCCAGACCGGGCAACAAACACTTTGTTCTCGTTGGATTGTAGAAGTAATATCCATTAGTTTCCTTAGGGTATCCCATAAATTACACTTATCCGACTTAGGCCCGAGCTTTTCTGATTGTAAACGTTTTACATAGACATCGCAGCCTCAAATCCTCATGAAGGACAGTGTGGGATGCCTCCCACTCCACATCTCATATGGAGTCTACATGACCGATTTGGATGGAACACGGTTAATGGTGAAAGCTGCACACAATAGAGCGTAGCCCCAAAATAATAATGGAAGATCAGTTTCACATCATAGATCGAACCAAGTATAACATTGTTCGATTCTCCTTTCTGACATGCCATTCCATTGTGGTGTTCTGCGTGGAGTGAGTTGAGATATTATCCCACACTCTCTAAGATAGTCGTCAAACTCATGGCTCAAGTATTATCCTCCACTATCCGATCATAGAGCCTTATCACTTTTGCCAAGCTGCTTCTCTACTTCATTCTTGAATTCTTTGAACTTTTAAAAGGATTCGAATTTGGCCTTCATAAGGTATACAAATCCATATCAACTGAAATAATCTGTAAAAGTAATGAAATGGACGTAACCACCCCTGGAAGGCGTGGCAAATGGCCCACATACATCATTATGCACGAGCGCCAATTGCTCACTAGTCATCTCACCTTTCTTATTGAAAGGGGATTTGTCATCTTTCCTACTAAACAAGCTTCACATGTCTCGTATGATTCAAAATCAAATGAGTCTAGAAATCCATCTTTATGGAGTCTAGACATGTTTCTCGTTTATGTAGCCTAACGACAATGCCATACATAAGCAAGATTTAAATCATTCATTTTAATCCTCTTGGTATTTATGTTACAGACAGGATAGCTTAGATCAAATATATATAGTCCTTTAAATAATTGCGCACTACAATAGTGAATACTATCAAAATAAATGGAGAAAATATTGTCCTTTATTGAAATAGTAAAATCTTCCTTGTCCAAACAAGAAATAAAAATAATGTTTTTTCTCATAGCAGGCACAAAATATCAATTATTTAATTGTGAAACTAATCCTGAAGGCAAAGACAGCTCGTACACGCCTACGGCCAATGCAACAACCTTTGATCCATTCCCAATGCGCATATCTATCTCTCCTTAGCCAATCTTCTATTCTCTTTAGATCCTGCACATTTCGAAAAGTGTGAGTTCCACATCAAGTATCCAATACCCAAGATGAAGAGATAGTTGAATTGACATCTATAACAAAAATACATGGTGGTGGTGGAATCACTATTCCAAGCCTCTTATCTTCCAGATACTTTGGGCAGTTCCTCTTATGGTGTCCAGGCTGGATGTAGTAGTGACAATCACCCTTATTCACGCCCTTGGCAATGCCACTAGCAGGTTTAAAGGAAGCTTCCTTAGGTTTGGAAACTGACTTGCCTTTCCCTTTGGAGGTAGAAGCAAACCTTTGATCTTTCCTTTGCTAACCATCCTTATGGCTTTGCCCCTTCCCATGTTGATGCTTTGTTCAGTTGTCCACAACATATTGAGTAGATCTGGCAGAGGCTTGACGATCTCATTCATGTTATAGTTCATGATGAACTGTCCATAACTATCAGGCAACGATTTCAAAATGAGATCATTCGCCAAATCTTGGCCCATGGGAAACCCTAGGCGTGTGAGGTTCTCTAGGTACCCGATCATACGGAACATGTGAGGCCCCACAAGGTTTCCTTCTGACAGATGACATTTGAATCATGCCTTGGAAACTTCATACCGATCAACCCTTGCCTACTCTTCGAAGAGCTGCTTTAACTGAATGATCATATCAAATGCAGCCATGTTCTCATGTTGCTTCTGAAGCTCGGATTTCATGATGCAAAGCATAAGTCAGGCCGCATCATTAGCATCGTCAACGAACTTCTGATGCGCCTTTAGGACTGCAGGGTATTACTTTCTGGACCTCCAGGAACTTCTCCATCTTGAGTGTACAATTTCTTTTCTTTCTTGAGAAGGTTTCTCAAGTTCCTGTACCAGTCTAGAAAGTTGGTTCCATAAAGCTTGTCCTTCTCAAGGACGGCTCGTAGGGAATGTGATGAATTCGATGAATTGTTTTCCATTGGAATTCTACAAAATGAGAAACATACAAGTTTAATTATTTTGTGAACAAATAACTACATTTAATAATGTCAATATTATTAAACATAGCTCCCACTATTTCTCTCGGATTAATAAACCTCAATATTAATGCAGAAAATATCATTATATTTTCTAGTGGGTCCAAGATCCATATTTCACTTCTTTTGAGCTTGGTTAGGCAAGTCACCCAAAAATTAGCTATTTAGGTAGGGACCATTCCAGTTGCATCCTTATGAAACTCTTGATTCAATTGGGAAAAACACTCCTTATTTATCTATCCCATAGATAATCCCAATTGGCTGCTTCTGGGATTTTAATCTTATTAAAATCACCCAGTTGCGTCCAACTTCTTACTCAAACAATTTCACATTACTTCCTTGTGCCATCGCATCACATCATGATGAACCAAGTCGTCCTGCTTTGGCACGCACGAGCTTGGTAAAGCATGATCATTATGAGTGTTTAAGTAACGACAAGGCAAAACGCAATATTAAATTTGTGGGATTTTTCTTTCAATTTGTGTTTTGTTGATCCATATCAACCGATCTACTTATTTTGAGTTGGGCAAACTCACAAATAAAAGATACGGGTTGTTAATTATTTTATTATCAATTTTGCATGCATCATCCATACACCAACAATAAATAATAAGACAATAAATAAACAACCACAAACAAAAACTAAATGTGTTATGGATATGGACTCTAAACTAAGATATTCCCAAGCCAATGAGAATATCTGTGAACCCTAAAAAATAGCAAGCTCATCTCCATGTGCCTCCATCTTTTGGTCCATTCTCCATAGCTTGTGGAACATCCACATCTACGGCCATATCCAATCACCATGAAAATCGTGTCAAGTTTTTGGCACCGTTGCCGGGACAACGATAGATTGTTTAGTTAGAAATTAGTTTAGAAATTTATGTTATTTTTATTTTTGTTACTATCTGTTTACCTCACGGGTGTGCTAGTGTTGTTTCCTCAGGTAGCGATGGCGGAAGGCCAAGGGCTAATTAGGCTCACGACGGAGCAACTACAAGCTATGGTGGCTGAAGCCGTAGAGAAAGCACTAGCAGCAACTTCTAGACCGCAGCCGACCTAAATGCCGTACAATCGTTCTGTAAAAGTAATAATTCAGGCATTTGAGGCGGATCTTACAGGAAGGGAGCCAGCAATTGTGGTGCCACCAATCCAGGCTGAAATTTCCACCTCAAGCCGGTCACAATTGAGCTTGTTCGGGATCAGTGCACCTTTGCTGGTACATATGAGGAAGACCCACATGAATTCATTGGAAGATTTCAGAACTAATGTGGACTAATTCACTATAGTTGGGTCACATCTGAAGCGCTTAAACTAATGCTCTTCCCTCATTTCCTAAAGGGAGTTGCTATGGATTGGCTAGACTCTATGCCATCTTGTTCGATCAAAACTTGGGAAGAGTGTGCCTCTCAGTTTATGGTCAATTGTTTTCCAATCTCACGTCTAATTCACCTGCAGAACAATATTTGGAATTTTAGGCAAGAGAAAAATGAATCACTTGTCAAAGCATGGGAGCGCTTAAATTGTTGTTATGTAAATGCCCCAACCATGGCATTGACAAAGCCCATATCATCCAGGTCTTCTATGATGCACTTGCAAATCCTGACAAAGACAAAATCGACAGAGAAGCTGGGGGAAATTTATTGTTCAACTGCGACTCGGAGGGTGCATATGAGCTGATGAGACGTGTGGTTGAGCAAGAGGAGAGCTTGGATTATGAGTCCCAACAGCAAGAACTGATGAATCAAAATGCAATTGCTTATGGCACACTTCAGGTGAATGCAGTGGAGGCAGTACATGAAGCAGCTGTTTTAGAGTTGCGGCAGCAACAACAAGAATTAGCTTTAGAAGTTGCTGAGATGAGAGGATTGATGAAAGTGATGGGTCAACATGTGATGTCCATGATTTCAGATAGTACTACTTGTGCAGTTGCACTCGGAGAAGCTCTAGCAGAAGTTACGGATCTTAAGAAGCAACTCGAACACAGAGCACTGGAACACACTATTATTACATCTGAGGAACATGTTCAATCCATCACCAATCGCAGTGGTATTGCACTCAAAGACCCTCCATATCCTACTCATGCCAGAGGGGTAGCATCCAAGGCAAATGAGCATGAAGTCTTTGATTCTGAGAAGACTCATGTCATGGTCCCCCAATCAAAGGGCATGACTCATCAGGACGAGGAGGATTCTACTGAGGTATTACTTTCATCTCCTCCTTTTTCTTGAGAAATTTCGTATGCTTTGTATAATAGGAAGAAGAATGATGATAATGAGGAGTACATGTGTTTTCTTAATTTATTTTTGAAATTGCATATTAATATGCCATTGATTGAGGCTATTAAAAAGATGCCTAAGTATGCACGGTTTAATCAAGATGCAGTCCTTGGTAAGAAAGCGGTGGATGAATTTCAACGAGTGAACTTAAATGAACATGTTAGTTCCTACGTTCCACATGGGCTACCTAAGAAAAAGAAGGATCCAGGTAGCTTTGTAATTGAAGCTACATTCGGTGATGCCTACACTGGGAGAGCTCTTTGTGATCTGGGAGCGAGTGTGAATTTGATACATTGTCGGTATTCAAAAAGCTAAGTGTGGGGGAGCCTCATAAAACCTGGATCACTCTATAGTTTGTAGACAAATCATCCAAGAGAGCATGTGGGATGATACAAAATTTCCTTGTGAGGGTTGGAAGTCTGATCATGCCAGTTGATTTTGTCATATTGAACATGTCAGCTGGTGATGTTCCAATAATTCTAGGTAGGTCGTTCTTAGTGAATGGGCGTACCCTCATTGATGTAGAGAATGGAGAGCTGATCACGAGGGTACATGAGGACATGAAGACTTTTCGTGTCTTCAAACCGACACCTCAGTACTCATGGGAGCATAAGCCCGGGGTTCCATTTGATGTACAAATAAAGCGACAACTTTCTGATTTATCGCAAGGAGATCCACCTAACTACTGGGAAAGAAACTAGCCATCAGTTGTACAAGCACACGAAGCAGTTCTTCAAATTCAGCACAGGAAAGCTAAGCTGGAAGCGGAACAATGTGCCAGACCACCCTCGTGAGGTGACAAAGGTAACCGGGTCGGGCCGTCGACCTTAAATTACAAGCGCTTCTTGGGAGGCAACCCAATGTAGAGTAGGATATTATACATGTTAGTTTGTGCTTTTGAGTTCTCCATATTTGATTGTGAGGGGTGAGAGATAGTGTTTTAATATTTCATATGAGTGTACAGGACACAGGTACCGAAGATCCCTCCAGATTCCCCTTCTTGATGCGTGTGCACGCTGTTGAACGCAAAACGAGGAACAACGAGCTAGTCTGAAGAATTGGGCATGGAAGAGAAGTTGCTCGAGGTCGAGGAGTAGCTTATTATTTTTGAGAATCATGGCAGCGAATTGTTGCACCGGGTTTGCACGGATCGGAATCCGGAGAGGAAATTGTGATTCAAGAGCTTAAGTGGCGAGATTCATGCACAAGAGATCAAATTTGAGTATAAATGGAAATTATCCAAACTTTGGGATATTTCCAATCAAAAATGGGTTCCTCGTTGTTAATGGAGTCCATCGGTACAAGAATCGCGGAATTCGGATGCCGGATAAAGAAAGTTGAGAAAAAACAAAAAGCGCATGAGAAGCCCAAGGGCATTTCGGGCCGAAATACCCCCCCCCCATTTCGGGCAGACATAAAACATGCCATCTGTTTTGGAAATCAAGAACCATTTCGGGCGGAAATGGAAGGCATTTTGGGCCGAAATACCCCCTATTTCGAGCCAAAATGGGGCGGGCTGCTCATTAATTAAGGGAATTTTTGACATTTTGGGAGGGGTATAAAGCCCCAAAACCGGCCAAGAAGGATTCCTAATCTCCCATTCGGATCAAACAAGGTCTTCTTCATCTTTTTCCTCTCAAAAAATCAAGAACACCAACCCATCCAAAACCCAAAACTCATCCAACTCTAGAACTTCTTGTTAGGATTTGCTCCTTGCAAGCTTGTCTACAAGATTAATTCTTGAAATTTTGAGATATGGTGAGTAGTTTGAGTGTGGGGGAAATTAAAGAGGAAGAGCTCCAAGTACAAAAAAAATCTATTCGTCGACTTGGAGTTGGATTCAGCCAAAGCTCAACAAGAGTCTTTTGACGGGGACATCGAGGAGCACAATGAGGTATACTTGCCTCAACTTGCTTTGATTTTTGAAAAACTGGTCGACCAATTTTGGTCCTTTCTTGACCATTTTTTGCGAAACCGGTCCCGTAAGAACGATACTCCGTGACCGTAGGTACCAAACTCTTTCTTTCGCTCTAATTCTTGTTTAGGAACTTCTAGGGCTTAATTTTCCCGCAAATTTCACTTGCTCTTTACTTGTACCCTCGGTTAATTGGTGTAGTCACTCTAGGCGAAATGCCCTGCAACACTTGACTCTATTGCTTTTTACTCCTTGCACTTGGAGATCATTTCCTTTGGGATACTCTCTAAATTCATTGAGGACAATGAATATCTCAAGTGTGGGGGGGGGGGGGGGGGGTTTATGTCTAGCTTTGCTAGCCATGTCCGTCTTGCATCGCCTTGTTACATGTTGTATGTGTAGTATTGTGTCGTATTCGTGGTTAGTGTAGAGTGTTTTATATGTTGCCGTATTGTGTTAGATTGTGTAAATTATGCATTTGTTTGCACTTTTGAATATTGAGCCCCCTGCCCAATAGTTGTGTGACTAATCGAGTTGTCCCAAGCATATAGAGTAGGAAAATTGAAAGAAACTTAAAAAATAAAAAAGCAAAAATCCATAAAAAAAATGAGAAAAGGGCAATTGATGAAGCTAGAAACCGAAGAGAGTTCAGTGAAAGAGTCTCTGAGAATAAGAAGCGCCGTAGTAGGAATGTATTTAATCTTAGTATCTTGAGCACCCGTTTCACGAAAGGAAGTCTCGGGTATTCAGGGAATGAGGATAGTAGATGTCGTAATACCTTTAGTTCCTTCATTCTGCTAGGAGGATTTGGTCCTGAGGTAGTCGGATAGTCTGTTTTCGAGTGGAAACTTGTGCCCTCTTGAAATATGGGGTGGACCTTCATGTTGAGTCGGTTCCATGTGGTGCATTGTTCTAGCCAAAGTGAAGTTAGGGAGTGTACACCACCATCCCTTAGGGCGGTTTCAAGAGTTAACCGAAAAATCCCACACTTAGTAGCTCTAAATGCACGGTTGAAAAAAAAAATATAGACGAGAATGAGAAACAAAATGAATCAAAATCTTCTCTTGAACTAGATACGGTGAACAACCTAATGTGCCTCTGTTTACTCGGGGAATTTGGATTCAATCAAATTAGATAATCTAAGGAAAATTAAAGTCAAGCCGTATTACACGGCATTGTGTCTCCTTTAACATGGACAATTTGCATTAAAATGCAATCACGGCTAAGACGGTCTGAAAACCTCAAATGACTTGGCGACTAAAGACTACATTAGTACTAAGGATGCCTAGACCCTCTGAGCTAAAGGACGTGCCTGAGTCAAGGATTTTTTATGGTGGATTTTTGGGGACCCCTTAGTGAACTTGTGCGTATGATCATTCTACTTCAATTTCCTACTATCGGTTGTGGGATTTTCGAATGAGACTTGTGAGAACTTGATGAGTTTGGTTAGTGATAGCGGGATTGCCCGATATCCAATGAAAAAGATTTTTTTTTTGTTATTTCAATACTTGCATTGTGAAATAATCGAGTTGCATTGTACAAAGCATGTTGATTGCATAGTCGTGTGTGTGAGTCGTTACTGTCGCATGGCTAGCACTACAACAAATTCTGCCTCCGTTGACAGCAAAAATTGTCGCTAGAAAGGCCAAATATGTCGGTAGAAATTCTATCGAAAAAATTATTTTTTGACGGAAAATGGTCACTACAAGTCGGTCGTTAGTATTAAAGCCGACAAATCTCAATTACGTCGGCAGAAAGAAAAAAAGCGACATCAGTTTCTGTCGACAGTTTAAATCTAACAACAAACCTTTTCTGTCGCTAGTACAACTACCGACAAGTAAATTTTGTAGTTTATGCAGATAAGTGACAAAAATATTTGTCACCAGTAGATATGATTCTAACTATTACATCTTCATGGCGACACACATGTTTGTCGACAGTATCACGACCAAATAAAAAAAAATAATGGGATTCTTACATATATGCACACATGCACCCAAAATTCAAACACTACTCATAAACATATATACACAACTGTGCTCAATTCCAAGATCAACCCTCCAAAAGTGGGATTTTTTACATTACAAACAAAAATAATACTGCGCAATAAGTATTTTACATCCTTAAGCCGAGTGAATGACCGTCCACCAGTTCAGTCTAATTAAAGAGTCGTACAAAGCAGAATTAAGTTAACAAAACAAGTAGCTAGTGTTTCAAAGTTCAAAAACTATGTCCAGAAAGAGGAATCAAGTGCCCAGAAAACAGCTAGTGTTATACCATCAAGTGTCCAGAATCACCGGCCAGTACTTTGGTTCCTTCGATGCCCTGAACGTATCATAAAAAGCGACGCTACACTGCAAATAATGAAAAAAATAATCATAAGATAGTTGATGTGTGGTTTAACAACAATAAATATCGCCTACGATATACATCACTAGAGAACATATAATTCGTTTTCTTTTATTTCTTTTCAACAGCCAAACGTTGAGTAATAAAGAGATGGAATAGAGTAGCCAGCAGTTTGAAAAGGAGACAATTTCTACTCAGAGAATATACTTGGTAAATGAGAGTTTGGTTCAGTCTCTCGAGTACTCTTACGAAAGATTTTGATATATTTGATTGTAATGATTAGAGAAAAAAAATTGAACCCAAAGGGTGAGCCATTTTTTTTTCTCTTTGCTCTCACAGCAGCAAATATGTTTGGTCACACAAGGAGACAAGGTATTTTTATTGTGAGCGAAGATGGTAACCTTCAGTCTCTCAGGCACTCTTACAAAGTTTTTCTTATAATGAAGCCTCTCTATTGATTCTCGAAGGGGACTGTAAAGGTCTTATAGACAAAGTAAACTGACGAAGGTAAGGACTCACTTCCGTGTTTTATTGAGGTGGAGAAAGAAATAGAAGATCTGATACAGAAATGAAGAAACTAGACGAAGTGAAGGTACCTTTCAGCTGAAGAGAAACACGTCATTTAGCGCATGCTCTGGCGGAAGTGCAGAAATCCCTTGAAGCTCCTACTGAATGGTTGATTCAGTTTCCAGATTAGGTAGATGAGTTAACAATTTTTTATGTTTCGGAATCTGTGTTTTATCTCCATTAGGGGCCATTTTCAAAATAGTTACAACTCTCAAAAAAAAAGAAAGAAGAAGCCTCCCTCCCAGTTAAGAGTTGCAAGTTATTGATTTTTGGACAAAACAAGTTATTGAGTTCTGTGAGCATATCCCGTGTTTTACTTTGGACGAGTCCCCCCAAAGTGTTTTAGCTAGGGAATATCTTGCAAACAAAATAATCTATTGTTATGCACTACAATCAAATACTAGCATAATTTCCTATCATAAAAGCAATACATTTGATCAATGACACTCAACAGAATATTGAAATGCTATTCGACTTTTGTATTTTACTGAGTCTATTCTCCTTTTCATCATGGAGCATGTCATTGCAAACATTCTTGTTCATCCTCTAAAAAGATAGTTCACTAATCACTTCATCAATATAACTCACGCGCAACGCACGTGCATAAAACTAGTATGTCTAAAAAATGCTCGAGGGATGTACTCTGGTAAACAAACATTAAAGTGGCCAAAAATAATCACATGAACAATAAGAACATTTATGCATTTCATAATTTTACCCCAGACCTGATGATATGGATATGTTACCGTGGTCTTTTTGAAATCTAGGTTTACTTTCAACTATTATGCTTGCCATATGCACATCATGTTAAGATTGTGCAAAAAATAAATTAGTAATTTGGCTAAAGAATTCGGAGTTCTCATAGCCGACCATGAACTACGTCATCTTTATTTCCTTGTCATCTATGAGAAATGTGAATTATTTTGCCAAATTACTAGGAGGCCCCAACATCACCACTTGAGGATAGAAAATAAACCATCAACATAACATAGCTGAGTTTACCCGGGACTTAAGAGAGCCATTGCAACGCCAGATATGGTAAACCGGAGAAGACAAGGAGGAAACCTAGAAAATCATAGAAGCAAATTACAGATGGAACAAACGAACAAAAATCTGTTAGAACTTCATTCAGTCGAAGAAATAAGCTAGGAGCACTCTGTTATTTTCCAGGACTTCGATCAACACCAATAATCCATCTGATGCCCTAATTTCAGATCCATCTGACTCAGAATAATAAGATAACGAGTGAATCGAAAACCTTGTAAAGAGAGAGAAGAAAGAAAGATCTCGAAAAACCACCATCGTCATCGATCTGTAAAAGGGACTTTTGTAAACGACGTTGCTTGCCAATATCCAAGATAACCTTCACAATCTTTTGGTCAAACAAAGGCTGCAGAAGATATAACGTTAAGCTTATTACGATGTAAATCGATCTATACATATACAATGTCAGGCTCTTCTAAAAACTCCTTCAAACTAAATACAGCAAGTCTTGGTTTCAACCTTCGACTCTTAGCATAATTTGTTGCGAAAGAGTATATGCATCGAGGGTTTGTTCAGTAGGGGATAACCTTGATGGCAAGCATTTGAAGTTACTCCACGATGGGGAGCAGTCTAACTGTTTCACAATAACAAAGTGTAAGCAAGTTCAATTAGTTAAAAATTACTCTAATCCCTTTCACAATTTAACTAATTTCAAAACCCCAGCCATTAATCGATCCATGATTGAACCAAAATCAGAACACCCACCCAGAAAATTCCTACGCCGATCCAAAAATTGAACCAAAATCAGCACCTACCAACCTGATAATCTTGAGATATTCCAAAGAGAAAAAAATTCTGAAAATTCAAAGGAAGCTCGATCAGTGAAAGAAACCCTAAAAAGAGGCCGGGGAAGATGTGAACGGTGAGAATGAGTAAAGGAGAAGGGCATACCATGTTAAAGAGGATCCAGATAACGAACGAACGCAATCGGGAGCGATCCTTGGATTATGCATCGATGTTTTGTTCAGTAGAGAGGAACCTTGATGTTGGTTGAGCGGCGTGCTTTAATGTATCGTCCGGTGTGTAGCAAAAGAAGGAGACGAAGAGAGCGAGCCGTCTGTTATTTCCTCCTCTGCGCACCTGCACATCTCTAATGAAATCACAACCATTAGATGTAAATTGATTCAAGGGTTTGGACATAATGTGCAGAAGCATAAAAGATTCCCTTATAAACCACAAAATTAGTAACCCAGGTAGCAATGCAATTGCGACTTTCAGAAAATAATGAATCTGTCGCTTCTGAAAGAGATCTACTTCAACTCCATAATTTGAGATGGTTTCAAACAAGCAAGGGTCAAGTGGTATACCAACCTACAAAACACCATCATCAAACGTTTTAAAACCAAGTAGATATCATTGAGTACTTCAAAAAGTTAAAACATAAGGAATACAAAGGCAGAGTCATCATACTTTATGTAATGTCATAAATAGTAGCAAGGTCACAGCAAACTGAACCCATTGAAGGTATTATCATCCAAACGAAATGCTTTTGTTGAAGAACATTATCAACACATGTGATCCTTTTTATCAGGTCGAATTTGTATAATAAGTAGGAGAAAGAGAAGAGTCTATGACTAAACTTAACGCGGATCCTGCAAGCCTTACCTCATCATAATTGAATGTCAAAAGTGGATTCTACTTTGATGATAGCTCTACCAGGATTTTTCGCCTGGAGTATCCCGTAGGCTGATATTGATACAGTAGATAAATCTGAAGAGGACCATTTAAAGTCACTGGACACTGTAACACAAACTAAAGGCATTGTAGGTATCAAATGTCGTCAGTAATGTTAGCAGTGAATTGAGTATTTCAAACAATCACAATGGTCCAGTTAGAACATAACTTACGAAGGAACTACCTCCTGCAGCATTTAGATCCAACTATTGGTAGATACCAGGAGCCCAATGAAGGAGAATACCTCCCCTTACATTTGAATCACCGAAACTGAACCTCACTTGGTCACAAACCATGACTTCTTTCACAACCTTTAAAACATACAAATAATTTTACAAAGTTGTAGCTTCTGAGTCAGTCACTAATCAAAGCACGATTGACATGTCAGAAGCAAAGATAGCATACAATGTCTTCATCCAAAATAAAATTGGAATAAAAGGAAGCCAAAAGTGACTACCTCCTTAGTCATATAATTTCCGGTTCTGCAAGTTAAAGTAGCCATCAATTTACCTCGCCCACAGGAAGTAGTTTCCAGTATTCTTGAAGTAAGGAACGCATAGTTTACATATAAAACACACAAATCCCAACAAATGACGAACTTTCCTGACTAAAGTTCCAAGCCCAAAATTGCTTCAGTTGTTCTTTTGTCCATGAAGATTTGAATTAAAGGAACCCTAATTAACAATAAAGTGAAAAGAAGACAACAATCAAATAATCCCAGAATTTATCTGAAATATAATGAGTATAGTAACCACCTCTTAGCGTACAGATAACAAAGTCCTGCCTCAGGTCATGCTCGTAGAACAAGTCGATTAGCCCTAATTTGAAAGCATCGTCATGCACCCAATTTCATAACAAGTGGAGAAATTCGATTAAACCCGATTTCACAACCCTAAAAATTGCAAACATCAAGATCCGAGCCGAAGACAGTGGCGTCTTGCGGACCGCTCAAACTAAAAAAACTGGGGGTGCGGATCTTGTCTACAGGACCCGGATTCGTCAGAACAAGATCAACAGACTCTTGCAGGGCAACTTAGTATTCCAAAAACATGAAATTTCAGAGAGGAGGTAGAACCCTTCAGGAATTAGCTGCAAATAATAGGTTCAAAAACACAGAGGCATAAAGAGAATTGACGAAGAGCATTGGGAGAGATAGTCCAAAAAACTAAGCTTTGTTGTATGTTTTACCTTCGTGGCCTTCATTGCGGCGTTGACTGCTACATCAAGAAACTCTGGATACGAATCTGAAATCAATAGTGACGAACATCAATTAACCAGGGTTTTCAATCAAACACAGAGGAGGACGCTATTGACTCACAAATCTCATACAAAAGCAAACCAAAGATTTTGACAAAACCCTAACCTAGACCAAAGGTCGGTCGGTCGGAGCTTCAGGACGATGCTATAATCAGGCGGTTCAAAACTCAAATCGCGACCTTGGTGTTGACAGAGCGATAGAGAGACAACGGGGAGCGTTGGTGGGAGAAAGGGCGAGAGCTGTCGTGCTCTCTGAATAGGGCGGCGGTATTGGTTGCGGAGAAAGAGAGGGGAAGAGGGCTAACCTTGATTACGAGAAGGATGGCTGTGGGTGCTGCCAGTATGGTGAGGGGCGGCAGCGAGAGGTGGAGCGAGGGGGCGGCAGCGAGAGGAGGAAATCGAGAGATGAAGGGTTCGAGAGAGGAGAACTGAGTGCGATTGTTAAGATGCTTCTCAAGAGGGTGTCGTGAAAGTGTGAGTGTTTCTAATTTTTTTAATTTCCTCTTAGAATTTAAGAGTGCGGGAAAAAGCAATTGTTTACCCTCCAATTTTTTATTCACTTTTTTGGCAGGAGTTGACAATTGGGTATGTCACTATATAAGTAGTTGTCAAAATTAAATAAATACTCACAATATATTGACCAAATTTTTGGGTAGAATAAAATAAAAACCAAAAGGTCGACAAAAAATATCATATGCATCGACAAACACAAATATTGTCGATTAATCACGCAACTAGCTACATAAAAACGTATTTCGACAAAAAAATTGTTAACAAAAGTCATATTTGTTGTAGTGTAGTAATGATAGATGCAAATCATTGGGGAGTGAAGCAAGTTGTTGCTCAGGACGAGCAAAAGGTAAGTTTGGGGGTATTTGATAACTCTCTGTTAGGAGTTGTTATGATACTTTCTTATCACTTGAATTAGGCTTATTTCACATGACTTACATGATATTTGTGCACAAATATGTGAAATTGATGATTTAAAGTGTAGTTTCTAGCTTATTTGCGCATGTTTTGTCTCATATTTGCGAAGATAATTGCACGGGTTGTTTAGTGTTTTGAAACTCATGTAAAATAGGTTCAATGGAGGTTATGAGAGGCTTGGATATGCTTGGAATGGAGGTACATGAAGAGGACAAAAGAAGATGCAAAAATGAAGCCAAGTTGGAGGAACTAGAATGACCAGCCTTAACTATTTTCAATGCTCGGGAAAATTTTAAATGAATTTTTGAGCAAGGCCTGCGGAATTTAAATTTAGACATCCAGAGCTTTCCAATGATATATGGTAGGCACAAAGACAAGTCCGGATGAGAGATTTATGGCCCGCACAAGATCAGCTTACAATTCTGTCCGGGAATTACAAACTGGAGGGGCTGAAATGCAATTTTGGAAGAGTTACATTAAAACTCGCCCTCAGCTGGTAAAAAACGTGAGATAAGACCTAGGAGGCAGCATAAACACGCACGGGAACCATTGGAGAGTAGCTTGGAGCTTGGGGATTGCACGGATTCGTCAACGCTTTGGCGATTTCACCGTTTGATCACTTCTTCTCTTCTCTTTAATTATCTATGGAGAAACTTGTGTATCTTTTCATTGCCATGAGCAGATAGATACTTTGCTAGGCTCTATGGAGAGCCTAGTGTTATGATTACACATCTTTTCCGGATTATTGTGATTGATTCATGTATTGGATTCATGACTATGAATATTCTTCAACTTATTTTGGTGTGGGGTTATGATTAGACATCTTTTCCGGATTATTGTGAATGATTCATGTATTGAATTCATGACTATGGATGTTCTACAAATTCTTTTGGTGTATTGTTGAATTTGGGTTATTGACACACCCTTGGTATGAGATGAATGACCATTAGAAGATATTTTTATGAATAATCTTGATTCTTACTTAATGCTTTAATTGAATTTTGTTATTGTTCATGTTCCGAGCTTCAATCTTAGCAAAAATGAAGTACCTACCCGGAATTGCTAGTTCTTATGTGGAGTGCTCGACGGAGACTTGGCCTAGGGTGATAGAGAACATGAACACAATCCTTAATCAATGAGACTGAGAGGTGATTTGAATAGGATTGGCCATTTGGTAGATGACAGTGGACCTGCAGGACCTGTAGCAGACCGAGACATAGAACTACTTGAGATCGACAAAAGATTGCAGTAACTACTTACCTGGCATAACTGAATTCAGATTAGTATGTTTCAATATGATATCCGCAAATGTCTAGCAACCCTAGGTGATCCATAGATCGCCTAGTCTTTCTCCATATTCGATTAAACCGTTTTATTAAAAAAGTTCCAAAAGTTGGTTATTTCAATAAAGCCACTTGTTTGGGGGTGGCAAACTCTTAAACAAAAAAACATTCCTCCCGGTGAATTTAACTCTAAATTAAGCTTTTAACTAAATAATCTCGTGATTCTCATTGTGGGATCGATAACTCGGGGTTGAAATATTACCCTATATTACTTGAATCGTGCACTTGCGGTAACACGTAAGAAATCGTGTCAGTATTTACGAATTTATATCTAATTTACACTTGTGAAACAAAAGGATAAAAAAATGCCACGCGGTTTGGGTTGCAATGGGAATATGTAACGAGATCACCTGCAGATAAATTCAGAATAACAGCTACCAATATTCAAATTTGGGTTAAAAATTCATTTGACAATGTTAGGAAGAAGATTAGAGAGGCAAAATGAAGGTTACAAAAAGTTAAAGCAAAGAGGAAAACGAAGGAGGTGGTGACTAGATGGAAGAAGCTGTGTGAAGAAATCAATATTCAGTTGAGAAAGGAGGAAGAGATTTGGTATCAGAGATCGAGGATTAATTCTCTTTCACAAGGGGATCAAAATATGATGTTCTTCACTTGAAGGCCTATAGTTAAAGGGCATTAAATCGAATAAGGGAAATTGAAAATTTAGCTAAAATAGTTGTTTTTAGCTGTTTTTAGTAAATTGTTGTAATTCACTATTTTTGACGACATATTTATGAAAATATTTATTTTTGACGAAATCAGTCATGTACCAGATTTTCTGAAATTTTATTAAAAATGTTGTTTTAGAGGACTGTGTGTCATGCTGGTTGAGTTTTGGATGTCTGAAAGTGTCAGACTCCCGTGTTTATCATTGAATCGATAATTTTGTAATAAATGTGTGACCGTTTCGTCACAACCGGACAATGACAGTGGAAGAGAGAAAATAAGGGAATAATTGGCTTCTTGGAAGAGCACTTTGAGGAGATCTTCACCAACACCCAACCTGATAGCGGTGACATGGACGCTGTGTCAATTTGATTGATGGACCTATCTCTTTGGACTATCGTGATTAATTGAGAAATGTTATTTTCGAGAAGAAGTAGAAGAATGTTTCTCACAGATGGGCCCTCCAAAAGCTCCTGGAATCGATGGTTTCCCGACAATGTTTTTTCAGAAACATTGGAGTCTGGTTGGTAATGATGTATGCATCAGAGTTCTTAGTATCTTAAATGGGGAGTCTATCGCAAAAGAGTTAAACCCTACCATAATTTTCCTGTAAATTTAAAGGACGGGATGTGGGGAGTGTTACTCTCGAGTGGGGACTTTGTCAGGGATGTCCCCTCTCACCATATTTTGTCATTGGGGTGGGGTTCTATCCCGTTCTCTGTCAAATTCGATCAGTAGAGGCTTGCTATACAGGGTCGCCACATCAAGAAGGGGTTCAATCATTTCACACTTATTTTTTGCGGACAAAGTTTTTGTTTACAAAGGCTAACACAACTGAAATGTAATGCCCCACATTTTGTTTGGGGTCATTTTATAATTTTGGAAACTAGAGTTATACTATTTGAAACATATTAGTAGATTTGTAAAAGTAGATTTTGACATTTATATCTATAGTATGTTATTTGGAATTGTTTGATAATTTTTTAATTTATACAAAACAGTTTTTATGTGTTAGCTAGTAATTAGAAAATATACATTCACCCCTTTTAGTTTCTACATAAAAATCTCTCATTTATCAATTTTATATTTTTGTACCCCAACTAGCAATTTTAACTCTTGTTCTTTGAATCATAACCCTCTACCCACTACCTTTGGTAAAATCTAATAGAGTATGATTGTCTATCTCTATCGTTCCTGTAAGTTCACATGCTTGATCTATTTCAAGGCCTTGAACAAGTTTTCAAAGCCTTGAATCAGGTTTCACAGGCTTAAAATAGCAGAGAGCTATTTCATGGCCTTGAAGCAGGGTTTAAAGCCTTGAAACTGTCTGACCTGTATGCATATTCTCAGGGAAAGTTTTTCTGAATTCTTCTGATCTGATTCTATCTCTCTCACCCCTATGCTTGATCTTATATTATTTGATGATGAAAGACAAACTATTTTGATATATTTAACACCAGTTAATCCATTTGTTTGACTCAGTTTTGCAGGGAAATTTTATTTCCTAATTTGCAGGATTGGTTTCCTACTTTGGATTTTGCAGGAAAGGAAACTTGGAGAGAATGTGATTCTGTGATCAATCAGACACTCTTGATAGCTTCCCAACAATATCTCATAAGATTATGATCAAACTATCCGTTGGAGAAGGCTATTAAAAGAGTCAAAGCTGTGGCCTACAAAACAGGAAGTTTGTTGCTGAAAATCTGAGAAGATTTGCAAAGCTCTGAGCTGTATAAATAGAGCTCATTTTGAATCAACAAGAGAGAAAACTCAACGGGCAAAAAGGAGACACATTTGAGGATTGACAAGCATCAATGAAGCACATCATTCTCACAATCCATCTCACAGAAGATCACTGCATTATCCACTGCAGTTTCACACTTCCAGTGTTCTTCTTACTTGTACTTTATTTGTATATCATCTTTATACTACTTCTTTCTCTTATTCTCAAGGATTTTTCAAAGCGAACAATAGATAATTTTTATTTAATCAGTTAGCTAGAGCATGTACTAGATAGGTCAGAGAGAACCACAAGCTGTAACAGAGTAAGGCATATCTATGTGCTTGAGATATAGGGCTTAGCTTTTGATTAATAAATACTGTGTTGAAAATCCTGCAGGGAGAAGATCCCTGAGGTAGAGACGTAGGTCCAAGTGGACTGAACTCTATAAAACCTGAGTCTCTTGCATTTACAGTTTCATTTGCATACTTAGTATTTGCAGCAATTCAAACTAGTCTGTTTTCAAGGGTTTGAAACTCTTTTCAAGGCCTTGAAAAAGAATTGTCTGTTTTCTTTCAAACTGTATTTCTTTCCAAAGGCTTGAAATTATTTTCAAGGCCTTGAACTTCATTGCTCTTCTCAGAAACTCTTCTCCTCCACAAGTTTTGCAAAAAGTTCGCATATTCTATCCACCCCCCCCTTCTAGAGTATTAGTGCTGCATTTCTATCTGCATACTCCCCTTTCAATTCCCATCTCCGTCAACTTCATTATTTTTCTCTCCTGACTACTCCTTTAAAATAGAATCATTTCATGTGTAGATATTACACCTTATACATACATATCCCATTAAGTTCATCGCCATCACTCTTTTCCCATATCCACTTACTCTCTAATCTCTCCATTTCGCTTTCAAATTTCATCGAAAAAAGGAGGGAACCATAATCATCATCCTCTTCCTCAAAAAACCCCCTTTTCTCATCTCTCTCTTGATTCCATTGAAGAAGCTTCAAATCCATGAAAAATTCAAGCACTCCAAGACTCTCTACAACTTTAAAAGCTCTCTCAGAGCTGGTTATAATTTTTATTTTCCCTCTCTTCTCCTCGATAGGTTGTTATAATAGTTTTTGGAAACATGTATGGTTGGATATTTCTTCATTTGATGATGCATGTGTGCCTAGAGCATGAAATTGTGACTTTAAACTTGTATTTTTTTTTTTAAAATTCTCCACTTGATTCTTCAAATTTTTTGTTTGATTTATTTTATGTGTTAAAATAGATGTATCTGAGTATAAGAACATGTTTCTCAAGTTACATGCATCATGGAAGTAAATTGATCAAGTTTTGAAGGTTTTAGGGAAACATGCATATTGATACAATCTGTATAGTTGTGAAAAACATGGTCTATCTTTAACTTTTATCTCTTTCAAATTTTCAATATTAAAGTTTATGAAAATAGACTCATAGGGGGTCATTTTGAGGAAAAAAAACATCTTCAAAGCATTCTTAGTTAATGAGTAATGTTACTTTGAACTTGCATATTTTCTAAAACTCTTTTTCTGGATCAGTCTTGCCATTTTTACTAAAAACCCCATTTTCAGAAAGTTTTGGCACATCCTCTTTCTTGTGTTGAAACTCGACACATTGATGATTAATTCTGGAGAAGATGAGAATTATTACTCTCCTCCAAGTAGTAATAATCTTTTTTCAAGTTGTGATTTCCTTTCAAACTTGTCTTTGCACAAAACAATTTCTTTATTTCCAACCTTTGATTCTATAATATCTATGGATTCAGAAAATAGACACACTTATATATCTTATAAATGAGTTTATTAATTTTATTAAGTGTTCTGATATGGTAAATAGGGCTGTAAAGTCAGAGGTAGAATTGTAGTTTCACTTTTTTTAGAAAACTTTTCTTTTTTGAATTTCTTAGTGTTATGTTGACACGTGAACATCATTATATGTGAATTTTTTACATATATGACTATGTGGAATGTATGGTTGCAATGTATTGTGGATGTGAAAATTGGTTGTAATGAGTACGTTATACGTGTGATTGTAAACATCGACCTCGTAGGAGAGAGTGGTTATCGTTGGAGTGCTGGACATACTTTTTTGTCTTTGGTTGTGCTTCATCTCAGTGGTAAGTACATATGTGCAGCCTTATCTTATCAAAATGTGCATATGTGTGTGATGTATGAAATGAATGCTTTGTTATATGGAAAAGTATGAGAATGCATGTTATCTACTCAAATATTATTTGGAATATTGTATTGATCTCCTTTGAGAACTCTTGAAAATTACTTGTGTGATATTGAATAAGTTAAAGAGATAAATAAGACATTTCTAATAGGTTTAGGATGATGTAAAGATTTTTGTTTATTTATGACTCTGGAAAGAGGCGTCAAGCGTGTAGGGTTTTGATAACGAATACGCAGCGGAATAGACAATAATTAATCCGTTTCAAGACCCTCCAAGGATCACAAGTCTAGAATTCATAACGATAGTAAGGGATTAGTATCAAAATACATTTTGGTTCTCCTTTGATGACTTCTCTCGTAAATTTGTGTTCACGTCTCTATGGCTAGTCCACTTCTAGGTTAGATCCCGGATCTTCCCACTCCTTGTGCTAGCTAGGAATGATGGAAGAAGAAGAAGAACATCACACAAGGAACACCAAAAAGGGGCTCGGCCCTCTTTGTGGCCGACGGGTTAGGGGGCGGACCAAGGGGGGTTCGGCCTCCTTTATTTTGCTCTCTCCTCGATTTTCTCTCCCACTCAATGTGTTATAAGCATTAGTTATGGGAAGGAAGCTATGAGTGTCCTTTATATAGTCCAACAACTCGTTGTTGACTGCATAAAAGCCTCTATCCTAATCCTGTCTATACACTGATTAGTCCAACTTGCAAATTAGTCATACTAAGTTTGCAAGTAGTTGCGTATTGATCCTTATAATTAACTAATCATATTAATTAGTTCCCTAATCCGGTCTAATCCATAGGGAGTGTGACCCCATAGGTTTCTACTTAGTAGGTAGTAACAATTTACTAACATGGAGCGGACTCTAGCAAGACCTAGCTAGCCAACTAATAGAAATAGTCATCCGACAAACCTTGTGCAAGTATTTTCTCATACCTTTGTCTCTATATCTGGATTGGACACGAGACATACAAATCACACACGTATATCCAGTCCGTAGTTTCTCGATCCTGTGAATAGTCTCAACCATGCAGATAACATCAATATCCTAATTGATTTATCTGAGTCTGTCCAGATATTCTATGAGCACCATCCCTCGAGTGGCCGTAGATATCTACTCCCGTTATGCGGGAGGGAAAAATTCTATCTACACCACTACCATATCTAAGCTTGCTTCCTTATTGTATCCGAATAACGCCTTTATTACTACCCAGTTACAGTGTAGCGTTTGTCGATGTCAAAATACGATATTCCACAACTTGAGGACCTAGTGACTTCAAGTCTAAGGATGACAATACCGTTGTCACTACGAGAAGCACTTGTGACTTTACATAACCTGTATGTAGCCTTCTCGTTGATAAGTCAATCCAGTATTCTATTTCTCCTAATGCATACCCATGTGTTGGATAGTGATATCTCCATACCAAACTAACTTTATACTAGTCTATAGTTGATCGTCCTGTTAACCAATATAATTGACTAGGGATATTTAAGATAAACAACATATTTTCAATATAAGGACTTCATTATATTAAATATATCCATAAGTAATACAATGAATGTTTCTAGCCAAAATCACTATCCATACCAAAAAGATTGCCTCTAAGATACCTATTCCAACAGTCACTCACTTGCACTAGAGCCAATCTGGTGCATCCCATATGCACATAGATATAGTGTGCCATTCATGCTTGCGCTAAACAAGCGGCTTTGTAAGCAAATCTGACAGATTCTCATCTGTAGGAATCTATATCTTTACATCTCCTCTATCGATGATATCTCGAATAAGATGGAACTTCTTGAGTATGTTTTTGGATTTCTGGTGTGACCTGGGTTCCTTCTATTGTGTGATCGCCCCAATGTTGTCACAATACAACTCTACTGGATCCACAATTCTAGGAACCACACCAAGCTCAGTAATGAACTTCCTAATCAAAACAACTTCATTTGCTGCTCCACTCGTAGAATGTACTCAGCCTCAGTTTTAGAATCAAATATCGTCTCTTGCTTGGAACTCTTCCAGCTCACAGATCCTCCATTCAGGCAATACACGAATCCCGACTGTGATCTGAAATCATCTATGTCGGTTTGGAAGCTTTCATCCGCGTAACCCCTTACACGCAAATCTTCCTCCCCTCCATAGATCAAGAGCGCATCCTTAGTTCTTCTTAAGTACTTTAGGATGTTCTTAACCGCTATCCAGTGACTCTCACCTGGATCAGACTGATATCTGCTTGTCAAACTCAAAGCGTATGACACATCTGGTCTAGTACACAACATGGCATACATTATTGATCCTATGGCCGAGGCATAGGGTACCCTACTGACGTGTTCCTCATTATCTCATTGGAAGGACCATCGCTCTTCGAAATAGTGATTCCATGCGACATGGGCAAGAATCCCTTCTTGGAATCTTGCATGTTGAACTGATTCAACACCTTGTCTATATATGTACTCTGAATTAGGCCTAGCACCTTCCTTGATCTATTTCTTTAGATCTTGATACCAAGTATATAAGTTTCTTCCCCTAAATCCTTCATTGATAAACAATATCCTAGCCAATCTTTCACAGATTGCGGCATAGGAATGTTGTTTCCAATGAGTAGTATGTCATCCACATACAAGACCAGAAAAGCTACAGAGCTCCCACTAACCTTCTTGTAGACACAAGACTCATCTTCGTTCCTGATGAAATCAAACTCTTTGACAGCTTCATCGAAACGTCGATTCCAACTGCTAGAATCTTGATTTAATCCATAAATAGATCGTTGTAGCTTATAGACTTTATTTGCATGCTCTCGATACACAAAACCCTCGGGTTGTGTCATATACACATTCTCGAGGAGGTTTCCATATAGAAACGATGTTTTGACATCCATCTATCAAATCTCATAGTCGTAGTAAGCTGCAACAGCAAGTAGGATTAGGATGGATTTCGTCATTGCGACTGGTGAAAAGGTTTCATCATAGTCTATACCATAAATCTGTCTGAATCCTTTTTCCACCAATCGGCCCTTATAGGTAATCACATTACCATCCACGTCAGTCTTCTTCTTGAAGACCCACTTGCACCCTATGGGGCGTGCCCTTTGGGGTGGTTCCACCAAAGTCCATACTTTGTTGGTATAAATGGTTTCCATCTCTGATTCCATGGATTTGCGCCACTTCTGAGATTCAGGCCCTTTCATGGCCTCTACATAGTTAGTAGGCTCATCATCTATGAGCAACGCGTCACCAGAATCAATCACGAGAAGTTCATACCTCTCTGGCTCTTGGCGCACTCTACATGACCGTTGTCGGGGATTGGTGCTGAGAGACTCACTTTTTAGTTACTTTCTTTTTTTTCTTATTTTAATTTTTGTAGATACGCTTGAAGAAAATTCTGAGTTAATATTTGAACTTTGGAACAAAAAAAAGCAAAAAAGTAAAAATCACAGAAACATACTCTTATTTTGTGTTCATCTATTAGTGGTAGTATTAGCTTAGCCCCTTCCAAAGATTATAACTCTCTTAATAGCTTCTAAATCATGGAGGGAGATGATGGGCATAGTAGAAACAACGAAATGATGTCATTTCGTACACTTAGAGATTTGATACATCCATCTAGGAAAAGTTCATCTTCTTTCTTTTTGGTTACTTTGAATGAGAGAAATTTTAAAATTAAACCGAGTACAATCCAACTCTTACCCAAGTATGATGGCTTAGAGGCCGAGAGTGCATACTCCGATCTTAAGGATTTTTGTGACATTTCCTCAACGGTTTATTGTAACGGTGTTTCTAGAAACACTATCAAACTTAGGTTGTTTCCTTTCTCTTTCAAGGATAAAGCCAAAGCATGGCTTCATTACTTGAGACCTAGGACAATAGGCACTTGGGAAGAATTAGAGAAATAATTTATAATTTTTTTTTTCCACATTTATAAGACTAATGCCATAAAAAGACAAATTGTGACCTTTTGTGTTTAGGAGAGAGAGCCACTTCCCCAAGCTTGATAAAGCTTCAAGGATCTCCTCGTTTCTTGTCCTCACCAAGGATTTGAGACTTGGAGATTGATTATATCCTTTTATGATGGTTTTCCAACCAACCATAAGCACACAATCGAGTCCATGAGTGGGGAAGATTTCTTTTTAAAAGGTGAAGATGAGGGGTGGGAATGTTTAGATGAGATTTGTGAAATATATCAATCTTGGAACATGAATGAGCATTCAAAATAAGTGTCATCTAAGCCTAAAAGTAGCATGCATTACCTTAAGTCTAAGAATGAGACATTGTGCTCCTTTTGTAGTGATTCTCATGAGTTAGGAAATTGTCCCGACTTCCTAAGAGCCCAAGAGCTCATGGGTGAGCATCTAAATGTGCTCCATTCCAACAATTATGGGAAGTCATATGACAACTCGCCGTACTTGGCAACATATAACTCAAATTGGATAAATCACCCTAATTTGTCATGCAAACAAGGCCAAGATACCCAAGTGAACCCCTCAAGTTCTACCTATGTCCCTCCTAACAAGAGGAGTTTTGAAGAAAATTTAGAGCAATTTATGGCTAACCAAAACCAAACAAACCAAGAGTTGAAAAATGCATTGGCTAGGTTAGAGTCTACCATAAATGCTCAAGAGAATGGAAAATTCCCATCTCAACTTCAAAAACACCCAAGGGGCCAAAGCTTCAACCATGTGGAGCATGCTAAGGCCATCAGCGTTTTGAGAAATGGTGACAATGGACTTCCAAAGGTGGAGTCCAATGAAAATGAGAAATAGGAGTGTGATAAGAGTGGTGACCAAGAGAGAGTTGTTGACTCGCAAGAGACAAAAAAGAGCCTTGAAAAAGGTAAAGAAGTGGAAGAAAGTGAGTAGATTAAGATTGTTCCACTATTTCCCCAAGACTAGTGGACAATAAGATGAAATAAAGTCACCAATACATCCTTGAGACATTTCAAAATTTCAAGACAAACATCCCACTCTTGGATGCTATCAAGCAAATTCCGGCTTATGCCAAATTTCTTAAGGATTTATGAACTTTCAAGAGAACTCTTCAAGTGAGAAACAAGGATTTTCTCACCGAGCAAGTGAGCTCAATTCTCTAACATAACCCCCCTCATAAGTATAAAGATCCGGGTTCACCTACCATCACTTACATCATTGGAGAACATAAAGTTCATAATTCTTTGTTAGATTTGGGTGCAAGTGTAAACCTTCTTCCATACTCGTTGTATGAGTTATCATTGAGGATGTGTGGGTTCAAGTGAACCAATGTTACTTTCTGGTAGATTTTATTGTCTTAGACACTTCTCCTTTGGCTAGTGTCACATCTTCTATCCCCATCATTTTAGGGAGACAATTTCTTGCTACATCTAATGTAATAATAAATTGTATGAGTGGTATGATGAATATTACATTTGGGAACATGACGTTAGAGCTTAACATTATTAATGCATGTATTCACCCAAGATCACAAGGTAATTATGATGATGTATGTGAAATGAGTTGGGTTGAATCATGTGTAAAAGATGTTCTTACTCTTGCTACATGTTCCAAGGAGTCAAGTGAGCTTACATAGGAAGATTTAGAATTTTTGTGTGATTATGAGTCTCTTGTCTCTCTTCTCATTGAAAGGGAAATTGATTTTGAGGAAGAGACGAAATATTTAGATCGACTTGACCAAGAGTCACATCATGAGCATGTTAGCATTGAGAGTGATTTTCACGGTAGAAAGGAGTTTCCTTCCATAATGAGGTAAGCTCCAACATATGATTTGAAACCCCCCCCCCCCCTCTTAGAATTGAGAAAAACATAATTAGGGGTTGATGATATTCTTGCTTGCATGGCTTATGAGCATGACTTAGAGGATATTCTAGGAGACCCCCCTCCACTAGAGAACGTGGATGGACCTTCAAGTAAGTTGGGGGGGGGTGTCCAAGTGTAGGTTGTGATAATTTTGATATCATCACTCACATCTCTCCCATTGAGCGTAATGAAAGTGAGTTCATTGGAAGAAAATTTTAGATGAAAGTGTGAAATTGATGAATGAGAAGTCTTTTGTTCATATTTAATTTTAAATATGAGTCAAGGTTTCCTATCAAAATGCGTGATGTCTCTTGCACTTTCTTTGAAAAGAGCATTTTGAAGAATTTATTTTAAAAACAAGAGAGTGCTATTTTCATCAAGAAAGGAACACTCAAATCCTTACATTTTGATTTACTTGATTTGGGTATTAGTTACCCAAACTTTGTGCTTGAGACATTCAAGAATGTGAAAGGAAAGTTGAGAATACGAAGAATGAAAGAGGGTTACCTTGACCCAGCTCATTCTCATAGTCATAGCCAAGCATGCCTTGACTACAAGAAATTAAAATTCCATGAATTGACTTCTTCCATATAGGAGTCGCGTGTTGTACATAAATAAATTATTTTATCTCTATTTCTTGCATTTTTTTTTCTATTTTGTAGGTTGCTCTTGAAGGAAGATGGATGGTGCTTGGCGACCAAAGATGTGTATGAGGTCTCTCTATTCCTTTATTTATTGCTAAACATTGATTGATCTTCCAATGTTCTCACACATTGAGGACAATGTGATATTCTAGTTGGGGGTGGAGTAGACTTATTTCCTGCTTAAATGGTTACTTGCATGATTATTCTTTCATTAGTGATTTACATGAAAAATACAAAAAAAAATAAAAATAAATAAAAACTAAAAATTCACAAAAATTAAAAAATTGAAAAAAAATGTGTGAACCTTTCATGAGAAGCATCACTCATTTCCCGTGTTAAACCATACATTTTTTTTTCTTTATTGGATAGTTTTATTTATTTTAACATTTCATCTTGAGTCTAGATTTTATTTTCTTCCTTGATAGATTTATTGAGTCTTAGAAAGTTTTAGTTGAGTCACTTATTTCAAAAAAAAAAAAAAGATAGAGAGAGAAGAAAAATGAAAAATGAAAAAAAAATGAAGAAAAGTGAAAAGGGGGAATTTTAGGAAGCTAGATGTTTTCAAATAACGAAATCTCTAAGTCCATATTCTTTTTGTTTTTATTTTGATAAAGAATTCTTTGCTTATTCTCAATACATCTACACCAATATCCTACTTTCCGCGATCTCATGCGTTCTTACAAAGCGACACACCAAATTTACGTTTCCATGTTTAAGTCCTTCAAAGTAAGTTCATCACATGAACTTTGACGTCTTCTACTTTTGAGAAAGGTTGCACTCTCTAATGCTATTTGAACTCTACAAAAAGGATTTTATTCTCATTGTTTTTTCTTGTTGTGGAAACTTGTAGCCCATTGGGGTGGCCTTGACCATGACACCCTATGCAATGCCTAAGAAATAGAGGGGTGTTCGGGGATTAATGTCATGCCACCACCTAGATAGCTCCATTGGTTTAGCTTAAAAAGCCCATTCGCTTGTATATTTCTCTATTTTGTTGTGTGTCTTGGAGAACCTTGGATTATAGGTAGACATATGTGAAAAAAAATGTTTAATGCTAAAACCTCCAAAATGAGCAAAAATCGCACCAATTCAAAAAAAAAATCCACAAAAGGATCGTACAAGCCCACAACCACATCCCCCATTCTAAAACTCGTTTTTGTTCAAAGCTTTGGAAGTCCATCCTACATGGGTGCTTTTGAATAAGTATGAGAATGACTAGTTTCATGTGATCCTTATTTTTGGAGGCGAATTTGACTTAACTAAACAAGTTATGGGGATCGCATGAGCCATCTTCTACTAAACACCGCCCACATTTGTATGAGTATATGCTAAGACGTCCACAAGCTTCTTTCTCAATCGTTTTGGAGTTTAAAAATTTATTTGATGATACATTTGTGCATTCTTATTTTTCCCCCACCAAAAAAAATAAAATTAGCTAGTAATCTTTAGAATTTTATTTTCTTTGGGTTCCCACTTAGGATAGATAATGTGTGAGTGTGTTTGTAAATATTTGAGTCTAGTTTAGAATTGACTCAAGCCTTTTCTAGTTGAGTGTGTGTCTCTCATGATTGGTTCTTCACTAGTTTACTACTTGCATCGCTCTCTTTGCTCGAGGACGAGAAAAAGGCTAGTTGGGGGGTGTGTTAACGATCTAAAATTGCATGTTTTAGTATGTTAATGAACTCTTGATAACTTGCTAATATGTGTAATTAATCTATTTTATCTCTCTATTCGATACGTATGCTTGCTCTTGTAGTTTTGGTTGTTTTTTATCTTATTTTGTAGGTAAAGACGTGGAAGGGAAAGCTTGAACAATGAATTAAGATAATTTGGAGGGCTAAGAGACATGAAGAAGGTACTTGGGGCGCTTGATTAGAAGGTTAGTGAAGATTCATGGGTCCAAGTGAGAAGAAAATAGAAGTCAAGAGACCAAGTTTGAAGGCTCAAGTTACATTCAATGATAAAAGAGGGGAGAAATTAACGGAATCATGGCCAAAATGCAAGTTTCTAAAGTTTCTAAGGACTAAAAAGATGAGTTTTTAATAGATTGGAGTGGAGTTGCAATTTTCCAAACGTTTCAAGAAGAGATGGGGGCCATTTAAAGCCCCCAGCAAACTTAGAGGGGGCTTTATGAAATTTTGGGCAAACATCTCACCAGCATGTCCCTCTCTCTCTCCCCGTCATTCAATAAGACCAAAACCACGAACCTCCATGGAATCACGCCTAAAGCAACCAGCCCCCAAAACCCAATCAAAACTCCACGAAATCAAGCCAAATTTGTCCCGAAACACTCCCTATCCGATCCTCTACATAACCCACCTTTCAATTCGGCCCAACAAGCATCAAAGAGAAAAGCCCCAAATCAAACCTAGGGTTATTGAGTGCTGCAAATCGACGAAGGAGGGTCTCTTAGATAAATTGGGGGGCTGAGATCATCTCTTGGAGGACACGAAATGAATCCCCAAGCTCTATATAAGCCGAATATGAAGAAGAAGAAACGGGGGGTCTCCCACCAACGGTTTTCCTAGCCGAAACTCTGCTCCTCCCTCTTTCTCTGAGTTTTCCACCGTTTTTATGGGTTTTTCTTGGTGATTCCGAGCTAGTTCAGAGCTAATTCGGAGCCAAGAACAGCCAGGGAGAGGGAAATTCAAATCAGAGGCTGTTTTTTGATTTTTTTTTGGCTTGTTCTTCACTGTTTTGTTAGAGCAGCTGGTACTTCTGTGTTTTTAGCTACTGTTAGCTTCACTTTCTGGGTTTACTAGCTGTTGATAATTGGTTTAGTGAAGTACTACATCAATTTCTAGTAGTTTTGTTCATTGTTTTGTAGCAAACTTGTGTTATTGGGTTGAAATTGAAGAGTATTTAAGCTTGAATCTAATGAAAATATTCATAAATATGCTTGATATCTTTTGTGCTGCTCTCTTGAACATGAATAGCTAAGTTTTTTGTTGGTTGAAGTTGTTGAATCTAGGTGTGTTGGGTGTGGATTCAATTGTTGAATCAATGAGTTGAGAAGTTCATCTTGTGATTCATCATTTAACAAGTGGTGGAATACAAATCCGATTTGTAGCTTCTTCTTGTATGTGGATTCATGTTTGGATACACATCATTGATAATTGATACAACTTAGTTTTGGATTTCACTATTGTTCCTCATGAATCATACTTGGATTTGACATTAGAATCCACACATCTCCTTGTAATATTATTTAGGTGTTGGATTCATGCACAACACACCTAGATCATTCAGCTAAGACCAACTCTTCTCTGAATCCTAAAAAATCTTCTCAAGTTTTAGATTCTCTTTAATATACTAGTTGTTTGCTTAGTTTCTTAAAATTTCTCAACCAACAAATCCTTTCTCCATCAAGTCTCTCTTGGTGGATTTTGAAGCTTGGATAGCTAGAAAAGCCTTTGAGATATTTACTTTCATTGCACTTTAGTTTAGTTAGTTGCTTAGTATATTTGTTAGCTTAGAGTGTTCCCTCTTTCTCAATCCGTGTGGATTCGACCCCGGTCTTACCGGCTTACTACTTCTAGCGATATCCTATACTTAAGAATTATCGTCAACAATAATGGAAGATCAGTTTGACACATCATAGATCAAACCTTGTCCAACAGTGTTGGACTCCTCCTCTCGGACACGCCATTCAATTGTGGCATTCCAGGAGGAGTGAGTTGGGATATTATCCCACACTCTCTAAGATAGTCGTCAAACTCTTGGCTCAAGTATTCTCCTCCACGATCCTATCGTAGAGCCTTGATACTTTTGCCAAGTTGCTTCTCTACTTCATTCTTGAATTATTTGAACTTTTCAATGGATTCGGATTTGGCCTTCTTAAGGTACACAAATCCATATCTACCGAAATCATCAGTAATGTAATGAAGTAGACATAACCACCCCTGGAAGGCGTGGAAAATGGCCCACACACATCAGTATGCATGAGCGCAATTGCTCACTAGTCCTCTCACCTTTCTTATTGAAAAGGGACTTTGTCATTTTTTCCAATAAACAAGCCTCACATGTCTCATATGATTCAAAATCAAATGAGTCTAGAAATCCTTCCTTATGGAGTCTAGATACACATTTCTCGTTTATATGGCCTAAACGACAGTGCCATAGATAAGCAGGATTTAAATCATTCATCTTAATCCTCTTGGTATTTATGTTATAGACAGGATTATTTAGATCAAGGATTTATAAACCATTAAATAATTGCGCACTACAATACTGAATATTATCAAAATTCATGGAGCAACAATTTTCCTTTATTGAAATAGTAACACCTTCCTTGTCCAAACAAGATATAGAAATAATGTTTCTGCTCATAGCAGACACAAAATAACAATTATTTAATTCTAAAACTAATCCTGAAGGTAGAGACAGCTCGTACACGCCTACAACCAATGCAACAACCTTTGCTCCATTCCCAACGCGCATATCTATCTCTCGTTTAGCAAATCTTCTACTTCTCTTTAGATCCTGCAAATTTCAACAAATGTGAGATCCACATCCAGTATCCAATACCCAAGATGAAGAGTAAGTAATATTTTCATCTATAACAAAAATACCTGGTGGTGGTGGAATCACTATTCCAAGCCTTTTATCCTCCAGATACTTTGGGCAGTTCCTCTTCCAGTGTCCAGGCTAAATGCAGTAGTGACAATCACCCTTAGTCACGCTCTTGGCAACGCCACCAATAGGTTTAACAGCCACTTCCTTGGGTTTAGCAACTGCCTTTCCTTTTCCTTTGGAGGTAGAGGCAAACATTTTTCCCTTCCCTTTTGCAACATCATTATGGCCTTGCCATTTCCCTTGTTGATGCGTTGTTAAGCTGTCATCAACATATTGAGTAGATCTGGCAGAGGTTTCACGATCTCGTTCATGTTATAGTTCATGATGAATTGTCCATAACTCTCAGGAAACGATTGAAAAACGAGATATGTTGCCAACACTTGACCTACCGTAAACCCTAGACATGCGATATTCTCCAAGTACTCGATCATTCGGAGTACATGAGGTCCCACTGGGTTTCCCTCTGACAGATGACACTTGAACAATGCCTTGGAGACTTCATACCTCTCAACCTTAGCATGCTCTTGAACGATCTACTTCAAGTGTGCGATCATATCGTACGCAGCCATGTTCTCATGTTGCTTCTGGAGCTCAAAGGACATGGTGCAAAGCATCAGGCAGGCTGCATCATTAGCATCATCAACGAACTTTTGATGCGCATTTAGGGCTGAAATAGTATTATTCTCTGGATCCTGAGGAACTTCCTCCTCTAGAGTGTAAAATTCCTTTTCCTGCTTGAGAACGATTGTCATGTTCCTGTACCAATCTAGGAAGTTGGTTCCAGAAAGCTTTTCCTTCTCAAGGACAGAGCATAGGGAGTGTGATGAACTCGATGATTTGTTTGCCATTGAAATTCTACAAAATGAGAAATATACAAGTTTTAGAATTTGGTGAATTAATAACTATATTTAATAATGGCTAGATTATTAAACATAGCTCCCACTATTTTTCTCAGATTAATAACCCTAAAATATTAATGCGAAAAATATCATTATATTTTCTAGTGTGTGCCAAGATCCATATTTCAGTTCTTTTGAGCTTGCTTTGGCAAGTCACCCAAAATTAGTTATTTATGTAGGAACAATTTCCATTTGCATCCTTATGCAACTCTTGGTTCAATTGGGCAAATAACTCATTATTTATCAATCTCATGGATAATCCCAATTGGTTGCCTCTAGGCTTTTAATATCATTAAAGTAACCTAGTTGCGTCCAACCTCTTACTTAAACAATTGCACATTACTTGTTTGTGTCATCGCAATACAATCATGACAAATCAAGTCGCCCTGCTTTGACACGCACGAGCTTGATAATCATGATCATGAAGAGTGCTTAAGTAACGAGAAGGAAAAAAGACAATATTTAAATTGAGGGATTTTTCTTTTTCAATTTTAATTGTTTTGTTGATCCATATCAACTGATCCACTTATTTTGAGTTGGGCAAACTCATAAATAAAAGAATCGGGTTGTTAAATATCTTATTATCAATTTTGCATGCATTAACCATACATCAACAATAAATAAAAAGACAATAAAATAAACAACCACAAAAGAAAAATTAACGTGATGTGGATATGGCATCTAAACTAAGATATTCTCAAGCCAATGAGAATATCTATGAACCCTAAAAATAGCAAGCTCATCTCCATGTGCCTCCATCTTTTGGTCCATGCTCCATAGCAGTTGTGGATTGTCGCCTTGTTGTGGTTTCTCCGTTTCTTTAGGCTTCTTTTCTCCATGTCTTGACTATTATCTATTTTATCTAATTCTAGCTAGCATCTAGACTAAATAAAAAGATCTCACAAGTTGAGAAAAAAACAGTTCGCAGATCGTAAAACTTAATTAACTATTATATTAATTTGATCTGCTCGCAGGCCGTAAAATAAATCACAAAATAAACATCCACAAAAAACCACAACCTAAGGCCATATCTAATCACCATGCAATAAGCACATAAACAGTTAAAATCCAATTTTGACGCGCATGGTCAATTTTAAATGTTTTTGCATGTGCTAGGGTCAAAATAGTCCAGTAGGGTTCTCCATGGCTTTGGACGAAACCCTAAAGGATCATGGCACGGCCTTGGTCCGGTGAACCTAGCCCCACGCACGGCCAGGCCGTGCGCTAGTTCGGTTCAAGACCTTGGCCGTGCCCTAGCTTGGGCAGCAAGGTCATATGGGGTACGAACCTTCTTTGGAGTTGTTTCCAAAATAACTCCTTGCCTTGTTGCCCAAGATTAGTTGTTTCAATGTTTGAAAAACCACTTTTCCAAGCATGTGCTCAAACTCTAGCCGTCAAGATCCAAAAATTCACATCCTATGTGATTCAAACTCACTAATAATTTACATCATATGTAGAAATAGGTCTTATTTGATTGAATCATATTCAATTGCATCAATTGTGCTTCATTTGTCCGTTTTACGCGATAAACAACAATTTAAAGTGTAAAACAACATAAGTGTGACACATACACTACGTTATGCTTTACGACCTATGGCTCTGATACCACTGTAGGGTTTTGATAACGAATACGCAGCGGAATAGATAATAATTAATCCGTTTCAAGACCCTACAAGGATCACAAGTCTAAAATTCATAACGATAGTACGGGATTAGTATCAAAATACATTTTGGTTCTCCTTTGATGACTTCTCTCGTGAAATTGTGTTCACTTCTCTATGGCTAGTCCACTCCTAGGTTAGATCCCGGATCTTACAACACCTTGGGCTAGCTAGGAATGATGGAAGAAGAAGAAGAAGAAGAAGAAGAAGAAGAAGAAGAATAAGAAGAAGAAGATCACACAAGGAACACCAAAGAGGGGCTCGGCCCTCTTTGTGGCCGACGGGATAGGGGGCGGACCATGAAGGTTCGGCCTCCTTGGTTTTGCTCTCTCTTTATTTTCTCTCCCACTCAATGTGTTATGTGCATTAGTTATGGGAAGGAAGCTAGGAGTGTCATTTATATAGTCCAAAAACTCTTTGTTCACTACATAAAAGCCCATATCCTAATCCTGTCTATACACGGATTAGTCTAACTTGCAAATTAGTCCTACTAAGTTTGCAAGTAGTTGCGTATTGATACTTATAATTTATTAATCATAGTAATTACTTCCCAAGTCCGGTCTAATCCATATGGAGTGTGACCCCATACGTTTCAACTTAGTTAGTAGTAACAATTTACTAACATGGAGCGGCCTCTAGCAAGACATCCACGCTACCCAACTTATACAAATAGTCATCCGACAAACTTTGTGCAAGTATTGTCTCATCCCTTTGTCTCTATATCCGAATTGGACACGAGACATACAAATCACACACGTATACCCAATCCATAGTTTCTGGATTCTGGGAATAGTTTCATCCATGCAGATAACATCAATATCCTATATTGATTTATTTGAGTCTGGCCAGACATTCTATGAGCACCATCCCTCGAGTGGCCGTGGATATCTACTCCCTTTATTTGGGAGGGACAAATTCTATCTACGCCACTACCATCTCTAAGCTTGCTTCCTTATTTTATCCGACTAACACCTTTATTACTACCCAGTTACGGTGTAGCGTTTGACAATGTCAAAATACAATATTCCAAAAACTAGAGGATCTAGTGACTTCAAGTCTAAGGATGATGTTAACGACATAAAATTGAATGTTTTAGTATGTTAATGAACTCTTCATAACTTGCTAATATGTGTAATTTAGCTATTTTATCTCTCTTTCTAGACTTATGCTTGTCTTTGTAGTTTTGGTTGTTTTTATCTTATTTTGTAGGCAAAGACGTGATTTAGAACTCAAGAGGCTAGTTGGGAGAGCTTGAATGAGGAATTGAGAGGCTTTGGAGGGGCCAAGAGAAGTGAAGAAGGATTTAGATGGGTTTATATTGAAGAAATCAAGTGAAAAAGATGCCGAAATTGAAGAAAATGATAGTTAAAGTCTAAATTGCAAGTCAAAAGTGAAGTCAAGGTCATTATAGAAAAGATTATAACGGACTTGGGGATAAAGTGCAAGATTTTAAATGTTTCAAGGGCTGTTATGAAGAGTTTATAACGGAATTGGGGTGAAGTTGCTATTTTTCCAAACATTTAAAGAAAGATCCGGGGTATTTTAAAACATATCAGCAACCTAGGGGGGGCTTTTATGTAGTTTTTGGCAAACAACTCAGCAACCAGCTGGTCCTTTCTCTCTCCCCGTCGTTCCTCACGCAGAGAACCCACACGCAGCAGCCATTGTTGTTCGTCGAAGATTCTTCCTAGCTCCACCCCGGCCTCAAAACTCAACAAAATTCGCCCAAACCGGTCCCAATCAACTCCCTATCCGACCCTCTATCAAATCCACCCCTTGATTCGGCCCAAAAGTAAAGTTACAAGAAAGCCCCAATTCGAGCTAGGGTTCTTAAGCGGCTGCATATCGACGATTCAGATGAATTGGGTTCAATTAGAGGGTTGAGATGAGTTCTTGGAGGCCAAGTAATCCCGAAGACAAGTCTATATAAATCAGAATTGAAGAAATCAAAGACCCTCTCTCCTGACCCGTCGGCAAAAACGACGCTCTGTTCTGGGTTCGTCCGTCTCCACTCTCTCTCTCTGATTTCTCCTCGTTTATGGGCTGTTCTTGAGCTCGAACAGATAAAGAGGAAGAGAGGGAGAGAGGAGTAGTGGTTTTTGATTCGTTTTTGGGTAGATTGTGCACTGTTTTTGGCTGTGTTCTTACTGTGTTCAGCACTGCAGCAGAAGCAGCAGTAGTCAGTAGCAGTAGCAGTAGCTAACAGCAGCAGTAGCTAGTAGTTGGTTAATTTTTATCTTCATTTTTGAGTAGATTGAATTGATTAGAAGTTGGTTTGCTCTCTTCTTGAATCATAATCTTGTGTTATTGGGGTTGATTTTAAGATAAACTTGTGTATTCTTGAGTTTTGAGCTTGAAATATATGGATATCTATTTGAGTATGTTGGTGAAATCTCTTCTTCAACTCAATAACATGAGTAGCTAGTTCTTTTGTTGGGTTACTTGATGAAGTTGGATGGCTTGTTGTGAAGTTTTCAATTGTTCTTCAAGTTGTCACAAGTTTGGATGTCGAGTTATTGAATTCGTGTGTCGAAAGACAAATCCGAATTGTGGCTTGATCTTGTATGTGGACTCACTTGGATGTGTACATATCCTTGGTGCTTGACATAACTCGATTTTGGGTTTCGCTCTTGAATTCATGAGCTAGACATTCATCTTTGCTTTAGAATCCATGCTTCTTCACTTGATACAAGTTTTGGGTGTTGAACTTCATTTACAAGTTCTCTAGCGAAATCAATTGACCCAACTTCACTTTCATATCGACTAGCTCTATCGAGTCGTAGTAGTATTAGTATTCGTTTCCTTTGTTTCTTACTTGAATTCTCAAACTTGCTCCATCACTAGTGGTGGATTTGATAGCTTGGCAAGCTCTAAAGCCATTGAGAATTTGTTACTTGTTTTAGTTATTCGTTTTTTTCTACTCGCTATTGTTAGTATAGTAAGTCATTATCTAACCCTCCTCTCCTTGTGGATTCGACTCCAGTCTTACCGGATAATATTACTTGAGACGATATCCTATACTTGGGATTTTGTCGAACAAGTTTTTGGCGCCGTTGCCGTGGAGAGGCTAGATATTAGATTTGATTTGCTTTGCTTTTTTAGTATTTTTCTTGACATTTTCTCTAGTTGCTTGTGGTTAGTATGCTTGTTAGATTCAAGAGGGCTTGTGAAATTCATCAAGTACCTATCATCTACTTGCTTGAAAAAAAAATGTCTCATGAATATGTTAATTTTGGTGAGAAGCGGCATAACATTCCTTCATATCCTTACTATCATGCATTTACTAGTCATGGAAATCATTCTAAGGAATCAATGCGTTCCATACGTGAACGTGCGATTAAAAATGGTGATTAATTCCCTAAGAATGATTATTCTTGGCATGATAGTAGGACACTAGATTACACATCTCATGCTTCTTGTGCACAATCACCTCCCTCAAACACTTACATGTTTTTGAACTCTCATGATTCTTGCACTTATCAATATAATGATATGATGTGTGAATGAAGAGAAGTTAATCATTTTGAGAGGGAATAATTTGTGAATGATGAGCTAAATACGCCTATAAGTGATTCTCTATATGAGAAAGTTCAAAAGTTTATTCAAAATAATAATGAAATTATGGAATCACTAAGAGAATCGCGAAGAGAATTAGTAGAATCATCTTCTCATTTGGAGGATAGAGTGGGTTCCTTATATTCACAATCGCATGATGAGTCTCTTGCATATAGTACTTACTCTTCACAAAACTCGCCATCATATGAGTCTCAAGTTCCTATTCACACACATCACGAGCTTGCTCAAGATCAAATTTTGGATGATGTGTTTGATGATGGAGTTGTTGCCACTAGGATAGGTGACTGTATTCATTTCTCATTTGCACAATCTAAAGAAGCATGTGATAGTGATATTGGTAGTGAGATTGATATTTTTGATGATGACTCTTCAACTCATGACATAAGTGAAGCCATTTTGGATGACTGACACAGTGACACTTGTGAGGAGGAGTCGCAAAATGAAAATCACTCATGTGATGAGTTAGAGGTCAAATTTGATGCTACCACTAGTGAAGGGAATGTAGACTTGTCTTGTCCTCTAGAAGAGCCTAGTACTTACCGGAGTTCCTATGATCTTGATTGTGACAAAATTGGAGTTTTATTGGGAGGTACTCCGGTTAGTATTGATATGTCTAATGAAGATCCGGGGAGCTATGCTCGTATTTGTGACGAAATTGAATTTTGCTTGAATGCTCCCTTGGATTCTATCATTATGGAAGATGTGCCTAAGGGTTTGGATGAGGCTTCAAGTTCTCAAATTATTTTTACTCCCACTTGTGAAGCCCCATCCCCAAATCCATATGACTTATTGAAAAGTGATGAGATTGAGGATTCACAAGTTGCCACCATCTCTCAAGTTTTGATTTCAAGTAAAAATTTGGCAACTTATGAAGACTTTTTCTATGAGTCATGTAATTTGAGGATTTCAAACCCTTTTTCCTAAGATGATGCATGACATAAACACTTGCTCTAGATAATTGTTAGATTTTGCTTGCATCTCTTATTCATCTTTTATGTTTTGCCCCTACTTCTCCTCTCTATTCTAATTGATGAATCAAACTTTTTGAGGGAGAAGTACTTTTCTAAGAATGAAGTAGGGGCATGGCATGGAAAGAAGTTTCCAAGATTGGGGGTGGGATAGCATCATTTTCTTTGTTCCACCTCCCTAGTTATAAATAAATAAATTAGTTATCTCTATTTCTTGCATTTGTTCTTTTTCTATTACCATTTTGTAGGTTTCTCCTGGAGGAGGACTTGTGCTTGGTGGCCAAGAAAGCTAAAATGAGGTCTATCTATCCCTTATCTCTTATATGAATTTGTATGATCTTGCATTGTTCTCACACATTGAGGACAATGTGACATTTTAGTTGGGGGGTGGGAAGTAGATATATTACTTGGTTTAAATGGTTACAAGCATGCTTTTTCTTCATTAGTGATTTACATGAAAAATACAAAAAAATGAAAAATTTGAAAAAAATCATAAAATTAAAAATTGAGTCAAAACATAGATTTTTTCTCTTTCTTTGGTAGTTTTATTTATTTTAACCTTTCATCATGAGTCTAGATTTTATTTTATTATTTAATAGCTTTATTGAGTCGTAGAAAGTTATAGTTGAGTCACTTATTTCAAAAAAAAATGAAAAATGAGAAAAGTGAAAAGGGAGAATTTTGGAAAGCTAGATGTTTTCAAATAATAGAATCTCTTAGTCCATGTTCTTTTTATTTTTTTTAGAAAGGAATTCTTTGCTTATACTCAATACATCTACACCAATATCCCACATTCCGCGATTTCATGCGCTCTCAAAGCGACACACTAAATTTACGTTTCATCTTTAAGTCCTTCAAGCTAAGTTGATCACATAAAATTTGACGTCTTACTACTTTTGATAAAGGGTGCATTTTCTAAAGCTATTTGAACTTCACAAAAAGATTTTATTCTAATCGTTTTTGGGGTGGAAACTTGTAGCCCATTGGAGTGGTGGTTACCAATGACACCCAATGCGATGTCTAAGAAATAGAGGGGTGTCCGGGGATAATGTTACGTCACCACCTAGATAGCTCACTTGGTTTAGCTTAAAAAGCCCACTCGCGTGTATATTCCTCTATTTTGTTGTGGGTCTTGGAGAGCCTTGGATTTGAGGTTAAAAAAAGAAAAAAAAAAGAAGAAGAAAAAGAAATTATGATAAATCGCACCATCTACCAAAAATCCACAAAAGGATCATACAAGCCCACAACCACATCTCCCCTTCTTAAAAAATTTTGTTAAAGCTTTGGAAGTCCATCCAACATGGGTGCTTTTGAATAAGTGTGAGAATGTTTAGTTTCATGTGATCCTTATTTTTGAAGGCATACTTTCTCGCAAATTGGACCTAATTTAACAAGTTTTGTGGTTCGCATGAGTCACCTTCTACCAAACACCGCCCACATTTGTAAGAGTATATGCTTAGATGTCTATAGGCTTCTTTCTCAATCTTCTTGGACTTTGAGAGTTTATTTAAGGAAACATTTATGCATTCTTCTTTTTTCCCCCACAAAAAAAATTAAAATTAGCTAGTAATCTTTAGGATTTTATTTTCTTTGAGTTCTCACTTAGGATAGATAATGTGTGTGTGAGTTTTTGTAAATATTTGAGTCTAGTTTAGAATTGAGTCAAGCCTTGTCTAGTTGAGTGTGTGTCTCTCATGATTGGGTTTTCACTAAATTTCTACTCATATCGCTCTCTTTGCCCGAGGACGAGCAAAAGGCTAGTTGGGGGGTGTGTTAACGACATAAAATTGCATGTTTTAGTATGTTAATGAACTCTTCATAACTTGCTAATATGTGTAATTTAGCTATTTTCTCTCTCTTTCTAGACTTATGCTTGTCTTTGTAGTTTTGGTTGTTTTTATCTTATTTTGTAGGCAAAGACGTGATTTAGAACGCAAGAGGCTAGTTGGGAGAGCTTGAATGAGGAATTGAGAGGCTTTGGAGGGGCCAAGAGAAGTGACGAAGGATTTAGATGGGTTTAAATTGAAGAAATCAAGTGAAAAAGATGCCAAAATTGAAGAAAATGCTAGTTAAAGGCTAAATTGCAAGTAAAAAGTGAAGTCAAGGGCATTATAGACAAGATTATAACGGACTTGGGGCTAAAGTGCAAGATTTTAAACGTTTCAAGGGATGTTATGAAGAGTTTATAACGGAATTGGGGTGAAGTTGCTATTTTTCCAAACATTTAAAGAAGGATCCGGGGTATTTTAAAACATATCAGCAACCTAGGGGGGCTTTTATGTAGTTTTTGGCAAACAACTCAGCAACCAGCTGGTCCTTTCTCTCTCCCCGTCGTTCCTCACGCAGAGAACCCACACGCAGCAGCCATTGTTGTTCGTCGAAGCTTCTTCCTAGCTCCACCCCGGCTTCAAAACTCAACCAAATTCGCCCAAACCGGTCCCAATCAACTCCCTATCCAACCCTCTATCAAATCCACCCCTTGATTCGGCCCAAAAGTGAAGTTACAAGAAAGCCCCAATTCGAGCTAGGGTTCTTAAGCGGCTGCATATCGACGATTAAGATGAATTGGGTTCAATTAGAGGGCTGAGATGAGTTCCTGGAGGCCAAGTAATCCCGAAGACAAGTCTATATAAATCAGAATTGAAGAAATCAAAGACCCTCTCTCCTGACCCGTCGGCAAAAACGACGCTCTGTTCTGGGTTCGTCCGTCTCCTATCTCTCTCTCTGATTTCTCCTCGTTTATGGGCTGTTCTTGAGCTCGAACAGAGAAAGAGGAAGATAGGGAGAGAGGAGTAGTGGTTTTTGATTCGTTTTTGGGTAGATTGTGCACTGTTTTTGGCTGTGTTCTTGCTGTGTTCAGCACTGCAGCAGAAGCAACAGTAGTCAGTAGCAGTGGCAGTAGCAGTAGCAGTAGCTAACAGCAGCAGTAGCTAGTAGTTGGTTAATTGTTATCTTCATTTTTGAGTAGTTTGAATTGATTAGAAGTTGGTTTGCTCTCTTCTTGAATCATAATCTTGTGTTATTGGGGTTGATTTTGAGATAAACTTGTGTATTCTTGAGTTTTGAGCTTGAAATATATGGATATCTATTTGAGTATGTTGGTGAAATCTCTTCTTCAACTCAATTACATGAGTAGCTAGTTCTTTTGTTGGGTTACTTGATGAAGTTGGATGGCTTGTTGTGAAGTTTTCAATTGTTCTTCAAGTTGTCACAAGTTTGGATGTCGAGTTATTGAATTCATGTGTCGAAAGACAAATCCGAATTGTGGCTTGCTCTTGTATGTGGACTCACTTGGATGTGTACATATCCTTGATGCTTGACATAACTCGATTTTGGGTTTCGCTCTTGAATTCATGAGCTAGACATTCATCTTTGCTTTAGAATCCATGCTTCTTCACTTGATACAAGTTTTGGGTGTTGAACTTCATTTACAAGTTCTCTAGCGAAATCAATTGACCCAACTTCACTTTCATATCGACTAGCTCTATCGAATCGTAGTAGTATTAGTATTCGTTTCCTTTGTTTCCTACTTGAATTCTCAAACTTGCTCCATCACTAGTGGTGGATTTGATAGCTTGGCAAGCTCTAAAGCCATTGAGAATTTGTTACTTGTTTTAGTTAGTCGTTTTTTTCTACTCGCTATTGTTAGTATAGTAATTCATTATCTAACCCTCCTCTCCTTGTGGATTCGACTCCGGTCTTACCGGATAATATTACTTGAGACGATATCCTATACTTGGGATTTTTTCGAACAGATGACAATACCATTGTCACTAAGAGTTGCACTTTTGTTACATAACTTGTATGTAGCCTTCTCGTTATGGGTCAATTCTATTACTCCTAATGCATACCCATGTGTTGAATCATGATATCTCCATATCAATCCAACCCCATACTAGTCTATAGTTGATCGTCCTGTTAATCAATATAATTGACTAGGGATTTAAGATAAACAACATATTTACAATCTAAGGACTTCATTATATTAAATATCTCCATAAATTATACAATGAATGTTTCTAGCCAAAACCACTATCCATATTAAATATATTGCCTCTAGGGCCCCTATTCCAACAAAGCGATCCTCCTATTATTTGTGGCTACGACCATTGAAGCGATGCTTCCTATTGTATGATAGAACTTGAATGTTCACAGAACTGCCCCCCCCCCCCCCATGAGCCAAAATGTACCAATGTATTTCCGCCATGGGTTTTTAGAGCAATAAAGTGCTACTTATACTTGTAAGGGTCACTACGATATCGGGTTGTTGACACTTAAGTCCTTTTAGCTATGAATTGTGAGCGGGGATTGAAGTATGGGGTCCCTTAACTCGCAGGGTGAAATAGGGTTTGATAGACCCTAGAAGGAGTCCTTTATGATTACTTCAGCGATCTCTCTGTCTACATCGATCTTGCTGATGGTTCTGGACGTGCCTCAGCTAAGCTTAATAGTTAATTGTAGTTGAACGAAATTTGTTTAATCTATTCATCCTGTTGGTGGCCTTGGATATGCCCCAACAAAACTAAATTAAATTGAAAGAAATTTAGTACTCGGGAATTAATACATTTCTCAGTGAAACATTATTTGCTCTCATAAGATTGCACTGGTTTAAAAATATGTTGAATACTCGTTTTTTATTGATGTTTAACCGTTTAGAAGTTCTTGCTGCGCTATTACTTATAATTATTCAGAAATTCCATACTCTTTTACTTATTAATGTTTCAAATATCTTGATTTATTTTAACTTATGCTTGCATGCCACTCATTGATTTACATGTCGTAATGTGTATTTTCTCAATTTTTACTGATTGTTTTCAAACTATGGTGTCTTCATTTGCTATTTCAAAACCACCACATGTTAGTGCAAGTCGGGATGGGAACGACGATCGAGACGAGGATGCGAATTTTAGTTTAGATACCCAAGCAGAACAAAAACACATTTTTTTTAAATTGTACTTATTATCGAAATATATGTTGTGTCATTTAACCAAAACATAATCTCTCTAAATAATATTCTACTTTTGATTATCGATTTTTGCATTAACCCTGAACCAAGATTTTGGGGTGTTACAGTTGGTATTAGAACATCGGTTCTCCGGTTAAGGTGACTTTTCGAACTCCATTAGTAGTGAATACGAAAGATAACACGTTTTGGAATTAAAAAATTAACTATGATAATTCCAATAATGAAATAGACAAGCCGTTGGGAATTTTGGGTAATAACGTATTGTTAAACTAGATTAGTGCCATGTTGATTAACTATTATCTATTTGTTGAGATGTGATCCAAAGTCAAAGCTACTTGTTCCTTATATGTTGGTTTTCTTACTCGCATGATTAGTTTTTCTATGGAATTGTTTTCTTATTGGCTTATGATGCGTAACCATGTCACCTTGTTTGGTTGTAGTATGATTGTCAACATTAGAGTATCGAATTTTTGACTTAGAAGACCCTAAGACCATTCTCTTATCATTTATGTGTTAGAGATTTTAAAATAAATATGTATTTCATATTGAGTTCATTTGATATGGTCCTTTCCAAATTAGATAGTTTTAATAATAAATTACTTATTTTAAAAATAGTTTTCCAAAATTATTGGTGTGTCGAGCTACCAAATGCCAAGTGATATGGACCACTTTGTTTACCAGTTTGCTGGAGCGACTCTTAGTACGAAGGTACTATAAGTTGTACCCGTTGTTTAGACTAAGTTGGAACACTTTAAACACGTGCTAGTTGTGATGGAGAGGCACGTTGTGTGACGACACATAGTGTTCTCCCCCCCTCCTCCCTCGTATGTGTGGAACACTTGAGGTGATTGGTTTATATATACAGTTAAGAAAATATTTTAATGTGGATGAGCCAACCAAATGACATGTTAGTTTCGATCAAATTATTTTGTGTCTAAAAGTTTTGAGACTTTTTTGAATGCTAGAAAATTTTTGAACCGCTTTGTAAACTTGAGAACTTGTATGTATGTCTAGATCTTTCAAAATTTGATGCCGACATTTTACTTGAGCCAATTTAATTTGAGTCCCTACTATGATACGAGTGAGAAGAGATGTAGCCGGCCAAGAGTGCATTTCCTATTAATATAAGTGTTGTGCATTAGCATTGCAAAGAACTCTCATGTGCATTAGTTGCATTTCGTGAAGCATGACGTAGTTTTACTCATTTTGTTTTTGAAGCTTTGAGGACAAAGCTTTTCTCTTAGGGGGAGACAATGTAATACCCCGTATTTTGTTTGGGATCATTTCGTAATTATAGAACCTTGAGTTATAATTTATATATTTGGAACATATTCGTCGATTTGTAAGAGTAGATTTTGACATTTACATACATAGTATATTATTTGGAATTGTTTGGTAAATTTTAAATTTATATAAAATAGTTTTTATGTGTTAGCTAGTAATTAGAACTTTCATTTTTACCCCTCAACTTTTAGTTTCTACATAAGAACCTCTCATTTATCAATTTTATTTTTTCTACCCCAACTAGCAATTCAACTCTTGTTATTTTCATCATATTCCTCTACCCACTAGCTTTGGTCAACTCTAATAGAATATGATTGTCTATCTCTATCACTCCCATCTCCATAAACCTCATCAGCTTTCTCTTCATGACTACTCCTTTAAAACAAAATCACTTCATATGTAGATATTACACCTTATGCATACATACCCCATCATATTCATCACCATCTCTCTTTTCCCATCTCCGCTAACTCTCTAAACCTCTATCTCTCTCTCTCTCTCTCAAATTTCGTCCAAAACAAGGAGGGCGCCATAACCATCATCCTCTTCCTCAAAAACCAAATTTTCTCATCTCTCTCTTGCTTCCATTGAAAGAGCTTTATTTATGTGTGTAATTCAAGCACTCCAAGACTCTCTACAACTCCAAAATCTCTCTTAGGGATGGTTGTAAGTATTATTTTTCATCTCCTCCTCCATAGATTGTAACAAATCCGACCCCCGACGAGCCAAATGTACCAAGGTAATGCGGACAAGGGGTTCTTAGAGCTATATAGTGCTACTTATACTTGTAAGTGTAACTACGGTATAAGGTATTGACACTTAAGGCCTTTTAGCTAAGAATTGTGATCGGGAATTTACGTATATGCTCCCTTAATGCTCGGATGAAATAGGGTTTGATAGACCCTAGAAGGAACCCTTATGAGTACTTCGTCATCCCTCTGTCTACATTGATCCTGCTCGTGGCTCTGGACATGCCTCAGATAAACTTAATTGTTAATTGATGTTGAACGAAAGTGGATTACTCTATTGATCCCGTTGGTGGCTCTGGATATGCCCCAACCAAATAAAATGAAGTTGAAAGAAATTTAGTACTCGTGAATTAATACATTTTTAAGCGAAACATGATTTCCTCTCGTAAGGTTGTACTGGTTTAAGAATATCTTGAATACTCGTGTTTTATTGATGTTTTAAAGTTGAGATGTTCTTGCTACGCAATTGCTTATAATTATTCAGAAATATTTGAATATTTTACTCATTAATAGTTCAAATCTCTTGATCTATTTTAACTTATGTGTATGCCACTCATTGCTTGATATGTCGTAGTGTGTATTTACTCAGTTTTTACTAAGGTGTCTGCATTTTCAATTTCAAAACCACCACAGGTTAGTGCAAATCAGGATGGGAACGACGACCGATACGTGGATGCGAAGTTTACTTTAGATACCTTAGCAGAACCCAGACACGTTTTTTTTTTCAAATTGTACTTGCTATCGAAGTATTTGTTGTGTACTTTAACCGAAATGTAATCTCTCTAAATAATATTATACTTTTTGTTATCGATTGTCACATTAACCCTGAACCGAGATCCTGGGGTGTTACATGAAATCTCCTACCTCTCTAGTATATTACACAATTATGAGAAACCAACTGGGTAAAACATAAATTTGGAGAATTCTTGGGTGATATTCTCTGCAAATGTGTCCAAGGAAGAACAAATCCGTAAGAGTGGTCTCTGCAGAGTCAAACTGGGTGCTTTGCACGAGTGGTAAATGGGTATGCCTACAACAATAGGGAGAAATAAAATGGTCAACTTTCAGAACATTATAGAGAAAAGTAAAATCAAGATGAAGCTTAGGAAGCAGAAATCTTTCTTTTGCGAGAAAAGAAGTCCTAGTTAAGGCGGTCATCGAGTCGATACTTTCTACTTGATGAACAGCTTCCTCTGCCCCCAAGAACTACGCAATAAGATTGAAGTAGATATTACCAGCTTCTGGTTGGGGGGATGATGGTAACAATAACACTATGCAATGGGTATCAAAATGTAAGCTTCAGAAATCCAAGTGTAAAGACGGGATTGGACTCCGAAATGTAAAACAGTTCAGTATTGCTCCTTGCGAAGCAGTATTGGAGGCCGTTACAACAACCTGAATCTTTACTTGTCCAAGTTTTCATGTACAAATATTTCAACAATACTGGTTTTCGGAATGCCAAAACTGATTCAAGAAGTTCTTATGCGTGGAGGAGTATAGTAGCAGGGAAATAGTTAATTCTTAGGAGTTCTATATGAAGGCTTGGCAATGGCCTGCAGCTGAAGGCCTTCCAATACCCGTGGCTTCTAAGACCAAACTTCTTCGGTCCCATCATCCCAGCACACAGAAATGCTTCAATCATAGTTGCTAATTCGATTAAAGAGGAGAATCATACCTTGGATATGGCTAAGATGCCGTCTATGTTTTAGGATGATGATGTTACGGAAATTGTAACAATCTCAATTCTAAAACCGGATTAACAGATCGATTAATTTTTCACTATGAGAAAAATGGGCAGTATAGCGTCAAATCAGGGTATAACAACTACATGCTAGAAATTACATGTCTGAATGAAGTTCATGTAGGGAGGACGGTACCTTTCAATTGTGGAACCGTTTTAGGAATCAAGAGGTGCGAAGAAATTCATGTACCCTATTTGCAGAGCTATCCATTACAGCCTCACTGTTAAAAGCAACTTAGTGAAAAGATGAATCACAATTGATGAATTTTTCCCTATGTGCAATAATGAATTTGAAATAGAAACTCGCCTCTTCATGTATTACAGCCATACTCAGGAAATCTGGGAAGCTAATTTTTGGGAAAACTTCACCTACTCGATGGTCGGTAATCTCAAAGAGTGGTTTCACATCTCCTTTGAAGCAGCTGAGAGGGAAGACAGAGAAAAAATAGTAGCTATTTGTTGGGATATCTGGTGGAATAGGAACCAACACATGCATGGTAAAAACAAACGAAATACAGGATCTACTTAGCTTGTGTTCGGAAATGATGGTGGACTACTGGAATCACACAGTCGGTGTTAAGGTGGATTCCGCTCAGAGATCGAACAATGAACCGGTTAGGTGGAACAAGTCGCCGACTGGGTAATTAAAAGTAAACACAAACGCCTCTTGGGACCACTGGCGGCGAAAAGCATGGTTTTAAAAACCATACCAAACCGGCAGTTCGACCGCTTCAACCGGTGAAAATGGCCATGATCGGTCCAGTTACGCTATTGGATTATCTAAGTAAAAGAACTGATCAAAACCTCCGCTTTGTACAAAACCAGAGAACCGACATGTTTAACGTTTGACCGATTTCTAATATGTCTAGCTTTTACGGTTTCGATGTTCTCATGCGGCCACACTGGCGATAGTTAAGACGAATTAAAGAGCGGACCAATTCAAAGTCCTGAGAATAAATGTAACAATATGATTCAAAAACTTGAGAGAGAGACGTGTTGGAGAATTCCCTAGAGGAAATCTATTTCTTGTGACATTTATACAGATTTACTATTCATTATGTTATCGATATGGAGATATGTTAACATGAATGAATTCCTTAGAATATAATGTTATATTCTTAAATATGCCTCGTCAATTATACTCATTAACATAACCATCAATTATATACTAGTATGCGGTTTGATTGATATGGAGATATCACGGTCCAACAGATGGGTATGCATTATGAGTAATAGCATACTGGATTGACCCACAACGAGGAGGCTACATAAAAGTTATGTAAATTCACAAGTGCTTCTGGCAGTGACAACGGTATTGTCATCCTTGGACTTGAAGTCACTAGATCCTCTAGTTGTGGAATATTGTGTTCTGACATCGTCAAACGCTACACCGTAACTGGGTAGTAATAAAGGCGTTAGTCGGACACAATAAGGAAGAAAGCTTAGAGATGGTAGTGATGTAGATAGATGTTTTCCCTCCCACATAACAGGAGAAAATATCCACGGCCACTCGAGAGATGGTGCTTATAGAATGTTTGGTCAGACTCAGATAAATCAATATAGGATATTGATGCTATTTGCATGGATAAGACTATTCCCATGATCGAGAAACTATGGATTGGATATACGAGTGGGACTTGTATGTCTCATTTCCAATCCAGATATAGAGACAAAGGGATGAGACAATACTTGCACAAGGTTTGTCAAAGTAATAACTATTTCTATTAGTTGGGTGGCATGGATGTGTTGCTAGACACCGCTCCATGTTAATAAACTTTATTACCAACTAAGTAGATACCTATAGGGTCACAGGCCATAAGGATTAAACTAGACTTGGTAATTAATTAATATGATTAATTAATAGAAGGATCAATATGCAACTACATGGAAACTTAGTAGGACTACAAGTTGGACTAAACCGTGTATGGACAGGATTAGGATAGGGGTCTTTATGTAGTTAACAAGGAGTTGTTGAACTATATAAAGGACACTCCTAGCGTATTTATCAAACTAATTCTCATAACATACTTTGAGTAGGAGAGGAAAAGCAAGGAGAGAGAGCAAGACAAGGGCCGCCCGACCCCGTCCGCCTCCTCTACCCGTCGGCCAAAGAAGAGGCTGAGCCTCCTCTTTTTGGTCTCCGTTGTGTAATCCATCTTCTTCCTTACTCTACTGGTTGCTATCACAAGGGTGTGGAGGAATCTAGTTCTTCATCCTAGGCGTGGACTAGCTATAGAGACGCAAACACAATTTTGCGTTTGAAGTCATCACAGGAGACAAACAAGGTAATTGTTACTACAATCTTCACTATCATTATGATGTCTCTTCCTATGATCCTTGGTGGGTCTTGTACGAATATTATTTGTTTAAATCCACTGCGTAATCCGTTACAAACCCCAACAGTGGTATCAAAGCCACAAGTCGTAGAGCATAATGTAGTTTATGTGTTACGGTTATGTCTATTTTACACTCTAATTATTGTTTATCGTGTAAAACGGAAAAATCAAGCATATTGATGGAATTTGTATATAATTCAACCAAATAAGATCTAATATTACATGGGATGTAAGGATTAGTGAATTTGGATCACATAGGATGTGACCATTTTGGATCTAGAAAACTAGGAGTTGGGCACAAGTTGGAAAAAGGAGTTTTTCAAACTTGGAAACAAATAAAATTGGGCAACAAGGAGGAAGTTGTTTTGGAAACAACCTCCTAAGGAGGTTCGGTCCCTCTAGGGGACCTCCCCTCTCTCCTTGCCGCCCAAGGAAGGCCACATCCAAGGGGGGCGGGCTCCCTAGCACACAGCCTAGCTGTGTGGGCTAGGGGCTGGCCGACCCAAGGCCTATGTGGCAGTCCTTTGGTGGTCCGGCCATGGTGATGGTGGGCCTCTTGGACCGTTTTGACCCTAGTATGTCCAAAATCAACTAAAAATTGACCGAGCACGTTAAAATTGGAATTTAACTATTTATGTGCTATTTGCATGGTGATTGGATATGCCCTTAGATGTGGATGTTGTGAATGTTTGATTTTGTGGTTTATTTTTACAGCCTTGGAGCATGGACCAAAATATGGAGGCACATAGAGATGAGCTTGCTAATTTTAGGATTCATAGATATTCTCATTGGTTGGGAATATCTTAGTTTAGAGGCCATATCCATATCAGGTTTAATTTTTGTTTGTGGTTATTTATTTATTGTCTTACTATTTTATTGTTGGTGTATGGTTGATGCATGCAAAATTGATAATAATATAATAAACAACTCGAATATTTTATTTGTGACTTTGCCGGACTCAAAATAAGTAGATCAGTTGATATGGATCAACAAAATAATTAAAACTGAAAAGTAAAATCCCTCAATTTAAATATTGTGTTTTTGCCTTCTCATTAGTTAAACACTCATCATGATCATGATTACCAAATTCGTGCGTGCCAAAGCAAGGCGACTTGGTTTGTCATGATGTGATGTGATGGAACAATCAAGTAATGTGCAATTGTCTAAGTAAGAGGTTGGACGCAACTAGGTGATTTTAATGGGATTAAAAGCCTAGAGGCAACCAATTGAGATTATCTATGGAATAGATAAATAAGGAGTTATTTTCCCAATTGAACCAAGAGTTGCAATGTTGCAGTCGGAATTGTTCCTACCTAAATAACTAATTTGGATGACTTGCCAAAGCAAGCTCAAGAAGAATTGAAATATGGATCGTGGCCCACTATAAAATATAAGGATATTTTTTTCCTTAATATGGAGAGTTATTAATCCGAGAAAAATAGTGGGAACTGTGTTTAATAATTTAGGTCCTTATTAAATATGGTACTACGTCACAAAACTTTGCATAATCCTTTTGTGTCGAATACCCATGGCATTAAACAAACAAAACACGAATTTATGTCCTTGATAAGGACAAGTTGTCTGGAATCAGTTTTCTAGACTGGTATAAAATTGAGAATTGTTCTCAAATTAAAAGAAAAATGTTGTACATCATAGAACATAAAATTATTTTCCCACCGACTACCAAAAACACACTAAAACCTAATAGAAAGAACATCAACGAATGGTTCTTTGGATGTCCCTTGCCTCATGTTCGTTGCCATGAACTCTGAGTTTTGGAAGCAAGATGACAAACATGGAGGCGTACGATATGATCATATATTAAGCTCTTTCAAAGAGCGAGCTAGACACAAAAGGTTTGAAGTGTAGCTCCACTTTGCACAATCTTGCTTACCACTCGTCATGATCAAGATGGAATGAGTTCGGGCTTGCCAAAGCAAGGCGACTTGATTCATCGAGATATGATGCGACGACACAAGCTAGCTGAAGGGGAGTACAGTAGGTATAAATGCAGGATTAATAATCTAGAAGGGGGTTGAATAGAGTATGCAGTCTTTTGCTAAACTTTACAAGAGTTGTGGATCCAAAAGATTTGTAAAGAGATTCAAGGCCTTGAAATGAGTTTCAAGCCCTTGGAATGAAAAAAATTTAGTATAAACAGAATAAGCATATTTCAAGGCCTTGAAATGAGTTTCATACCCTTGAAATGAAACTGTTTGAATGCTACAAATAAACTAAGTGTGCAACTGTAAAGTAAATGCAGGAGACACAAGATATATAGAGTTCAGTCCACTTGGACCTACGTCTCAACCTCAGGGATCTTATCCATCTAGGATTTTCAACTCAATTCTTATTAATCAAAAGCTAAGCCCTAGATCTCAAGCACAGAGAGATACCTTACTCTGTTTACCGCTTGTGGTTCTCACTAACCTATCTAGTACCTGCTCTAGCTATCTGATTAACTAATAATTATCTATTTTTCACCTTGAAAAATCCTTGATAATGTAAACAAGAGTAATATATGAAAGATATACGAATAAAGTTCAGAACAAAGAACACAGGAGATGAAACTGCTGTGAGAGTGCAGTGTTCTTTGAGAGTTGGATTGAGATTTTGATCTGCCTCTTTGATGCTTGACAATCATTGAATATGTTTGAGAGTGTCTCTAGATTTTTTTCCCGTTGAGTTGTGTATCAAATGCTTTAAACTGAACTCCTTATATACTGCTCACTTGATCTGCAAATCTTCAAGATTTTCAGCAACAAACTTTCCTATTTTGTAGGCACCAACTTTTACTTCTCTAACAGTCTTCTTCCAGCGGATAGTTGCTCAGTATCATCAGGGATACTGATCTGATCTTGTCCATAAATATGTTGAGAAGCTTTTTGGATCAATAGATTGATTGCAGAATCAAATCGATCCTGAAATTCCTTTCCTGCAAAACTCGGGTTAGGAAGTAAATCCTGCAGGATAGGAAATAAACATTCCCTGCAAAACTGAGTCAAACAGATAGATTAGATGGTGTTAAACATGTCAAAATACATTGTCTTTCATCATCAAGTAATAATAGATAAAGCACAGGGGTTTAGGAGTTCAAAAAGAAACAGAAACTCCCCCTAAGATCATGCTTAAGTCTCAGTCAGTTTTAAGGCTATGAAAGTTGTTTCAAGGCCTTGAAATAGACTAGCTATTTCAAGTCTTTGAAACATTGAGACTGCTTTGAGCTTACACTAGTAATGTGTGATTGCTGAAGAAAGAGGTCAAGCGCAACTAATCTGCTTCAATGGGATTGAAAGCTTAGAGACTGGGAGTTATATATGATATAGATAAAGAATAAGTAGTTATTCGCCCAAATAGACCGAGAATTGCATTGGATTAAATTATAATTTTGTTCAAAGGTGATTTACGCAATATGATTGAGAATTGCTAAACAAAGCACTCTTAAAGGACTAAGGCAAAACATGTTAATGGTTAACAGCATGGGTAAGGGCAAAAGGTTTGCGCTGACCCCATGGGTATAAAGCAAGCTTGTTGCAAAAACCAATTTCCTTAAAGTCTCATAGGTGGTGTAAAGGAAGAGAGCCTGCCCAAAGTGTTGAAATAGATGCCCTAGAGGCAATCTAGTTTAGTATGGATTTATTTGTGGCTAGAAATTCATTTATTATTTATTGGATATTTAATATAAAGAAGTCCTTAGATTTACAATTGTGTTGTTTATCTTATATATCCCTAGTCCAGTATAATGATTAATGGGACAATCATCTATAGACTAGTATGGGGTTGGATTGATATGGAGATATCACGATCCAACACATAGGTGTGCATTAGGGGTAATGTTGCACTGGATTGACCCATCTTCGAGAAGGCTACATACACGTTATGTTGAGTCACAAGCGCTTCTCGCGGTGAAATGGTATTATCATCCTTAGACTTGAAGTCACTAGATATTCTAGTTGTGGATTATTGTGATTGTGGTAGCGTTAAACGCTACACCGTAACTGGGTAGTTATAAAGGCGTGTACTGGATCCAATAAGAAGCAAGCTTAGAGATCGTAGTGGACGTAGATAGAATTTGTCCCTCCCACATAACGGGAGCAAATATCCTAGGCCACTCGAGGGATAGTGCTTATAGAATGTCTGGCCAGACTCAAATAAATCAATATGGGATATTGGTGTTATTTGCACGAATAAGGCTATTCCCATGGATCGAGAAACTATGGATTGGATATACGAGTGTGACTTGTATGTCTCGTGTTTAATCCGGATATAGAGACAAAGGGATGAGACAATTACTTGTACAAAGGTTGTCAAGATGACTATTCTATTAGTTGGCTAGAATGGATGTTTTGCTAGAAACCGCTCCATATTAGCAAATAGTTGCTACCAACTAGATAGAACCTATGGGGTCACACGCTATATAGAGTTGAACTAGATTTGGGAATTAATTAATTGGATTAATTAATTAGAAGGATCACTTTGCAAAACCTTGCAAACTTAGTAGGGACTAATTTGTAAGGAAGGGACTAAATTGAATTCTAGTAGGACTAGAATAAGTCCTTTAGGTAGTTGGCAAGGAGTTGTTGGACTATATAAAGGACCTTCCTTCCTTCCCACAACTTATGCTCACTATTGAACATAACAAGAGTTGGAGAGAACAAAAGGAGAGAGAGCAACAAGCTAGAGGAGTTGAACGCCCCCCTAGCCCGCCGCCCGTCCCCGTCGGCCACAAGGAGGCCGAGAGCCCCCTTTTGGTCTCGTTTTGCGTGATCTTTTCTTCCTCTTCCTCTTCCGGGCTAGCACCAAGGACTTTTGGAGATCTAGGAATCAAATCTAGGCGTGGATCAACCATAGAGAACGTGACACAATTCGCGTTTGAAGTCATCAAAGGAGAACCCTAAGGTGTGTTATTGATTTCTTCCTTTACCATCGTTATGTCTCTTGACTTGTGATCCTTGGAGGGTTTTGCATGGTTATTTTTGTTTCCGTTGCGCATCCATGAATCAAAACCCAACACGAAGTACCTGGAAGGAAGTTGTAAGTTCAATGCAGGATCAAGACTTGAAATAGCTAGTATATTTCAAGGCCTTGAAACAGCTTTCAAAGCCTTGAAATTGACTGAGCTTTATATGCATGAACTTAGGAGGAGTTTCTGTACGTGATTCAAATACTAAACCCTTGTGCATGATTAGATGTTATTTGATGATGAAAGGCAAAGTGTTTTTACACAGTTTACAGGATCTAACATTATCTGTTTGATTCAGTATTGCAGGGAAATATCATTACCTATTTTACAGGATTTATTTCCTAACCTGAGTTTTGCAGGGAAGAAAATTCTGAGATGATTTGATTTTGTAATAAACCTATTGATTGTAACAGCTTCTCAACATGATTATGAAAAAGATTAAATCAGTATCCCTGAACATACTGAGCAACTATCCGTTGGAGAAGACTGTTAGAGAAGTCAAAGTTGTTGCATACAAAATAGGAAAGTTTGTTGCTAAAAATATTGAAGATTTGCAGATCAAATGATCTGTATATAAGGAGTTCAATTTGAAGCATTTCAAAGAGAACACAACGGTCCAAAGCTAGAGACACTGAAAATACATTCAAGGATTTTCAAGCAACAAAGAAGCATATAATTCTCTCAATCCAAGAATTTGAAGAACATTGCACTCTCATTGCCATCTCACTCTTTGTGTTCTTCATTTCTGAACTCTATTTGTATATCATTCTTATACTACTTCTGTTTACGTTCCAAGGATTGTTCAAGGTGAACAATAGAGAATCATAGTTAATCAGATAGCTAGAGAAGGTACTAGATAGGTTCGTGAGAACCACAAGCTGTAACAGAGTAAGGCATCTCTCTGTGCTTGAGATCTAGGGCTTAGTGGTGGATTAATAAGAATTGAGTCGAAATCCTACAGGGAGAAGATCCCGGAGGTAGAGACGTAAATCCAAGTGGACTGAACTTTGTATATATTTTGTCTCTTGCATTTACTTTTCAGTTAAAAACTTAGAGCTCTTGCAGCTTTCAAAACAGTTTCATTTCAAGGGTTTGAAACTCATTTCAAGGTCTTGAAATAAACTTATTCTTCAAATACGCTAATTGTTTTATTCAGGGGCTTGAAACTCATTTCAAGGCCTTGAATATATTTAAAAATCTTTTGAAACCACTATTCTTACAAAGTTTGGCATAAGTCTGCATACTCTATTCACCCCCCCCCCCCCCCCAGTATTGATCATGTATTTCTACATACTCTACACCCCTTCAATTGGTATAAGAGCTTGTATCACTTCATAGATTTAACCATCTTTTGATTATGAGTGATGTAGCTGATGGTGGTTTGTCACAGGGAAGAGTTGCTATTAGACCTCCTCTCTTCTGTGGAGACAATTTTGTCCGCTGGAAAGCTTTGATGAAATTGTTCATTATTGATCAAGATATTGAACTCTGGACTATCATCCAGAATGGTTCTCATACTTTCTACACATAGAAGGGTGGGATTAGAACTCCCAAATCTTAAGACTATCTTTCTTCATCTGAGTTAGAGAAATTTTCAAAGAATTATAAAGCTATGAATCTCTTATATTGTGCTTTGAGTGCAGATGAATTTGACAGGATCTCAAGTTGCAAAACTGCCAAGGAGATATGGGATAAGCTTGTGGTGACTTTTGAAGGAACCATCCAAGTCAAGCAAACCAAGATCAATATACACCGCAGGCAATATGAGCTATTAAAGATGAATGGAGATGATTCAATCAGATACATGTTCAAAAGGTTCACTGACATTGTCAACAAACTTGATTCATTGGGAAAGCATATTTCTAATGAAGAAAAGGTGAGGAAGATTCTAAGAAGTCTTCCAAAGGCAAAATGGGAACCAAAGACTACTGCTATTGAGGAAGCTCAAGATCTCTCATCACTCCAACTTGATGACCTACAAGGGAAGCTCCTTACACATGAGATATCCATGAATTAATTTGATGGAGAGCTAACTGAAGGTGTCAAGAACTTGGCTCTCAAGTCTAAGGAGAATGAGACATTTCAAAGCCTTAAAACTGAGGAAGAAGAAGAAGATCCAATTGCGTTGATTTCCAAAGCCTTGACCAGAATTCTTAAAATGAAGAAAAGCTTTGGAAACAAGGACTTCAACAGAGACAGACATAGATCCTCCAGTAGAAAAGACTACAAAGGTAAATCTTCATCATAAGCCTAAAGTCATGAATTGCTTTGAGTGTGGTGATGCGGGACACTTGATCAGTGACTGTCCACTCAAGAAAAGCAAGAACTTTCAAAAGAGGGATTGTGATAGAATAAAGGAAGCTATGATAGCTTTATGGAGTGATTCAGACACATCAAGTGACTCTGAATCTGAATAAGAACATGCCAACCTATGCTTTAGGGCCAAGCATGATGAAATTTCTGAAAATAACATTGAGGTAATGGTAAACTGCTTGATTTCAAAACCAACAGAAGCCCTCTCTGATTATCTTAGAACAATGCTTTTAAATGAAAAGGACAATCTGAGAAGAGTTTTTAAAGAAAAAGTTCATGAGCAAGCAAAAGAAAATTCACATCTTGTTTGCCTGAAACAGAATCTTGAAATCTCTCAGAAGAAAATTGACAGTGATTTCAAGGCCTTGAAACTAGTTTCAAAGCCTTGAAAACACAAGTCAAGGAAGTAGTCACTGAGAACTCTCTCTTGAGTGACAGCATTTTTAATCTAAGACATCAAGTTGATGAATTGGATAAACAAAAGACTACTCTGACTGAGAAACTTCAAGAATTTGAATTGGTCAAAACAAAGCTTGCAGGATCAGAACACAACTTGAACTTGATTCTTGGAGATAGCTTAAAGTCTGTTCACAAAACTTGTATTGGATACAATCCAAATTTTCCAAAGAAGAACAATACCAGATTTGTGAAAGCTGGAAGAAAAACATCTCCAAGTGCCATTACTGCAATAAGATCGGTCATGGATGACTTGTCTTTTAGAAGAAGAGACCCTCACATAATGAGGAACACTTTTCCCTTCAAACTCAAAGGACAAGTTAGACAGATTTGGGTTCCTAAAGGGGTTAGACCCCCAACATGGTTGACCCTTACTATGAATCTAAATTCAGCACTTGGTCTAACAGCTGGGTATGGAAGTGAATGGTGTATGCAGCGTGTCACCAAGAACAAAGAGCAAAAATGGTTTATGGACAGTGGTTGCTCAAGACACATGAGTGGAAAGAGATCTCTATTCTCAGAACTTAAAGAGCAATCAGAAGGATCAATTAAACTTGGTGAAAAAGGCAAAGTATTGCTAAAGTTGGTACAAATTATGAAAATTCTATTTCTGATGTATCTAGTTGATGTCTTGAAATTTAATCTGCTTAGTGTATCTCAACTTTGTGACAATGGAAACAAGGTTATCTTTGATAAAGAGAAATGTGTGGTGCAGAATGAGAAATCTGGCAATTGCATCCTCACAGCCTCTAGATCAAACAGTGTTTATACTTTTCAAACTAAAAAAGTTGCAGGTGAAAACTTGAAGTGTCTCAAGGCCTTGAAAGAAGATTCAAGGCTTTGGCACAGAAAGTTGGGACATATTAGCTTGCATACCTTGAACAAGTTAGTTTCCAAGAACTTAGTGAGAGGATTACCCTCTATCAAGTTTAAAGATGAAGAAGTATGCAAGGCATGTGCACAAGGAAAGAAAACTAGAAGCTCATTCAAGCCAAAAAACTTTCTGATTAATACTAGACCCATTTGAACTATTGCACATGGATCTATGTGGTCCTGTGAGAAATCCAAATCCGAAGGGTAAGAAGTGCATGCTTGTCATTGTTGATGATTTCTCTAGATATACTTGGGTTATGTTTCTTAAAGAAAAATCTGAAGCTCTCACTGAATTTTCAAAACTTTTTAGAGAACTTCAAACATTAAAAAACCTACTAATCCTTCCATAAGAAGTGACCATGGTAGAGAGTTTGATCAACTTGAGTTTGATGTATTCTGTTCTAAGCATGGCATCTCTCATAACTTTTCTTCTCCTAGAACTCCTCAACATAATGGAGTAGTTGAAAGAAAGAACAGGACACTTGAAGAAATTTCAAGAACAATGCTTCTGGAAAACAAGTTACCAAAGTACTATTGGGCAGAAGGTGTGAATGCAGCAAACTTTATTCCTTACAGGTGCTTGATCTGATCTATTCTGAAGAAGACCCCCTATGAGCTGTTCAAAGGAAGAAAGCCAAACATTTCTTACTTCAAACCATTTTGGTGTCCTTGCTTTGTCTACAATAATGGTAACGACAATCTTGATCTCAATCTGAACAAGCACGATTCAGATACTGAAGAAGAATCCTCAAAAGGATCGAAGGAAATGTCACATGAACAAGACAGGCATTTTCAAGGCCTTGAAACTAAGGTTCAAAGCCTTGAAACAGAATCTCTAGAGAAAACAGGAGAACAAGCTACTACTTCAAGTTCTCAGAGACATGAAAAGAAAACTGGAGAGCCTGAACCATGGACACCAAGAAAGAGATTCAAAAATCTCTCATCTCATCCTGCTGATAACATTAATTCTGATCCAACCACTGGTACACAAACCAGATCACAGTTGAAAAATCTTTGTGCTTTTAATGCTTTTATTTCTCTTGTAGAACCTAAAACTATGAAGGAAGCATTACAAGAAGCAGACTGGATTATAGAAATTCAAAGTGAACTCAATGAGTTTAAAAGGAACAAGGTATGGAATATAGTTCCTGCACCAAGAAATCAATCTGTCATTGGCACCAGATGGGTAATCAGAAAGAAGTTAGATGAGAATGGAAAGGTAATCAGGAACAAAGCTAGATTGGTAGCTCAAGGCTACAATCAAGAAGAAGGTATTGACTATGAAGAAACTTTTGCTCCTGCTGCCAGAATTCTCAAGTCTTATGAGCAGGGAATTTAAAATGAGCTTGATGGGATAATTGAATTTCTTCCTTGGACTTCAAATTCATCAGATGAAGAAGGGAATATTCCTACATCAAAGCAAGTATACAAAGGACCTTCTAAGCAAGTATAATATGTCTCAGTCCAAAGAGATTAAGACTCCCAAGAGTTCTAAATTGTCTTTAGACAAGGATGAATCTGGTAAGAGTGTGAATGTGAAAGAGTATTGAGGTATGATTGGATCATTACTCTACCTCATAGCTAGTAGACCAGATATCATGTTCAGTGTGGGCATGTGTGCTAGATTTCAAGCTGATCCTAAATAATCACACTTGACTGCAGTTAAAAGAATTTTTAGATATCTCAATGGTACCAAAGACTTAGGGATTTGGTATCCTAAACATTCTAACTTCTCTTTGTGTGGCTATTCAGATGCTGATTTTGCAGGATATAAAGTTGATAGAAAGAGTACATCAGGATGTTGTCAATTTTTGGATCATCTTTAATCAGCTGGCATTCAAAGAAGCAAAACTCAGTTGCACTAACAACCACTGAAGCTGAATACGTAGCAGTTGGAGCTTGATGTTCACAAGTATTATGGATAGCACAACAAATGAGAGATATTGGATTTGACTTCAGAGATATACCTATCAAGTGTGATAACACAAGTGCAATATCAATTACAAAGAATCCAGTTCAACATTCAAGAACAAAGCACATTGATGTTAGACATCACTTCATCATAGATCATGCAGGGAAAGGTGATATTGTTCTTGAATTTTTTTCTACAAACTTGAAATTTGCAGATATCCTCACTAAACCACTGCCAGATGAAAGAATCTCAGTCTTGAGATTGGAATCAGGCATGCTAAATAAGGAATCTTTGTTTTAGGGGGAGAATAAGGTTAGTATTATGTGTTTCAAAGGTTTCAATTGATTTTCAAAGCCTTGAACATCCTTTCAAAGCTTTGAGTATATGTGCATTACATGATACAGCTTTTCAAGGCCTTGAAGCCCTTTCCAAAGCCTTGAAAATAAGACTACATGTCAATTAGTCAATAATTCCGGATCTTTCAATGTTGGGTGTTATCTTTGTAGATAACTGCTCAATGTTTCCCCTCAATTTTGGAAAACCCCTTTTTAGCCAAAATAGTATTATATCTTTTGTTTCCAACGGCACACACAATTTTGAATCTTTTTGATTTATTAGATCTTCAAAGATCAGAGAAAAATTTAGTTTCCTTTTCAAAACAAAACTCTCTTATATTTATCTACTTCTTTCTTTCTCTCCTTCGTATATATCCTACCTCTCTCTCTTCTTCTCCAAACCCTAATGAGAACCAGAAGATCCTCAGACAGAATCAAGATGGCTGGTGGTTCAAAGACTACAACAGAGAAGAAAATAAAGACCACTGTGGAAGAGGTTCAGACCATTAGTGGAGATTCCAGCTCAAAAACCCCTATTGCAGAAGACATAGCTCCTCCTCCTCCCAATAAGAAGGCCAAGAAAGATGAGACCCTAGTGTCCAGCAAGAAGAAGAAGAATGCAGTGGAGTCTGCACAAGAAAAACATAAGGGTATTCAGATTGGTACCCCCAAGAAGACAAAGAAGAAGGCTGACAAAGCAGACAATGGGAAAGGAAAAGAAAAGGTTACAGAGGATGAAAATGAAGATCAACCAGATGAGAACATAGAGAAGGCACTAGAGATCTATTCAGAGAACAAGAAATCCACTAGTAAGAAATCAGCCCCTGATAGTACATGGTTCATTTCTAATGTTGCTAGAGGTCAGTGGCTTGATGGTTTTGCTTCTAGACAAGTTTCTTTCTGTAGTTTGGCTGGTATGCCTATGTTACATGGTATGAATCTGGAGTGCATCAAAATGTTGAGGAAAAGCTCTCTTTGGTTTATTCTGAATCCCCCAGAGTTAGCTTACCCTAGACTCACCAGATTCTTTTACCTAAACATGAAGCAACTCAGTAAATCTGCAAGTTTAGTGATTAAGACCAAGGTGGCTAGCATTGACGTGGAACTAGACCATGCTGAGTTTGCAAATGTTATGGGGTGTCCCAAGAGATATGAAACCAGTAACTACCCTCCTAAGAGTGAAGCCCTGAAACTAGCAAAAGAAGAGTTCTTTCTACCAAATATCCCTGTCTCATCTAAGCAGTTAACACACTCTGTGCTAACTGTTGAAGCCAAAGTTTTGTTTATTTTATTGATGAGATGTGTGGTACCCAGGGAACACTCAAAGGAATTGGTCACTGATAGGGTGTTGCGCTTAATGTACTTGGTTTTGCATGGTTATGAAATTGATCTTCCAAAGCTTGTGATGGAACACATGCTATACAACGAAACCAACCAGAGAAAGCACCATTTGCCATATGCCAACTTGCTCACCTTATTCTTCCAACACTTTGAGATTCCAACTGATGGGGAACCAGTGACTACTGGTTTTGGTATGCTCAATGAGAAGGCTTTTGAACCAGTGCTAAAGTCTAGAAGCTATATTCATATTTTGACAGAGGAAGAGTTGGGTTCCAAGAAATTTCATAAACCTAAATCCTTGACTTCCACTTCTAGCCAAACCTCTCAGTCTCAAGATAACCCCTTGACCCTCCGGTTGCTGAAAGAACTTAAGATGGATATTGATGAAGTAAAGGAGAATGAGCATGGGTTTGACACTGATCTCAGACAGGTAAAGTACATGGTTGAAAACATGTTCAGGAGCATGACATTGTTTGATGTGGCTGAGGAAGTGTCTCAAGCTTAGAAGAGTACCAAAAAGGCTGAATCAGCAAAGGATCCACCAAGTGAACACTCAACTCAGGATGGAGCTGCTCAATTCAAAGGTAAGGGCAAGCAGGTGGATGTTGAGAAAGTGGATGAAGATCAAGAGGAAGACAGCCCACATTCAGGTGCACTGCTCATAGACCTCAAGAAGTAGAAACCTAAAAAGCCCACAGTACCAGAGATTGTGACTGCTGCTAATTTGTTTGAGGGAGAATGTGAAAAAGGTGATGATGTGTCTCAACAAGAAGAAGAGCAGGATGATGAGGAAGATATTTAGGAAGAAGATGCAGAGAAGAAAAGAGATGAAGACCCTACCCCTTAACTCTTTCCTACTATTTCTTCACCTTTTCAAGGCCTCGAACTCTTTTCCAAAGCCTTGAAAATTTTATCTTTTTAACTTTACTAAAAATCTTTCCAAAGACTGATCCAACATATTCACATTCTTTTTTTATGAAAGTCAAAAGGGGGATAAAATTAGGTTTTTTATTTGCTATTTTTGTTGTTTAAGTGACCTGGTTTTGGTCAGTTAGGATTGTCCGAAAACTTTGCTATTACTTGCTTTTTCATATTAATAACTTGGATTTTTTGGACATTATGTGTTGATATTATATAATTAATTCTGCTATATGCTAATGAGTACTTTTTGCAGAATAACAGTATCAAACAGATTGGAAGACTATGGTTTTGTCTTTCATCAAGGGAGAGATTATAAGTTCAATGCAGGATCAAGACTTGAAATAGCTAGTCTATTTCAAGGTCTTGAAACAGCTTTCAAAGCCTTGAAAATGATTGAGCTTTATATGCATGAACTTAGGGGGATTTTCTATACTTTATTCAACTCCTAAACCCATGTGCATGATTAGATGTTATATGATGATGAAAGATAAAGTGTTTTTACAAAATTTACAGGATCTAACATTATCTGTTTGATTCAGTATTGCAGGGAAAGATCATTATCTATTTTACAGGATTTATTTCCTAGCCTGAGTTTTGCAGGGAAGGAAATTCTGAAGAACACTGCACTCTCATTGCAGTCTCACTCTCTGTGTTCTTCATTTCTGTACTCTATTTATATCATTCTTATACTACTTCTGTTTACATTATCAAGGATTGTTCAAGGTGAACAATAGAGAATTCTTAGTTAATCAGATAGCTAGAGCAGGTACTAGATAGGTTAGTGAGAACCACAAGCTGTAACAGAGTAAGGCATCTCTCTATGCTTGAAATCTAGGGCTTAGCTGTGGATTAATAATAATTGATTTGAAAATCCTACAGGGAGAAGATCCTTGAGGTTGAGACGTGGGTCCAAGTGGACTGAACTCTATATATCTTGTGTCTCTTGCATTTACTTTTCAGTTACAAACTTATAACTCTTGCAGCTTTCAAAATAGTTTCATTTCAAGGGTTTGAAACTCATTTCAAGGCCTTCAAATAGACTTATTCTTCTACTTACTCTAACTGTTTTATTCCAAGGGATCGAAAGCTATTTCAATACCTTGAATCTCTTTACAAATCTTTTGAAACCACTATTCCTTCAAAGTTTGGCATAAGTCTGCATACTCTATTCAACCCCCCCCCCCCCTTCTAGAGTATTGATCCTGTATTTCTACCTACTGTACACCCCTTCAGAAGTGATAATGGAATTATGAATTCTACTTTAGGTATTTTTGTTATAGAAGTCAATGTGTCTATCTAATCATCATAAGTATATGATACTAGATGAGGATCTCACGTTTATTGAAATGTGGAGAAACTCATAAAATGTAAACAATTGAATAAGGAAGAGGTGAACCCACATGTGGGACAATGAAGCAAGAGATTGCTGAATTAGCCGTAAGAAATTATCTCAACCTTTCAAAAATTGTTCATGAATTAGACAAATGTGATTATGTTCCTGCTATGAGTAGGAGCATTATCATAGTTTCTTGTTTTGACAAAAATACTTTCTATCATAATAAAGGACAAATTATGTTTCATTTATTCTGATATGCATTATTGTAATGTAATTTTGACTAATGGGTTGTATATCCTTGATCATGATAATTTTGTCTATAACTTAATACCAAGAGGTTTTCATATGATGATATGAACCTCGCTTATCTTTGGCATTGCTGTTTAGGCCACATGAATGAGAGATACATATCTAGGCTCCATATGGATGAATTTCTGGACTCATATGATTGTGAATCATATGAGACATGTAAGACTTGTTTAATGGGCAAGATATGATCATTTGGAATCATGCATATTGATGTATGTGGGCCGGTAAGCACAAATGCTAAAGGTGATTTTTAGTACTTCATCAAATTTACTGATGGCTTCAGTGAATATGAATTTCTGTATCTTATGAAGAAACAAATCAGAATCATTTGAAGAGCTCAAGTAATTCAAGAATGAAGTAGAGAGCCATCTTGGAAAAACGTATTATGGATATACGATTGGATTGTGGTGGAGAATACTTAAGAATAGAGTCTGACAAGCATCTATGGGAGTTTTGGATATGATCCAACCTCGCTCAACCTAGAATGCCACAAGGGTATTGCATGTCTTAGAGAAGAGATCCAACCTTGTTAGGACACGGTTCGGTCCATGATGCGTCAAACAGAACTTCAAATTTTCTTTAGGGGCCATGTTCTAATTACAGCAAATTTCTCCCTTAACCTGGTTCCATCTAAATCAATTATGAAAAACACCATATGAGATATGGACTAGGAATTGTCCTAGTATGTCGTTAAGAAAGAATTTGGGTTATGAAGTTTGTGTGAATAGTATACAGATAAACTTGGACCCAAGTCGGATAAATGTACTATGTGGAATTTCCAGAGGAAACAAAGGATATTATCTCTACAATTCAATCGAGAACAAATTGTTTTTTGCTCGAACCGCTTTGTTTCTAGATAGATTTTGTCTCTAGAAGAAACAGTGGGAGGACAGTAGAACTTGAAAGGGTTCAAGAACCACAACAGAACATTGGTCCTTTTCATGGAACATGAGTAGGATCACAAGGTGTTGTGGAGCAACCTACTCAGGTAACATAAGAACCTCGTAGGTTAAATATGTCAAGGGGCTAGAGAAATATTGATTTCTCATAACCCGTTGATGTGTTACTCATGGGGATGAGCCTATAACCTATGTGGAGGCCACGAGTGGGCCATACTCTCAAAATGGCATGGAGTCATGAGATACGAAATGGAATCCATGTATACCAAAAAATTATAGAATTTTGTGGAACCACCTGAAAGGGTAGGACCCATAGGGTGCAAGTGGGTTATGAGAAAACCAACATGGATGGTAATGGGATTACTTTTAAGGGACGATTGGTGTCTAAAGGTTTAATGTGAGTTCTTAGTATTGACTATGACGAAATCTTTTCCCCATTTGTGATGCTTAAATCCATTCGCATCTTGCTTGCAATTGTAGCTTGCACAATTTGGCAGATGAATATAGAAACCTCATTGAGGATGTATATGACACACCTAAAGGATTTTTCGATCTAGAGCATGCCCAAAGGTGTGTATGTTACAGCGATCTGTCTAAAGATTGAAGCAAGCTTTTAGAGTTAGATTCTTCGATTCGATGATGCAATAAAAGAGTTTGGTTACATCAAGAAGGAAGATGGAATTTGTGTTTACAAGAAGGTTAGTGGAAGTACAGTTGTATTTCTGGTCTTGTATGTATAGACATACTAATCATTGGGAATGATATCCCTACTCTGCAATCTTGTAAAGATTGGTTAGGGAATTGATTCTCAATAAAAGACTTAGGCGAGACAATCTATAAAGATCTATGGAGATAGATCAATATAGTTGTTCGGCTTGAGTCATGGTACATATATTGACAAGGTGTTGAAATGGTTCAACATGCAAGAATATGGATTCTTACCCATGTCACATGGAATTAGTCTTTGGAAGACTAATTGTCTTTCCAATTAGATTAAGAAGGACTATATGAATAAGATTCACGATATAAGCCATGTTATGTATTAAGGCCAAACATGTCATATGGCATGACACAAAGATACCAGTCAAATCTGGATGAGAGTCACTGGATAATTATCAAGAATATCCTTAAGTACTTAAGAAAGAACTAAGGATGAACTCTTGATAGATGGAGGATAGGAAAAGTTTGTTGTAAGGGGTTACAATGATGAGAACTTCCAATCTAACAAAGATGATTTCAGATTATGGTCAAGTTTTGTGTTTTGCCTTAGTGGGAGGAACTGTGAGCTGGAAGGGATTCCATGCAAGATACAGTTGCCGATTCTAGCACATAGGACTGAGTATATTACTGCATGGGATGCACTTACTCAGAATATTCAATCTCAATCAACTGTTGATAGAGAAGATGTGAATATATGCAAAAGTACCAGCAAAGGTCTCGCCTACTACGCCCCTTGCGCAGCAATAACATGAGGGCTGCGCTAGATCAATATGCATACGATGCACCAGATTGACTCTAGTGCAAGTGGGAGACTGTTGGAGAATGCCCTAGAGGCAATCTATTTCTTGTGACATTTATATACATTTACTATTCATTGTGTTATCGATATGGAGATATGTTAACATGAATGAAGTTCTTAGAATATAAATGTTATATTCTTAAATATCCCTAGTCAATTATACTTATTAACAACAAGATCAATCATAGAATAGTATGGGGTTGGATTGATATGGAGATATGTTACCATGAATGAAGTCCATATATTATATATTCTTAAATATCCCTAGTCGATTATACTGATTAACAGGAAGATCAATTATAGACTAGTAAGGGGTTGGATTGATATGGAGATATCACGTTCCAACACACGGGTATGCATTAGGAGTAATAGCATACTGGATTGACCCAAAACGAGGAGGCTACATACAAGTTATGTAAAGTCACAAGTGCTTCTCGTAGTGAAAACGTTATTGTTATCCTTAGACTTGAAGTCACTAGATCCTCTAGTGTTGGAATATTGTGTTTTGACATCGTAAAACGCTACACCGTAACTGAGTAGTAATAAAGGCGTTAGTCGGACACAATAAGGAAGCAAGCTTAGAGATGGTAGTGATGTAGATAGATTTTGTCCCTCCCACATAACATGAGAAAATATCCACGGCCACTCAAGGGATGGTGCTTATAGAATGTCTGGTCAGACTCAGATAAATCAATATATGATATTGATGTTATCTGCATAGATAAGACTATATCAGGATCGAGAAACTATGGATTTGATATACGAGTGTGACTTGTATGTCTCGTGTCCAATCCGGATATAGAGACAAGGGATGAGACATTACTTGCACAAGGTTTTTCAAAGTATAATTACTATTTCTATTAGTTCGGTGGCATGGATGTGTTGCCAGACACCGCTCCATGTTAATAAACGTTATTACCAACTAAGTAGAAACCTATAGGGTCACACGCCATAAGGATTAAACTAGACTTGGGAATTAATTAATATGATTAATTAATAGAAAGATCAATACGCAACTACTTGCAAACTTAGTAGGACTAATTTGCAAGTTGGACTAATCCATGTATGTATAGGATTATGATAGGGGCCTTTTTGTAGTTAACAAGGAGTTGTTGGACTATATAAAGGACGCTCCTAGCTTATTCTCAAACTAATGCTCATAACATACTTTGAGTAGGAGAGGAAAAGCAAGGAGTGAGAGCAAGACAAGGGCCGCCCAACCCTGCCCAACCCCGTCCGCCCCCTGTACCCGTCGGCCAAAGAAGAGGTCGAGCCTCCTCTTTTTGGTCTTCACTGTGTGATCCATCTTCTTCCTTCCTCTACCGGTTGCTAGCACAAAGGTGTGGAGGAATCTAGTTCTTCATCCTATGCGTGGACTAGCTATAGAGGCGCAAACACAATTTTTGCGTTTGAAGTCATCACAGGAGACAAACAAGAGAATTATTACTACAACCTTCACTATCATTATAATGTCTCTTCCTGTAATCCTTGGTGGGTCTTGTGTGGATCATATTTGTTTAAATCCGTTGCGTAATCCGTTACAAAACTCAACAAGACGGTGGTACTGTGGTAGAGATGGGAAGTTACAGGTAGGAAGAGAGAACAGAGAAGGCTGAAGAGATGTGTGTGACAGAGAGACGTGTGTGAGGTGTGGTGTAAAGATAAGAAGATAAGGATTGTAGATAGATGTGTTGTAAATAAAGAGGCGGAGATTAATTGTATAGTTGAGGGAGTGAGAAGCCATGCAATTACCTCATTTTAAGGAAACAAAATGTCACAGACTCCAATGAGCAGGCATAATTAACTTTTGACATTTTACATTCTTCTAATTTTTGTAAAAATTATATTTAAATGAATAAATAAATTTACTTAATAACTAAAATAAGTATTTTTATACTATTAAATGAATCCACGGTCTAACCGGTTGAACCATCAGTTCGACTGCTCGGACCATAAATCTAAGTCTCGTCAGTTCGATGACCGGTCCGGTTTTTATAACTTTGGCAAGACCACAGTTGGAATCATCGTCTCGGATGAAAACGGGCTCTTTATTCAAGGAAAAGGTTAGGAGAAACCATTAGGGGGATCTGCGAAAAAAGGCAGAAATAAAAGCCTTCAAAGAAGCAGTCGATCCGATCAACGAGTTAAAGCTTAACCCTGCTGTAATCGAAACGGACTCCCTCGATGTTGTTCAGGAGGAAGACAATTGGGTTTAGAGAGAAAGGAGAAGTTCAACAGGACATCTCTGTGCATGCAAGAGTGCATCAACAACTTGGAAGGAGAAGTGGAGCATTTACTCCACGTGAACCGAAAAAGGCAATGAAGCTGCCCATAGCCAAATACTTCCTTTCGAACAGCGCTATTTATAAGAACCTGTTTGGTTATCCAATGTAATTGAGGTAGATTTATTGGGGCTCCACCCCCAGTTTACTGAATTCACAATTCTCTAAAAAAGAAACTCACTTTGGCCCCCAAAAGAGTAAGAATGATACTATCTCTGTTTCTTCTCTTTCACCTTATTTTACTTTTTGACACTATTCACTGGATCACTTTAACCCGGTGATTTGATTAGTAAAAAAATATATAAATTTGATAATTTTTGTATGATCTTGTAGAATAAACTTTACACTACAATACTATGGAAAATTTGTTAAAAAAAGTTACATCGTTTTGCTATTCAAATTATCGAGTCAAAGTGATCCAGTTACGGATAAAAAAGGTCAGCCTAAGGTGAAAGAGAAGAAACAGAGGTAGTATCAAATAGACAGAAAATTGAGGCTTTCAGAAAAATGACATGATGAAAACTTAGTGAAAAATGTAATGATTTTATGTTCCTATAAATTAAAATCTAATAAATGACCATTTTTCTTTATATGAACTACATCATATAACAGGTTACAACCTGAAACCCCATGTATAGACTTCAAACGCACACCCATTTGCTAAATGACCAAAATATTGGGAGAGGTGGAATATCAAATAAAGATTTATTGGGTCGAAAATGTAAAAGAAATGAAGAAGAGAAAAGCAATAACTTTTAAACGCTACTACTAGGGGTGTTCGCGGGACGGTTTGGGCGGGTGAAACCCATATTTCTTCCCCAACCCAACTACCTCGGGTTGGAAAAATCTCTACCCAAACCTAACCAAGTAACCGATGAACCCAAACCTAACCGATCATTTCGGCTCGCCTCGGTTCGACTCAGTTTGGGCGGGTTTTTTTTCTAATAAAATATAGGTGGATATTCGTTAGAATCACAAACTCAATTATACGATGGATGAAAAACTAGCCAGAAGTCTTACTCCTGCAAAATTTCTTCAAATTAATTTCTACTAGTACTATAAACTTTCTTCATAGTCCATATTATTATTTTTCCATGGGACATTTGTAGAAGAAAAAAGTTTATCATGGCTAAGTGCATAAGTTAATATATGTGGTAAAAAGATAGTAAATTATGTATCGACTTATTCTATAATTAGTCATTTGAATAAGTGTATTATGTTAAAATTATATACTTACTATGATATAAAAAATGTGTGCTCATGTTGGGCGGGGCGTTTGGGGCTAACCGGCCGAAACATTTTGAAAACTATGATCAATAGATGGTTGGGCGGGTTGAAATTATTCATACCCGAAATCGGTCATTTAGCCCCATTGTCTTTACAGTTCGGGTAGGTTCGGCTAGGACCGGCCGGTTTGGGCGGGTCGCTCCAGCTGAAATGCACTATTTGGATTTTTTTTTACCTGTAATTGTGTCACTTTGACTCGATGATTGGGATTGCAAAATGATACAATTTTTCGATAATTCTTTTATTGTCTTGTAGAATAAGAGTTACTCTACAACACTTCGAAAATTTTGCTATCCAAATTACCGGGTCAAAGTGACCCAATGAAGAGTGCTAAAAGTCTAAATGATGCAAAAGAGGTGGGACGGAGTGGTAGTAGGGTTGCGCAAATGCCAATAACTGGGCCCAGTGGCGTTGGCCCAAAGATTAATTAACAAAAAAAAAAGTTCCCTTGCCGTATTTCTCACATCCAAATATTATTTCTTCCGCTTAGCAGTAGTTTAAAATCTTGCTGAGTATCCATGGGGCCAAGCCTCACCCAACACTTGATGAAAAGGTTTACGGCCCATAGTTACTTGGCATAGTGCAACAGCAAAGCCCACCCAAGGTCACCCCTGTACAACAAACGCCACCAAGAAACCCAATATGTTATAGACGTATGACCCACAGAATTTCACTCTTCCTCATAAATATCAGATGAAAATAAAAATAAAAATGCCATTAAGTGTATGTTTGGATCTAAATAAAATCCCAGTCTGTTTTAAAAAAAATGCATGTTTGGTTAATCCAGTCTTTTCAGCTATTTCCATTTTGCAGGACAAGTTTTAGAATGAAAATTTACATAGTATTCCCAAAATTGAGAATTATGCAAATGAAAATCAAAAATAGAATAAAATGAATTAAGGGTTTTTTTACATTTAGTTCATTTATAAATGAGTGCATATTTCTCAAAAAAAAAATGTGTGCATCCAATAAATCGATTTGTAGATTTCTTTAGATTTCCTAAAATGAATCTAATCGATAACCTACAATTTCAGTTCATACAAGAAATGTTTTTATTTTTATTTAAGCTTAGATCCTTCCACTAAGATTTTTTTCAACCGATTCATCAAACAATCATGTTTGGAGTGATTGGCACACATCCAACATCTCATGGTGCTCTTTCGAAGCACTAAACAATGATCTGACTTACATCTTTCTGTAGCTCCCATCACGAAACTAACATTCAGAACAGTCGCGCTCACCACATTACCTACAACGAGAAGCAACTAACGAAAGAGAGCATTTTGTTGGTAGTTAAACAATCCAAATAGACTATTTTGTAAATTGTTGATTCCTAGCTAGAAAGAGGTTTGCCTACGGCTTCCTTCGAATTTTAATTATACTCTACCCCGTGTGATTTATCTACTAAAATTACATGATTCCCTTTTCACAAGTAATGAGAGTTCACCCAAATAAAAGTGGAAGTGAGAGCGACGGCACTGTCATATGGTGAAGTCGCTACCAAAACATTGACAAGTACCTAATTTTGAAAAGAAAAAAAATCCTTACAAGTTTAGGCAAAACCAAACTTCTTTTTGTTAATATTATGTTTGTTTTGAGCGGAAAGTCCAAAATAAACTTTGTACTAAAGTTTTCCTTTGGAAAGTCGATGTAAATCTAAGTTGTGATAGAAAAGTTGAACCAATTAAGTGCACACATTGAGATGTGTCATTTTCACTTGATGATGCTTCTTTTTTGTGTGTTTTAGTATTAGTTCTTTTGTTTCACGAAACTAATCTAGTCCGCTTCGTGACATTTTCATTAAAATTTGTTTTTGTATCACAATGGAAGGAAAGAGAAGATCTCAACAGTGATACGGTATCTAAGTTCCAAATCCACTTATAGGTGACGTGGGGAAAGCAGTAATTTTTTTTAAGGGGAAATTAATTATATTAAAAACTAGGCACTAAGGCCCAAACAGTCACCAACGAAAATTTCTGAGGCCCAACATGGCTCCAGAAAATTCTATACATTACAGTTGGAAGGCTCTAGGCCTTTTCTTCGCAAAGAGGTGTGCACATTTATTATTGTCTCGAGACACCCACTGGACCATGTGCTCCGTTTCTGTTCCTAAAATGTTGATACATTCATCAATGATGTTTACAGCGTCAGAAATATCATTTTTATCTTCCATTCTTCCTCTTCACTCTCTTCTCTCTATCCAGAGTTTGACTATGTTCTTTGAATCATATTCAAAGATGAGACAATTGAGATCCAGAGAGAAAGCTAAACGAACTCCTTCTCTCAAAGCTTGGGCTTCTGCAATTTTTGGTGAGTTCCCGAACAGGATTTCTGTCACTTTATCGGCGATGAATAGACCAAATTTGTCTCCAATGACGATCCCGGCATTGGATTTCTTCTTCCTGATGTCCCACGTAGCATCGAAGTTGATTTTAATCCATCCCGACGGCGGCTTTGATGACCTCGTAGTCGGTGAGACAGGGATCTGAGCCGGACCTTTCGAGTTTCTCTGAACCATCTCTGCCTCCGGTAATCGATCAACTAAACATGTCAGAGCTTTGCTGGTCTTCATCTTCTCATTTTAAAAATTAGCTTATTTCTCCTCCACCAAATCGCCCAGATTCCTCCTACTAAGAACTTTCTGTGTTTGATAGAGAGGGATTCGAACGAGTCTTTGAACCAAATCAGGAAATTTCCTTTAATCTTTGAACGAAAGTCATACCCCAAGCAGCTTCTCCAGAATTTCAAAGCTTTCCGGCATCGCAAAAAGAGATGGGCCACTAGTTCTGTTTCGTTTACACAAAGAGGACATTCGTTTTCAGTTTCTATCCCTCTCTTGGCTAAATTGGCTCGAACCGGAAGGCTATTGTGAATAGCTCGCCACGCCGGACACATCATCTTTTTTCGGCATGGAGAGACCCCATAATTGTTTCCATCAGGTACCGTAACCTTTCTACTTTTCTGAACTTTCACCTATGTTGATTTCCTTTCGAAGCAATTTAAATCTCGATCAAACTGAATATCTAACATCATCTTCATAGTTCCAGATGAGTCTGTCCGGAACATCCGTTGGACGGACCTCCATACTCATGATAGCTTGCACGTCTTCTTCCCAAAACAACTAGTTTAGTTTCTCAACGTCCCAGGTACGCAAGTAATTATCAAAAAGATCGGCTACCATAATTCTTTGGGAGTCTGGGGACGAGCTCGGAGTGATGGGTTTAAAGGTGCATGGTCTCAATAACCAGGGATCTGAGAACGCCCTGATCTGTTGGCCATTACCTAAAACCCATTTAGCTCCTTCAAAAATACCTTATGTCCTTCAATAGTGCTTCTCCACACAAATGAACATCTCCCTTCTACCTTCGCTTGTAACAAGCCAGAACTGGAGAAATAATTTGCTCTCAAAACTTGCGCAATTGAGGAATTGGGTCTGTATAACAATCTGCAATTTTTTTTTTGTTAACATAGCTTTATTGAAGTTCCTGAATTTGCGAAAACCCAACCCTCCTTCTTCTTTGGGCGTTTGAAACATCTGTTTTGATAACCAGTGGATTTGATTCCCTCCCTCCTTAGCACCCCACCTGAATTTCGCGATAGCTGCATCTAAACGATCACACAAATTCTGTGGCAGGAGATAATAGCTCATGGCGTAGGACAGGACAGCTTGCGCCACCGCCTTGATTAAAACTTCCTTTCAGGCAAAGGTAAGGTAAGGTTTTTTTCTTTCCACCCTTTAAATTTATTTTCCACCCTCTCTAATATATGATTGAAATTGATCATATTCCTCCTCCCAATTGAAGTAAGAAGCCCGAGATAGCGTTCGTGGAGCACCTCCAGTTTCATACCGCAGAGATGACTAAGTTGTCCTTGTCTATCCTTCGGCACATTGGTAGAGAAGACGACCGCTCCAAATTGATTTTCTGACCTATCGCCGTTTCGTAGATTTGAAGTAGATTGCACATATTTGTAATTTCTTCCTCATTTGCTTTTGTAAACAACATACTATCGTCCGCAACAAAGAGGTGGGAAAAAAAGGGCCCCCTCTAGAAGAAGAAACCCCAGACAACAACCCACTACTCATATATTGCGAGAGAGCTCGAGAGAGAGCATCCCCACAAATCAGAAATAAGTATGGGGAAAGAGGGCAGCCTTGTCTAATACCTCGTTCGGGTTTAACAAACCCCACAACTTTGCCCTTGAAATTGGACGAAAAGGATGTGGTAGAAATACAATCTAGCACCAAATCAGTCCACTTAGGGCCAAACTCGAGTTTAGAGAGCATATTACGTATAAATCCCCACTCCACTCGATCATAAGCCTTGCTTATGTCGATTTTAAACCCATGCACCCCTCTTTTCTTTTCTTCCTTGTCTTCATAGAGTGTAGCAATTCAAAAGCGAAGACAACATTATCGGTTATAAGGCGACCCGGAACAAAAGCACATTGGATCTTAGAAATAATATTAGAAAAAATTTCTTTGAACCTATTCTCCATCGTCTTAGTCACTAACTTGTAAATGACAGTGCAAAGACTGATAGGCCTCAGATCAGTAGTATTCCGCACTTGTTTGACTTTAGGGAATGAGCACAATAACCATGTGATTGAACTTTTCTGCACTTCAAGTACCATTTAAAATACTACGAACACAATTACTTACATCATCTACAATAGTGTCCCAGTACTTTTGGTAGAAAAGAGCAGGAAACCCATCAATCCCAGGCGCTTTGGTCGGACCCATCTGCTTCAAGCTTCCTTCCACTTCTGATATGGTATAATCCTTTTATAGAAAGTCTTTTTCCGTGTCCGTAACCGTCCCCCAACAAAGTCCATGATTTTATTCATATCAGCCTCCGTCGGCTCGTTTGAACTGAAAATCTTTTGGAAGTAAGCTTCTAAAATCTGGATAATTTCGCCATCTTCTGTTCTCCGAATTCCAGCCTCATCTTCTAATCCTCGGATGGTGTTCCGTTCTCTTCATCCCGAAGCTTTCTGGTGGAAAAACTTTGTATTCCTGTCCCCCTTTTCCATCCACATAATCCTTGATCGTTGTTTCCAATAAATTTCTTCGTCACGAAGGAGAGTGTTGATTAGTTTCCTCAAGATCCTGCTTCAACTTTGTGATTTTATTCTTCAAATTACCAAAATTCTACTTACTCCAGTTGGAAAGGACGGAGGCCATCTCACCCATTTTCTGATATGTCGCTGTCCCACTATTACTTCACACTTCTTTCACAATCTCGTTGCATTGAGCATGATTGGCCCACATCTCTTAAAAAAAGAAACGTTTCGGCCCTAAGACAGACGGCGAAGAACTCACTTTATCGCAACAGATGGCGATCGGGGAATGATCCGAAGAAGAAGAAATCACATGGTTAACTTTAGAAAAGCCATACATACCTTTCCAGGACCTGTTTGCCAAATCTCAATCTAGACATTGTCGAATGTTTGCCTCATCTTCTCTAAAATTGTTCCATGTATATGTTGGAATAGATGCCCTAGAGGCAATCTAGTTTAGTATGAATTTGTATATGGCTAGAAAATTCATTTATTATTTATTGGATATTTAATATAATGAAGTCCTTAGATTTACAATCGTGTTGTTTATCTTAAATATCCCTAGTCAAGTATAATGATTAATGGGACAATCATCTATAGACTAGTATGGGGTTGGATTGATATGGAGATTGTAGGGTTTTGATTCATGGATCGCGCAAACGGAAGCATAATCAAACAATAGCCATGCAAAACCCTCCAAGGATCACAAGTCTAGATGCATAACGATAGTAAAGGTAAGAAATCATAAACACACCTTTGGGTTCTCCTTGATGACTTCAAACGCGAATAGTGTCACGTTCTCTATAGTTGATCCACGCCTAGAGTTGATCCTAGATCTCCAATCTTCCTTGGTGCTAGCCCGGAATGAGAGGAGGGTGAAGGAATCACGCAAAACGAGGCAAAAGAAGGGGCTCGGCCCTCTTTTGGCGTCGGGGACGAGGGGGCGGCGGCAAGGGGGCGGCGTCCTCCTTGTTGCTTGCTCTCTCTCTCCTTTGTTCTCTCCCACTCTTGTTATGTTCTCTTTAGAGCATAAGTTATGAGGAAGGAAGGAAGGAGGGTCCTTTATATAGTCCAACAACTCCTTGTTAACTACCTAAAGGACTTATTCTAGTCCTACTAGAATTCAATTTAGTCCCTTCCTTGCAAATTAGTCCCTACTAAGTTTGCAAGGGTTTGCAAAGTGATCCTTCTAATTAATTAATCCAATTAATTAATTCCCAAATCTAGTACAACTCTATATAGCGTGTGACCCCATAGGTTCTATCTAGTTGGTAGCAACTATTTGCTAATATGGAGCGGTTTCTAGCAAAACATCCATTCTAGCCAACTAATAGAATAGTCATCTAGACAACCTTGTACAAGTAATTGTCTCATCCCTTTGCCTCCATATCCGGATTGGACACGAGACATACAAGTCACACTCGTATATCCAATCCATAGTTTCTCGATCCATGGAATAGCCTTATTCGTGCAAATAACATCAATATCCCATATTGATTTATTTGAGTCTGGCCAGACATTCTATAAGCACTATCCTTCGAGTGGCCTAGGATATTTGCTCCCGTTATGTGGGAGGGGCAAATCCTCTCTACGTCCAATAGGATCTCTAAGCTTGCTTCTCATTGTATCCAGTACACGCCTTTATAACTACCCAGTTACGGTGTAGCGTTTAACGCTACCAAGATCACAACGATCCACAACTAGAATATCTAGTGACTTCAAGTCTAAGGATGACAATACCATTGTACCCGAGAAGCACTTGTGACTTAACATAACATGTATGTAGCCTTCTCGGTGATGGGTCAATCCAGTGCAACATTCCGTAATGCACACCTATGTGTTGGATCGTGATATCTCCATATCAATCCAACCCCATACTAGTCTATAAATGATTGTCCCATTTAATCATTATACTTGACTAGGGATATTTAAGATAAACAACACGATTGTAAATCTAAGGACTTCATTATATTAAATATCCAATAAATAATAAATGAATTTTCTAGCCAATTACAAATTCATACTAAACTAGATTGCCTCTAGGGCATCTATTCCAACAGTCTCCTACTTGCACTAGAGCCAATCTGGCGCATCTCGTATGCCCATACTCCTAGTGTGCCCTTCATGCTTCCACTGCGTGAGAGGCTTTGTAAGCGGGTCTGACAGATTATCATCTGTAGGAATCTTGCATATCCGAACGTCTCCTCTATCGATAATATTTCGAATCAGATGAAACTTCCTGAGCACATGCTTGGACTTCTGGTGCGATCTTGGTTCCTTTGATTGCGCGATCGCCCCAGTGTTGTCACAGAACAACTCCACTGGATCCGCAATGCTAGGGACCACACCAAGTTCAGAAACAAACTTTCTGATCCAAACAGCCTCCTTTGCTGCGCCATTTGCAGCAATGTACTCAGCCTCTGTTGTAGAATCAGCCACCGTCTCTTGCTTGGAACTCTTCCAGCTCACCGCTGCTCCATTCAGGCAAAACACATATCCCGACTGTGATCTAAAGTCATCTCTATCGGTTTGGAAGCTTGCATCGGTGTAACCCCTTACACGCAACTCTTCCTCACCGCCAAACATCAAGAAAGCATCCTTAGTTCTTCTCAAGTACTTTAGGATGTTCTTGACAGCAATCCAGTGACTCTCACCCGGATTGGATTGGTATCTGCTTGTCATACTCAAGGCATATGACACATCTGGTCTAGTACATAACATGGCGTACATGATAGATCCTATGGCCGAGGCATAGGGAATCCTACTCATGCGTTCCTTCTCAATCTCATTGGAAGGACAACCACTCTTCGAAAGAGTGATTCCATGTGACATGGGCAAGAATCCCTTCTTGGAATCTTGCATGTTGAACCGTTTCAACACCTTGTCAATATATGTACTTTGACTTAGGCCTAGCAACCTCTTAGATCTATCTCTATAGATCTTAATACCGAGTATATAGGCTGCTTCCCCTAAGTCTTTCATTGAGAAACACTTTCCTAGCCAATCTTTAACAGATTGCAGCATGGGAATGTCGTTTCCAATGAGTAGTATGTCATCCACATACAAGACCAGAAAAGCTACAGAGCTCCCACTAACCTTCTTGTAAACACAAGACTCATCTTCGTTTCTGATGAAGCCAAACTCTTTGACCACTTCATCAAAGCGTCGATTCCAACTCCTAGAAGCTTGCTTCAATCCATAAATGGATCGTTGCAGCTTACAGACTTTGTTGGCTTGCTTTGGATCCTCAAAACCCTCCGGCTGTATCATATACACGTCTTCGAGGAGATTCCCATAAAGGAATGCTGTTTTGACATCCATCTGCCAAATCTCATAGTCGTAGTATGCTGCAACTGCAAGTAGGATTCGGATGGATTTGGTCATTGCGACTGGTGAAAAGGTTTCATCATAGTCAATACCATGAATCTGTCTGAATCCTTTAGCTACCAGTCGGCCCTTATAGGTAATCACATTACCATCCATGTCGATCTTCTTCTTGAAGACCCACTTGCACCCTATGGGCCGCGCCCCATCAGGTGGTTCCACCAAAGTCCATACTTTGTTGGTATACATGGATTCCATCTCGGATCTCATGGCTTCAAGCCACTTTTGCGAGTCTGGGCCATTCATGGCCTCCTCATAGGTAGTAGGCTCATCATCTATGAGCATCGTGTCACCGGAATCAGTCACGAGAAGTCCGTACCTCTCGGGTTCCTGGCGCACTCTACTAGATCTACGAAGCTCTTGTGTTACCTGAACAGGTGGATCCACAACTGCTTGTGATTCCTGTTCATGTTCCATAATCGGTTCAGTAATTTGTGGTTCTTGAACTTCTTCAAGTTCTACATTCCTCCCACTTGCTTCTTTAGAGACAAACTCTCTTTCTAGAAACACGCCGGTCCGAGCAACAAACACTTTGTTCTCGGTTGGATTGTAGAAATAGTATCCCTTAGTTTCCTTAGGGTACCCCACAAATTTACACTTATCCGATTTAGGCCCTAGCTTGTCTGATTGTAAACGTTTTACATAGACATCGCAGCCCCAAATCCTCATGAACGACAGTGTGGGACGCCTCCCACTCCACATCTCATATGGTGTCTTCATGAATGATTTAGATGGAACACGGTTAATGGTGAAAGCTGCACTTAATAGAGCGTAGCCCCAAAATGATAATGGAAGATCGGTTTGACACATCATAGACCGAACCATATCCAATAGGGTTCGATTCCTCCTCTCGGACACGCCATTCCATTGTGGCGTTCCGGGTGGAGTGAGTTGGGACACGATCCCACACTCTCTAAGATAGTCGTCAAACTCTTGGCTCAAGTATTCTCCTCCACGATCCGATCGTAGAGCCTTGATACTTTTGCCAAGTTGCTTCTCTACTTCATTCTTGAATTCTTTGAACACTTCAAAGGATTTTGATTTTGCCCTCATAAGGTACACAAATCCATATCTACTGTAATCATCAGTAAACGTAATGAAGTAGACATAACCACCCTTGGGAGGCGTGGAAAATGGCCCACACACATCGGTATGTATGAGCGCCAATTGCTCACTAGTCCTTTCACCTTTCTTATTGAAAGGGGACTTTGTCATTTTTCCCAATAAACAAGCCTCACATGTCTCATATGATTCAAAATCAAATGAGTCTAGTAATCCATCCTTATGGAGTCTAGATACACGTTTCTCATTTATGTGGCCTAAACGACAATGCCATAAATAAGCAGGATTTAAATCATTTATTTTAATCCGCTTGGTATTAATGTTGTAGACATGATTGCTTAGATCAAGGACATAAAGTCCATTAAATAATTGCGCACTAAAATAGTGAATATTATTCAAATAAAAGGAACAACAATTGTTCTTTATTGAAATAATAAAACCTTCCTTGTCCAAACAAGAAATAGAAATAATGTTTCTGCTCATAGCAGGCACAAAATAGCAATTATTTAATTCTAAAACTAATCCTGAAGGCAGAGATAGCTCGCACACGCCTATGGCCAACGCAGCAACCTTTGCTCCATTCCCAACGCGTAGATCTACCTCCCCTTTAGCCAATCTTTTACTTCTCTTTAGATCCTGCATATTTCGACAAATATGAGATCCACATCCAGTATCTAATACCCATGATGTAGAGACAGTTAAATTGACATCTACAACAAAAATACCTGGTGGTGGTGGAATCACTATTCCAAGCCTCTTGTCCTCCAGATATTTTGGGCAGTTCCTCCTCCAGTGTCCAGGTTGACTACAGTAGTGACATTCACCCTTAGTCACGACCTTGGCAACGCCACCAACAGGCTTAAGGGCTTGTTCCTTGGACTTGGCAACTGACTTGCCTTTGCCCTTGGAGGAAGAGGTAAACTTTTTTCCCTTTCCTTTATGCACCATCATAATGGCCTTGCCCTTACCCTTGTTGATGCTCTGTTCAGCCGTCCTCAACATGTTGAGCAAATCTAGCAGTGGTTTAACGATCTCGTTCATGTTATAGTTCATAATGAACTGTCCATAACTCTCGGGCAACGATTGCAACACGAGATCGGTTGCCAACTCTTGGCCGACCGGGAACCCAAGTCGGGCGAGATTCTCCAAGTACCCGATCATTCGGAGTACATGGGGTCCCACCGGGTTCCCTTCTGCCAGATGACATTTGAACAGTGCCTTTGAGACCTCATACCTCTCTACCCTCGCCTGCTCTTGGAAGAGCTGCTTTAGATGTTCGATCATATCGACAGCATTCATGTTCTCATGTTGCTTCTGAAGCTCAGAGGTCATGGTGCATAGCATTAGGCAGGCCGCATCATTAGCGTCATCAACACGCTTTTGATACGCCTTTAAGGCAGCAGGTGTCTGGTTCTCTGGACCTTCTGGAACTTGCTCCTCTATTGCGTACAGTTTCTTCTCTTGCTTGAGAACAATTCTCAAGTTTCTGTACCAATCAAGAAAGTTGGTTCCAGAGAGCTTGTCCTTCTCAAGGACAGATCGTAGGGAATGTTGTGAACTCGATGAGTTGTTTGCCATTTGGAATTCTACAAAAGGAAAATACGCAAGTTTTAGTATTTGTGAATTTTTGACTATATTTAATAATGGCTAGTTTATTAAATATAGCTCCCACTATTTTTCTACGGATTAATAACCCTCAAGATATTAATGCGGAAAATATCCTTATATTTTCTAGTGGGCCAAGATCCATCTTTTTCATCTCCTTATGAGCTTGCTTTGGCAAGTCACCCATAATTCGACTACTTCTTAGGTAGGAACAATTCCAATTGCATCCCATATGCAACTCTTGGTTCAATCGGGCAAATAACTCCTTATTTATCCATCCATATGGATAATCCCAATTGATTGCCTCTAGGTTTCTTAATCAAATTAATAGCCTAGTTGTGCTCAACCTCTTATCTAAACAATTGCACATTGTTACGTGCCATCGCATTCCATCATTATGAACCAAGTCGCCATGCTTTGGCACGCACGAGCTTGATAAATAATGATGATAATGAGTGTTTAAATAACGAGAAGGCAAGAACACAATATTTGAATTTGAGGGATTTTTCAATTCAATTTTAATTGTTTTGTTGATCAATATCAACTAATCTATCTATTTGAGTTTGGGCACAACTCCAAATAATAGATCCGGTTTGTCTAATTATCTTATTATCCTAATTGCATGCATCATCCATACACCAACCACACAAATAATAAGACAATAAATAAACAACCACAAAACAGAAATTAAACGTGATGTGGATATGGCCTTTTCTAGACTAAGATAATTCCAAGCCAATGGAATTATCTATGAACCCTAAGCAAACACACATCTCCATGCGTCTTGATCTTTTGGTCCATCCTTCATAGTCATGTGGAATGCTCCATGCTCCATGCTCCATCTTTTGTGGCTTCTTTGGCTTTGGGCTTCTTTTTCTTCAATCTTGGCTAACAATCTACTTTATCTAGCACTAGCTAATATCTATACTAAATAAAATAAATCTCACAAGTTGAGAAAAAAAATGGCACGCAGGCCATAAAACCCTAATTAATTATTACAATTAATTGATCAGCTCGCAGGCCGTAAAACCAAACCACAAAATTAAACATCCACATCAAACCACATCCTAAGGCCATATCCAATCACCATGCGATTTGCACATAAACAGTTAAAATCCAATTTTAACGCGCTTGCTCAATTTTAATTGATTTTAGGATTTCTAGGGTTAAAACGGTCCATGGGCCCAACAATCCAATTGCCCGGGCCCAAACAAAGTGAACCATAAGGCCCTAGGGCCGGCCCGGCCCAAAACCCGCAAGCTAGGCCCGCGGGTTAGGGCCGCCCGGCCCCTTAGGGCGCCAATCTTGGGCGGCAAGCAAGGGGGGCGGTCCCCTAGGGGGCCGAACCTCCTTGTGGAGGTTGTTTCCAAAACAACCTCCTTGCTTGGAGCCCAAGTTTGGTTATTTCCTTGTTTTGGGAGAACTCCTTCTTCCCCAAGGATGCCCAAACCCTAGATCTAAGATCCTAAAATTTCTCAAACTCACCAATTCATGCATCCAATGCAATAATTGGGTCTTGTTGTGATTAATTCTTTGACAAATTGCATCCAATGCTTGATTTGTCTTGTTTTACGCGATAAACAACAAATTAAGGTGTAAAACAACAAGAATGTAACACATAAACTACGTTTATGCTCTATGACCTGTGGCTCTGATACCACTGTAGGGTTTTGATTCATGGATCGCGCAAACGGAAGCATAATCAAACAATAGCCATGCAAAACCCTCCAAGGATCACAAGTCTAGATGCATAACGATAGTAAAGGTAAGAAATCATAAACACACATTTGGGTTCTCCTTGATGACTTCAAACGCGAATAGTGTCACGTTCTCTATAGTTGATCCACGCCTAGAGTTGATCCTAGATCTCCAATCTTCCTTGGTGCTAGCCCGGAATGAGAGGAGGGTGAAGGAATCACGCAAAACGAGGCAAAAGAAGGGGCTCGGCCCTCTTTTGGCGTCGGGGACGAGGGGGCGGCGGCAAGGGGGGCGGCGTCCTCCTTGTTGCTTGCTCTCTCTCTCCTTTGTTCTCTCCCACTCTTGTTATGTTCTCTTTAGAGCATAAGTTATGAGGAAGGAAGGAAGGAGGGTCCTTTATATAGTCCAACAACTCCTTGTTAACTACCTAAAGGACTTATTCTAGTCCTACTAGAATTCAATTTAGTCCCTTCCTTGCAAATTAGTCCCTACTAAGTTTGCAAGGGTTTGCAAAGTGATCCTTCTAATTAATTAATCCAATTAATTAATTCCCAAATCTAGTACAACTCTATATAGCGTGTGACCCCATAGGTTCTATCTAGTTGGTAGCAACTATTTGCTAATATGGAGCGGTTTCTAGCAAAACATCCATTCTAGCCAACTAATAGAATAGTCATCTAGACAACCTTGTACAAGTAATTGTCTCATCCCTTTGCCTCCATATCCGGATTGGACACGAGACATACAAGTCACACTCGTATATCCAATCCATAGTTTCTCGATCCATGGAATAGCCTTATTCGTGCAAATAACATCAATATCCCATATTGATTTATTTGAGTCTGGCCAGACATTCTATAAGCACTATCCTTCGAGTGGCCTAGGATATTTGCTCCCGTTATGTGGGAGGGGCAAATCCTCTCTACGTCCAATACGATCTCTAAGCTTGCTTCTCATTGTATCCAGTACACGCCTTTATAACTACCCAGTTACGGTGTAGCGTTTAACGCTACCAAGATCACAACGATCCACAACTAGAATATCTAGTGACTTCAAGTCTAAGGATGACAATACCATTGTACCTGAGAAGCACTTGTGACTTAACATAACATGTATGTAGCCTTCTCGGTGATGGGTCAATCCAGTGCAACATTCCGTAATGCACACCTATGTGTTGGATCGTGATATCTCCATATCAATCCAACCCCATACTAGTCTATAAATGATTGTCTCATTTAATCATTATACTTGACTAGGGATATTTAAGATAAACAACACGATTGTAAATCTAAGGACTTCATTATATTAAATATCCAATAAATAATAAATGAATTTTCTAGCCAATTACAAATTCATACTAAACTAGATTGCCTCTAGGGCATCTATTCCAACAGAGATATCATGATCCAACACATAGGTGTGCATTACGGAATGGTGCACTGGATTGACCCATCACCGAGAAGGCTACATACATGTTATGTTGAGTCACAAGTGCTTCTCGCGGTGCAATGGTATTGTCATCCTTAGACTTGAAGTCACTAGATATTCTAGTTGTGGATCATTGTGATCTTGGTAGCGTTAAACGCTACACCGTGACTGGGTAGTTATAAAGGCGTGTACTGGATACAATGAGAAGCAAGCTTAGAGATCGTAGAGGACGTAGAGAGGATTTGCCCCTCCCACATAACGGGAGTAGATATCCTAGGCCACTCGAGGGATAGTGCTTATAGAATGTCTGGCCAGACTCAAATAAATCAATATATGGGATATTGATGTTATTTGCACGAATAAGGCTATTCCCATGGATCGAGAAACTATGGATTGGATATACGAGTGTGACTTGTATGTCTCGTGTCCAATCCGGATATGGAGGCAAAGGGATGAGACAATTACTTGTACAAGGTTGTCTAGATGACTATTCTATTAGTTGGCTAGAATGGATGTTTTGCTAGAAACCGCTCCATATTAGCAAATAGTTGCTACCAACTAGATAGAACCTATGGGGTCACACGCTATATAGAGTTGTACTAGATTTGGGAATTAATTAATTGGATTAATTAATTAGAAGGATCACTTTGCAAACCCTTGCAAACTTAGTAGGGACTAATTTGCAAGGAAGGGACTAAATTGAATTCTAGTAGGACTAGAATAAGTCCTTTAGGTAGTTAACAAGGAGTTGTTGGACTATATAAAGGACCCTCCTTCCTTCCTTCCTTATAACTTATGCTCATTAGTGAACATAACAAGAGTGGGAGAGAACAAAGGAGAGAGAGCAAGCAACAAGGAGGCCGAACCTGACCCCCTTGCCGCCGCCCTCACCCCGTCGGCCAAAAAGCAGGCCGAAGCCCCTTTTTGTCTCGTTTTGCGTGATTCCTTCACCCTCCTCTTATTCCGGGCTAGCACCAAGGAGTTTGGGAGATCTAGGATCAACTCTAGGCGTGGATCAACTATAGAGAACGTGACACTATTCGCGTTTGAAGTCATCAAGGAGAACCCAAAGGTGTGTTTATGATTTCTTACCTTCACTATCGTTATGCATCTAGACTTGTGATCCTTGTAGGGTTTTGCATGGCTTTTATTTGATTATGCTTCCGTTTGCGCGTTCCATGAATCAAAACCCTACAGTGGTATCAGAGCCACAGGTCATAGAGCATAAACGTAGTTTATGTGTTACATTCTTGTTGTTTTACACCTTAATTTGATTGTTTATCGCGTAAAACAAGACAAATCAAGCATGGGATGCAATTTGTCAATAATTACTCATAACAAAATCCAATTTTTGCATTGGATGCATGAATTGGTGAGTTTGAGAAATTTTAGGATCTTAGATCTAGGGTTTGGGCATCCTTGGGGAAGAAGGAGTTCTCCCAAAACAAGGAAGCAACCAAACTTGGGCTCCAAGCAAAGGGAGTTGTTTTGGAAACAACCCCCAAGAGGAGGTTCGGCCCCCTAGGGGACCGCCCCCTTGCTTGCCGCCCAAGCTTGGCCTCCCTAAGGGGCCGGGCGGCCCTAACCCGCGGGCCTAGCTTGCGGGTTTTGAGCCGGGCCGGCCCTAGGGCCTTGTGGTTCACTCTAATGGGCCCGGGCAATTGGATTGTTGGGCCCATGGACCGTTTTAACCCTAGAAATCCTAAAATCAATTAAAATTGACCAAGCGCGTTAAAATTGGATTTTAACTGTTTATGTGAAAATCGCATGGTGATTGGATATGGCCTTAGGATGTGGTTTGATGTGGATGTTTAATTTTGTGGGTTGGTTTTACGGCCTGCGAGCTGATCAATTAATTGTAATAATTAATTAGGGTTTTATGGCCTGCGTGCCATTTTTTTTCTCAACTTGTGAGATTTATTTTATTTAGTATAGATATTAGCTAGTGCTAGATAAAGTAGATTGTTAGCCAAGATTGAAGAAAAGAAGCCCAAAGCCAAAGAAGCCACAAAAGATGGAGCATGGAGCATGGAGCATGGAGCATTCCACATGACTATGAAGGATGGACCAAAAGATCAAGACGCATGGAGATGTGTTTGCTTAGGGTTCATAGATAATTCCATTGGCTTGGAATTATCTTAGTCTAGAAAAGGCCATATCCACATCACGTTTATTTTCTGTTATGTGGTTGTTTATTTATTGTCTTATTATTTGTGTGGTTGGTGTATGGATGATGCATGCAATTAGGATAATGAGATAATTAGACAACCCGGATCTATTATTTGGAGTTGTGCCCAAACTCAAATAGATAGATTAGTTGATATTGATCAACAAAACAATTAAAATTGAATTTAAAATCCCTCAAATTTTAATTATTGTGTTCTTGCCTTCTCGTTATTTAAACACTCATTATCATCATTATTTATCAAGTTCGTGCGTGCCAAAGCATGGCGACTTGGTTCATAATGATGGAATGCGATGGCACGTAACAATGTGCAATTGTTTAGATAAGAGGTTGAACACAACTAGGCTATTAATTTGATTAAGAAACCTAGAGGCAATCAATTTGGATTATCCATACGGATGGATAAATAAGGAGTTATTTGCCCGGTTGAACCAAGAGTTGCATATGGGATGCAATTGGAATTGTTCCTACCTAAAAGTAGTCAAATTATGGGTGACTTGCCAAAGCAAGCTCATAAGGAGATGAAAAGATGGATCTTGGCCCACTAGAAAATATAAGGATATTTTCCGCATTAATATCTTGAGGGTTATTAATCCGTAGAAAAATAGTGGGAGCTATATTTAATAAACTAGCCATTATTAAATATAGTCAAAAATTCACAAATATTAAAACTTGCGTATTTTCCTTTTTGTAGAATACCAAATGGCAAACAACTCATCGAGTTCACAACATTCCCTACGATCTGTCCTTGAGAAGGACAAGCTCTCTGGAACCAACTTTGTTGATTGGTACAGAAACTTGAGAATTGTTCTCAAGCAAGAGAAGAAACTGTACGCAATAGAGGAGCATGTTCCAGAAGGTCCAGAGAACCAGACACCTGTTGCCTTAAAGGCGTATCAAAAGCGTGTTGATGACGCTAATGATGCGGCCTGCCTAATGCTTTGCACCATGACCTCTGAGCTTCAGAAGCAACACGAGAACATGAATGCCGTCGATATGATCGAACATCTAAAGCAGCTCTTCCAAGAGCAGGCGAGGGTAGAGAGGTATGAGGTCTCAAAGTCACTGTTCAAATGTCATCTGGCAGAAGGGAACCCGGTGGGACCCCATGTACTCCGAATGATCGGGTACTTGGAGAATCTCGCACGGCTTGGGTTCCCGGTCGGCCAAGAGTTGGCAACCGATCTCGTGTTGCAATCGTTGCCCGAGAGTTATGGACAGTTCATTATGAACTATAACATGAACGAGATCGTTAAACCACTGCCAGATTTGCTCAACATGTTGAGGAAGGCTGAACAGAGCATCAACAAGGGTAAGGGCAAGGCCATTATGATGGTGCATAAAGGAAAGGGCAAAAGGTTTGCCTCTTCCTCCAAGGGCAAAGGCAAGTCAGTTGCCAAGTCCAAGGAACAAGCCCTTAAGCCTGTTGGTGGCGTTGCCAAGGTCGTGACTAAGGGTGAGTGTCACTACTGCAGTCAGCCTGGACACTGGAGGAGGAACTGCCCAAAATATCTGGAGGACAAGAGGCTTGGAATAGTGATTCCACCACCACCAGGTATTTTTGTTGTAGATGTCAATTTAACTGTCTCTACATCATGGGTATTAGATACTTGATGTGGATCTCATATTTGTCGAAATATGCAGGATCTAAAGAGAAGTAAGAGATTGGCTAAAGGGGAGGTAGATCTGCGCGTTGGGAATGGAGCAAAGGTTGCTGCGTTGGCCATAGATGTGTGCGAGCTATCTCTGCCTTCAGGATTAGTTTTTGAATTAAATAATTGCTATTTTGTGCCTGCTATGAGCAAAAACATTATTTCTATTTCTTGTTTGGACAAGGAAGGTTTTATTATTTCAATAAAGAACAATTGTTGTTCCTTTTATTTGAATAATATTCACTATTTTAGTGCGCAATTATTTAATGGACTTTATGTCCTTGATCTAAGCAATCCTGTCTACAACATTAATACCAAGCGGATTAAAATAAATGATTTAAATCATGCTTATTTATGGCATTGTCGTTTAGGCCACATAAACGAGAAACGCGTATCTAGACTCCACAAGGATGGATTACTAGACTCATTTGATTTTGAATCATATGAGACATGTGAGGCTTGTTTATTGGGAAAAATGACAAAGTCCCCTTTCAATAAGAAAGGTGAAAGGACTAGTGAGCAATTAGCGCTCATACATACCAATGTGTGTGGGCCATTTGCCACGCCAGCCAGGGGTGGTTATGTCTATTTCATTACATTTACTGATGATTACAGTAGATATGGATTTGTGTACCTTATGAGGGCAAAATCCGAATCCTTTGAAGTGTTCAAAGAATTCAAGAATGAAGTAGAGAAGCAACTTGGCAAAAGTATCAAGGCTCTACGATCGGATCGTGGAGGAGAATACTTGAGCCAGGAGTTTGACGACTATCTTAGAGAGTGTGGGATCGTGTCCCAACTCACTCCACCCGGAACGCCACAATGGAATGGTGTGTCCGAGAGGAGGAATCGAACCCTATTGGATATGGTTCGATCTATGATGTGTCAAACCGATCTTCCATTATCATTTTGGGGCTACGCTTTATTAAGTGCAGCTTTCACCATTAACCGTGTTCCATCTAAATCAGTCATGAAGACACCATATGAGATGTGGAGTGGGAGGCGTCCCACACTGTCGTTCATGAGGATTTGGGGCTGCGATGTCTATGTAAAACGTTTACAATCAGACAAGCTAGGGCCTAAATCGGATAAATGTAAATTTGTGGGGTACCCTAAGGAAACTAAGGGATACTACTTCTACAATCCAACCGAAAACAAAGTGTTTGTTGCTCGGACCGGCGTGTTTCTAGAAAGAGAGTTTGTCTCTAAAGAAGCAAGTGGGAGGAATGTAGAACTTGAAGAAGTTCAAGAACCACAAATCACTGAACCGAATATGGAACATGAACAGGAATCACAAGCAGTTGTGGAGCCATCTGTTCAGGTAACACAAGAGCTTCGTAGATCTAGTAGAGTGCGCCAGGAACCCGAGAGGTATGGACTTCTCATAACGGATTCCGGTGACACGATGCTCATAGATGATGAGCCTACTACCTATGAGGAGGCCATGAGTGGCCCAGACTCGCAGAAGTGGCTTGAAGCCATGAGATCCGAGATGGAATCCATGTATACCAACAAAGTATGAACTTTGGTGGAACCACCCGATGGGGCGCGGCCCATAGGGTGCAAGTGGGTCTTCAAGAAGAAGATCGACATGGATGGTAATGTGATTACCTATAAGGGCCGATTGGTGGCTAAAGGATTCAGACAGATTCATGGTATTGACTATGATGAAACCTTTTCACCAGTCGCTATGACCAAATCCATCCGAATCCTACTTGCAATTGCAGCATACTACGACTATGAGATTTGGCAGATGGATGTCAAAACAGCATTCCTTTATGGGAATCTCCTCGAGGACGTGTATATGATACAGCCGGAGGGTTTTGAGGATCCAAAGCAAGCCAACAAAGTCTGTAAGCTGCAACGATCCATTTATGGATTGAAGCAAGCTTCTAGGAGTTGGAATCGACGTTTTGATGAAGTGGTCAAAGAGTTTGGCTTCATCAGAAACGAAGATGAGTCTTGTGTCTACAAGAAGGTTAGTGGGAGCTCTGTAGCTTTTCTGGTCTTGTATGTGGATGACATACTACTCATTGGAAACGACATTCCCATGCTGCAATCTGTGAAAGATTGGCTAGGAAAGTGTTTCTCAATGAAGGACTTAGGGGAAGCAGCCTACATACTCGGTATAAAGATCTATAGAGATAGATCTAAGAGGTTGCTAGGCCTAAGTCAAAGTACATATATTGACAAGGTGTTGAAACGGTTCAACATGCAAGATTCCAAGAAGGGATTCTTGCCCATGTCACATGGAATCACTCTTTTGAAGAGTGGTTGTCCTTCCAATGGGATTGAGAAGGAACGCATGAGTAGGATTCCCTATGCCTCGGCCATAGGATCTATCATGTACGCCATGTTATGTACTAGACCAGATGTGTCATATGCCTTGAGTATGACAAGCAGATACCAATCCAATCCGGGTGAGAGTCACTGGATTGCTGTCAAGAACATCCTAAAGTACTTGAGAAGAACTAAGGATGCTTTCTTGATATTTGGCGGTGAGGAAGAGTTGTGTGTAAGGGGTTACACTGATGCAAGCTTCCAAACTGACAGAGATGACTTTAAATCACAATCGGGATATGTGTTTTGCCTGAATGGAGCAGCGGTGAGCTGGAAGAGTTCCAAGCAAGAGACGGTAGCTGATTCTACAACAGAGGCTGAGTACATTGCTGCGAATGGCGCAGCAAAGGAGGCTGTTTGGATCAGAAAGTTTGTTTCTGAACTTGGTGTGGTCCCTAGCATTGCGGATCCAGTGGAGTTGTTCTGTGACAACACTGGGGCGATCGCGCAATCAGAGGAACCCAGATCGCACCAGAAGTCCAAGCACGTGCTCAGGAAGTTTCATCTGATTCGAGATATTATCGATAGAGGAGACGTTCGGATATGCAAGATTCCTACAGATGATAATCTTTCAGACCCGCTTACGAAGCCTCTCACGCAGTGGAAGCATGAAGGGCACACTAGGAGTATGGGCATACGAGATGCGCCAGATTGGCTCTAGTGCAAGTGGGAGACTGTTGGAATAGATGCCCTAGAGGCAATCTAGTTTAGTATGAATTTGTATATGGCTAGAAAATTCATTTATTATTTATTGGATATTTAATATAATGAAGTCCTTAGATTTACAATCGTGTTGTTTATCTTAAATATCCCTAGTCAAGTATAATGATTAATGGGACAATCATCTATAGACTAGTATGGGGTTGGATTGATATGGAGATATCATGATCCAACACATAGGTGTGCATTACGGAATGTTGCACTGGATTGACCCATCACCGAGAAGGCTACATACATGTTATGTTGAGTCACAAGTGCTTCTCGCGGTGCAATGGTATTGTCATCCTTAGACTTGAAGTCACTAGATATTCTAGTTGTGGATCATTGTGATCTTGGTAGCGTTAAACGCTACACCGTGACTGGGTAGTTATAAAGGCGTGTACTGGATACAATGAGAAGCAAGCTTAGAGATCGTAGTGGACGTAGAGAGGATTTGCCCCTCCCACATAACGGGAGTAGATATCCTAGGCCACTCGAGGGATAGTGCTTATAGAATGTCTGGCCAGACTCAAATAAATCAATATATGGGATATTGATGTTATTTGCACGAATAAGGCTATTCCCATGGATCGAGAAACTATGGATTGGATATACGAGTGTGACTTGTATGTCTCGTGTCCAATCCGGATATGGAGGCAAAGGGATGAGACAATTACTTGTACAAGGTTGTCTAGATGACTATTCTATTAGTTGGCTAGAATGGATGTTTTGCTAGAAACCGCTCCATATTAGCAAATAGTTGCTACCAACTAGATAGAACCTATGGGGTCACACGCTATATAGAGTTGTACTAGATTTGGGAATTAATTAATTGGATTAATTAATTAGAAGGATCACTTTGCAAACCCTTGCAAACTTAGTAGGGACTAATTTGCAAGGAAGGGACTAAATTGAATTCTAGTAGGACTAGAATAAGTCCTTTAGGTAGTTAACAAGGAGTTGTTGGACTATATAAAGGACCCTCCTTCCTTCCTTCCTTATAACTTATGCTCATTAGTGAACATAACAAGAGTGGGAGAGAACAAAGGAGAGAGAGCAAGCAACAAGGAGGCCGAACCCGACCCCCTTGCCGCCGCCCCCACCCCGTCGGCCAAAAAGGAGGCCGAAGCCCCTTTTTGTCTCGTTTTGCGTGATTCCTTCACCCTCCTCTTATTACGGGCTAGCACCAAGGAGTTTGGGAGATCTAGGATCAACTCTAGGCGTGGATCAACTATAGAGAACGTGACACTATTTGCGTTTGAAGTCATCAAGGAGAACCCAAAGGTGTGTTTATGATTTCTTACCTTCACTATCGTTATGCATCTAGACTTGTGATCCTTGGAGGGTTTTGCATGGCTTTCATTTGATTATGCTTCCGTTTGCGCGTTCCATGAATCAAAACCCTACAGTATACGGGTTCCCAATGAAACCCAAATCATTAAGTTCACAATGGTTCATGGCCTCCCGGAAAGAATTTAGATGGTTCAAATCAATTCTTTTACCGTCTCTCTTTTCCTCCACCTTAGCTATTGCCTTAAAATCTCCACACACTAGCCATTTGGCACGTCATTTGTAGGTTTGAGTCTTTTGAGTAGTTCCCAAGACAAAAATCTAAACTGCTTATCGGGGTCGCCATAGAATCCCCTAAAGTTCCGTAAGTTATTTCCTCCATCAAAGTCCACTTTGCATTCGATATAGAATTTTGAAGAAGAACGGATCGACACCTCTACTTTATCATCCCATAAGAGTGCCAATCCTCCGCTTCGACCCACACTATCAACATAGGAACCAAATTGCATACCTACCCTTTCTCTGATCTCATTCATCTCATAACTGTAGAGCTTGGTTTCCATAAAAAAAAATAAGTTGGGGGAATTTTCCTTCAGGGTATCCCGAAGGGTAAGAACTTTGCGAAGGTTCCCAAGCCCTCGCACGTTCCAGGATAAGACAATCATTGTTGTAGGCGGTGGTGCACCGCACCCACCGCCTCTGCATCAATAATTTCTTCCTCTACCATCTCATTCACCTCCTCTCCTTCCATAACAGTGTTCTCCATAGAATCAGCGGTATCACCTTCTTTCGGGACCAAGTTCGAAATCGCTGAGTTACAAAGACGTTTTCCTCCGCCCGAAATAATTCCTCTTTTTGAGAAGGAAAGAGCAATATCCGACGTAGACTTTATTTTTCCGGCTTCGTCCTCCCCACCCCGTGGGATATTCGGGTCCAGCCCCTGAAGTGGTTGATAACTCCATTTTCGGAGTTACTTTATGCCTTTTATTTCTACGTTTTGCGTGCTCAACATGGAGAATTCGTCGTCTTTTGAGTAAATTGAGCTAAAATGTGATAATGTGAGTTCATGTGCTTTAATTTTTAAATCCGGGCGTTTCTTTAGATATTTTAAGCCTTTATTGTGATATGATCGCGGGTGGTGTTTTCGTGTTGTGATTCGCAGGAAAACAGGGCTTGGAGGATCATGCGGGAGATGGAAACGATCTTCCGAATCAAGGAACTCGAAGAAAAAGTCAAAGGAAGCAAGGAAGAAGTCAAAGGAAAATCGCAAAAATAGGAGGTCTGTCTTCGTACGAAGAGAAAAGACTTAGCCAAAATTTGGGGTTCTGAAGATCTCTTCCTAAACACCCTTGCAGTATCTACATAAGAAGACCTTCGTACGAAGATGATTTGTCTTCGTACGAAGAGAAATGTCTTCGTACGAAGACATCGCTGGAAAACGTAGTTTTGTGCGGGGCTTTTTCGTAGTTTATCCAAACTTTGTAATATTGTTATGGAAACGTATTTAAGTGTTTTAGGTCGAATTTTTCAGTAGTTCATCACGTTAGAAACATCGTTTGGAGAGAAAGAAGCTATTGGAAGAGCTTAGGAGTTTTGGATCACTCTCTTGGATTCTCAACTCTTCCTTTTTCTTAGTTTTTGCTTGTGAAACTTATGAAACTCGTTGTTTTGAGTATGAATAGTAGTAGCTAAACTCTTTTTGCTGGAAATTCTCGTTTGTTGTAGTTAGGGTTTGATATAAACATCATGTTTTGAGATTGTGATTCATGTTTTAACTTAATCTCGCGTGTTCTTTCATTATTATGGATTATTTATGTTTGTGATCACATTATTTTTGCGAGTAGACAACGTAAGAATAATCTTAATTAACATTCTCGTGGTAACTCTGTGATAGTTAGTCGGTAAATTGAATAATCCACCTAGTCAAATCAATGTTTGGTAACTCGATATTGTTAACTAGGATCGTTAGAGTAGAATTGTGATTCTTAATGCATGCTTTAAATTAAAATAGACTTGGTAACTCGGTATATTTTGGTTTTTAGTATAGTTAACTTGTTTGGTAACTCGGTAAGTTTGATATTGCTCGGTTAATAGTGAAAGACACGCGGTTGTTTTACGAATCAAAACATAAGTTTAAATCAACCTAGTGAACCTAGAGAATTCCCGGTATTTTTCCTCATATTAGAAACGTCCTACACTCATTCTTTGTTAATCGTGACCTACTTCACTCGGTTAATTGAGAATTTTGAATTTTTATTTTTAGTAGAATTAGAACAAAACACAACTTTGAGACGTACCCACATAAGGTTTGAAATAATAACTAGTTTAAACAAAGTCTCTTGGGTTCGATAGCCCGGATTTCCGGATTATTACTACACACGACAACCATACACTTGTGGTTAGAACGTGTCAAGTTTTTGGCGCCGTTTTCGGGGACTTCGGCTAAATTAGTTATAATTACTAGCCTTAGGGATTTTAATTTATTGTTTATATCTGTTACTCACCTACGTTTTGTGTATTTTGTGATTTCAGGTTGATTTTCACGGTGCATGACCCGTTCTAGAGACGAGCCTTTGTATCCAACGTTTGAAAACCCGGAATCCTTATTGAAAGAACAGCGTAGAGACAAGAGTAATTCAAGCTCAGTAATTCAAGCTCAGAGGATCCGCAAAAGTGTGCAAGATGCGGAAGCAGCTAGAGCAGCTGCTGTAGAGGAGGCAGCGAATAGAGCCGTGGAAACTGAGCAGCTTAGGGCTCAAATGGCTGAGATGCAGGCGATGATTGATCGCATGAACCCTCCAAATCCACAACAACTCCCTGGTGCGGAGGTAGTTGGCAGAAACAACGGTGGTAATGGGAATAATGGGGGCACTAATCGGAACAATAACGGTCGGAATGCGGCAGAGCAAGTCAACAATGCTGAAGAGGATGAGCGTCCTTTGGTGGATTACTTCAGAACTACACCGGAGGGGTATCAACCCACAATTGTCAGGCCTCAGATTAATGCCGCACATTTTGAGATTCGTCAACCATTGATCAACATGGTTCGAGATGAGTGCTTATTCACTGGAGCCCCAAGTGATGATCCACATCAACACTTGCTCAATTTCGAGCAGATTACCTCCACCATGTATGATCAGAGAGTTTCAATCGAGACGATATGCTTTTCCCCTTCTCTTTATCGGGAAAGGCAAAGACATGGCTTATGGAACTTCCAGCAGGCAGCATAGTTACATGGGCAGATTGTAGCAGAGAGTTTCTCAGGAAGTATCTTCCGCCATCCAAGGTTGCTCAACGGATGGCTGATATAACGAAATTTACACAGCATGAAGATGATTCTCTGGGAGACACATGGAGAAAGTTCAACCAGCTCCTTCGCAGATGCCCTACTCATGGAGAGCCATGGTACAAACTTCTGCACTATTTTTATAATGTCTTAGACAGAGAGACTGCAAATGAACTGGACATGATGACTCAAGGAAATTATATGGGAATGGGATTACAGAGATGCCGGGACCTGCTGGATAATGTAGAAAAACGTGAATCCACGAGGTCCGAGGCTCGTAGAAACACGAAATCAGATGGGGCATTAGTTAGTAAGATTGAGTCCATGGTGGAACAGAAATTTGAACATCAAATGGCAGTGATGACTTCGGCTTTCAGTAATCTGAATCCATCGGCACAGGTGAAGTCAGTGGGAGAGATGGTAGCAGATGAAAATCAGGGATATGGGGATGGTATTGAAGACGTGAACTACATGGGTCAACCCAGACAGCAGCAATGGCCAAACACCTATCATCCCAACAATCGCAATAACCCCAACTTCAGGTACGCCAATCCAAATAGTGGATTATATGCGCCAGGTCAAAGGCCAAATATTCCATATCAAGCTCAGAGACAGGTTCCACAGCAGCAAGCTCCACCCCCACCCTCAGAAGAACAGGATAAAAACGCGTTGTTGAGGAAACTGTTAGCTAGCAATGATAAGATTGAGAGCAAGATTGTCGCGATTGAAGCCACGATGAAGAGCCATGAGACACAGATTGGTCAGATAGCCAATCAAAATACTCGACTTCCACCGGGTATACTACCTTCTAACACAATTACTCCACCCGAGCAATTGAAGGCTATCACCACTCACAGTGGGACCACCACAAAAGATCCACCATATCCTACCCACGCGCGAGCCGAGGCAAATAAGGCCACATAAAAAGCATTAGATGAAGAAATTCCCGTGCCTACCATGAGTCCCCAATCAAAGGAGACGAGTAGGAAGGCGGAGGAAAAGCCTAAGCCAAAGGAAGAGTATAGTGTTCGTGTTCCTTACCCGCAGAGATTGAAGAGTCAAGAGGATGCCAAGCACTTCAAGAAATTTGTGGATATCTTCAAGAAGTTACACATCAATATCCTCTTTGCTGAAGCAATTTCACAAATGCCTAAATATGCAAAATTTCTCAAAGACCTACTCTCTAATAGGAGACGCATGGATGATTTTGAGACCGTGACTCTGAGTGAGGAGTGTAGCGCCGTGGTGCAAAAAGTGTTGCCCAAGAAGATGAAAGATCCGGGTGGTTTCATTATTCCTGTGATATTGGGAGATGCGCTCCATGGTAGAGCATTATGTGATCTTGGCGCAAGCATAAATTTGATGCCCACATCAGTATTTGAGCAACTTGGTGTAGGGGATCCAAAACCTACTCGTATGTGCTTACAGATGGCTGATCGTACCATCAAACGACCACGGGGTGTTTTGGAGGATGTGCTTGTGAGAGTCGAAGGACTCATCTTCCCTGCAGATTTTGTAATCTTAGACATGGATGCTAATGATGATGTTCCACTTATATTGGGACAGCCATTCCTTTCCACGGGAAAGACAATTATTGATGTTGCCAATGGATAGTTGACTATGCGTATTAACGATGAGAAGGTGGCATTCAATGTCTTTGAAGGGAGGTGTAACTGTGGTGGAAGGAGAAAAAGGTGATTAGATTTCCACTCGTACTGTTAGTGGGTGGAGAGTTTGCATGGATTACCGCAAACTCAACGATGCCACGTTGAAAGATCACTTTCCCCTCCCATTTGTGGACCAGATGCTTGATAGGCTGGCACGTCATTCGCATTACTGCTTTTTGGATGGATACTCCGGGTATAATCATATAGCGATTGAGCAAGCTGACCAGGAGAAGACAACATTTACTTGTCCTTATGGGACCTTTGCATTCAGACGCATGCCATTTGGGCTATGCAATGCACCTGCTACGTTTCAGAGGTGTATGATGTCTATCTTCTCTGACATGATGGAGAAAAATTTCGAAATCTTCATGGATGATTTTTCACTTTATGGTGATTGGTTCGAAGACTGTCTACAGCAGCTAGCTCGGGTACTAGACAGATGTATTGACACCAACCTAGTGCTTAACTGGGACAAGTGCCATTTCATGGTGACCGAGGGGATAGCGTTGGGGCACAATATTTCCTGCAAAGGCTTAGAGGTAGACCGGGCGAAAATTGAGGTGATTGAGAAGCTTCCTTATCCTACATCTGTCAAAGGGTTACGGAGTTTCTTTGGACATGCAGGTTTCTACCGGCGTTTCATTAAAGACTTTTCAAAGATCACAAAGCCTTTATCTGGATTGCTTGAGAAAGATGTCGTCTTTGATTTCAATGAAGAGTTCAAGACAGATTTTGATTTGCTCAAGAAAAAGCTGATCAGTTCTCCCATTATAGCCACCCAAACTGGACCTTGCCGTTTGAGCTTATGTGTGATGCCAGCGACTATGCGGTGGGAGCAGTACTGGGACAGCGGAAAGACAAGGTAGCTCGTGTCATTTACTATGTCATTCGTACTCTTAATACTGCACAGGTTAATTATGCCACCACGGAGAAATAGATGTTGGCTATTATCTTCGCATTGGACAAGTTTCGTCCATACCTTGTGGGTTCTCAGGTGACCATTTTCACGGACCATGCAGCCCTCAAATATCTTCTTACTAAGAAGGATGCAAAGCCAAGATTGATCGGATGGGTTTTGTTAATGCAAGAGTTTGACATAGTAATCAAGGACAAGAAGGGGGTAGAGAACGTTGTTGCAGACTATTTGTCACGACTGGAGAATGAAAAACAAGAAGATGTGTCAATTAGAGAAGATTTTCCAGATGAGCAACTTATGGTAGTAGTAGCAGTTGTGCCTTGGTTTGCGAATTCGTTAAATTTCAAGGCGCTCAACATTGTCCCAAAAGACATGACCTTCCATCAGAAAAAGAAGTTCTTAGCAGATGCACGACGCTACTTTTGGGATGACCCCTATTTGTTCAAGTTAGGAGCTGACAATGTGTTAGAAGATGCGTAGCTGAGTCAGACACGTTGGATATTCTTAGACATTGCCATGAACTGAATTGCGGAGGGCATTTTGGCAAAACGCGCACTGTGGCAAAGGTACTACAAAGTGAATTTTATTGGCCTTCTTTACATAAAGATGCTCATTTATTTGTACAGCAGTGTGACTGATGTTAGAGAACCGGAAATATCTCTAACCGAAACGAGATGCCTCAGAATTTCGTGTTGGAAGTAGAGCCTTTTGACGTGTAGGGCATTGATTTCATGGGACCATTCCCTTCTTCACTTGGAAATCTTTATATACTGTTAGCTGTGGATTATGTGACCAAGTGGGTAGAGGCAATGGCGTGTCCCAAGAATGATGGAGCTACTGTAGAGAGATTCGTGCGTAAGAACATATTCACGCGGTTTGGAACTCCCAGAGCCATTATCAGTGATGAAGGATCGCATTTCGGGAACAAAGTTTTTGCCAATGTTTTGAGCAAATATGGGGTAAAGACACACAAGATATCACTAGCTTATCATCCGCAGTCGAATGGGCAAGCAGAAGTTTCTAACCGATAGATAAAAAGGATTCTAGAGAAGACAGTCAATCTGGGACGCAAAGATTGGTCCCTGCATTTAGATGATAGCTAATGGGCATATAGGACTGCATACAAGACCCCTTTACGCATGTCTCCGTATCAGCTAGTATTTGGGAAGTCGTGTCATCTTCCGGTGGAACTTGAGCACAGGGAAATATGGGCCTTGTAGAAGATCAATTTGGACGCTAAGCTCTCAGTTGAGCAACTAAAGCAAGCACTACTTGATTTCGATTGATGGCGTATGAAAGTGCGAGAATTTATAAGGAAAGGACAAAGCAGTGGTACGACAGGCACATCATCCTGAGAGACTTCAAGGTCGGACAGAGAGTGCTGATCTTCAATGCCAGACTAAAGCTGTTTCCAGGAAAATTGAAATCTAGATGGAGTGGTCCCTACACAATTACTGGAGTTTATCCGTGGGGATCTCTTGAGGTGGAAGATTCAAGTGGGAACATATTTAAGGTAAATGGCCAGAGAGCAAAACCGTATGTGGATGGGAATTTTCCTCGGAGTCATTGAATGGCTCCATGCAACTCCCACTATTTTATTAATCTCTGAGGTAACTTGGTCGGGCCGTCGACCTTAAATTACAAAGCGCTTTTTGGGAGGCAACCCAACCTATTTATTGCTGTAGTTTAGGTTTTAATACTGTTTTGTAATTTTTATTCTGTTTGATTTATTTGAGAGGTGCGAGAGAGTGTATTTAATATTTCCAATGAGTATGTGCAGGATTCCGAGGTGAAAGGCCTATTTCAGATCCCCTCTTGATGCGCGCATGCGAAACAGAGTGAAAATTGAAGAATTGCAGCCCAAAACGCGTATCGGGATCCGAAGTGAAGTAATTGAAGATTGAAGCCATTCCTACACTTATTCAACACACGCACCTGGGGAAGATCATGTTCTCGGACTCCCCGTCTTGATATACGCGATGATTTTATTGATGAACGGAGAAAGCTAGCACGGTGGCACGGATTACGAGGTGATATTTTGAAGACGAGACCTAAAACAGAATTGAACAGTGCCAACGTGTGGGGTGGTTGAGAGCTTTCTGTAGACAGGTGGATCGCGCATATCGGAGTCCGGATGAGGAAGTTACGCCAAAAAGGATGCTCAAGAGAGTAAAACGAGGCCAAAAGCATCCGGAAATGCAAAACGGGCCTTGGAACGCGTGAAATTGACAAATGAAATATTCCCTGGATTTTAGGAGTGTTTTAAGGTAAAAAGGGAGTCTCGAGGTCGAGGAGATCCTTCGGAAAGCAAAGGCACGATCGGATACGCGAAAATATATCAAAAAGGATGTTTTTGGCAAGCTCCAGGACTCTCTTCGTACGAAGAGAAATGTCTTCGTACGAAGACTCCATACTTATTTTGGCTCTGAAAAATTGTCTTCCCAGAACACCTTGCAGTATCTATCTGGGAAGACCTTCGTACGAAGACAATTTCTCTTCGCACGAAGAGTCTTCGTACGAAGAGAATTGTCTTCGTAAGAAGACATCAGGCGATTTTCCAATTTTGTCCACGCACGGAGAGAGAGGAGAAGGGGGCTAGTTAATGGGGGCATTTTAGACTTTTTGCACCAAAGGTTGAGACATCTGAAGCAAGACCCGTCCTTCTCCTTCATTCTTCAACAACTTCATCTTCTTCTTTCTCCATAGTCGATTCTCACCATTCTCTCTCCCAACTCAATTCTTCACCAATTTTAACAAGCAAGCAAGGGTTTTGCTCGCAATTCAGAGGAGATCAAGGTTTGATAGGGGGTTTTGAGTGAGAGTGAGACACGAGGGAGAAATCAGAGGAAAAGTTAGGGTTTCGGAGCTATATTTGAAAATTGGACAACTTGGAGCTTGATTCAGCTTGCGGTCAAGAAGACAACTTTAACGGGGAAATCACAAGGAGTACGGTGCACCAATCTATTCAAGATTTCAACCAAAAATTTCGGCGACCTCCAAAACGGTCCTTCTTGCCAGAATTTCTGAAATTCTTGTGCCCGTAAACTTGCTCCGGGCACGTAGGTACTCTCTAAACTAGCAATTTCAATACTCGAGTCTTAGGCACAAATTGAGTAAAAGCCCATTTTATTTTTGTTGCGCTTAGTAGCGTGCTTGGGGGCGATTGAATAGAGTCCTAGGATTACGTGCTTACTTGCTTACGTGTTTAATTTCTGACACTTCTTGTCACGTGAACAAGTTGAATTTCTCGTTTGTAATTGAATTTGAGCTTTAAATGTCGGGTGGAAAGAAACGAAAGACGGGAGAGGGTACATCACAAGAGGCATCCGGGTCGGACGAGCCTCAATTAGAAATACCGCCTATACCCCAATATGCTATTTTGAATGCCCCTCCCCCGACTAAACCGGGAATTGTAGGCCGAAGAACGGCTAAAGTGAATTTGAAAGAGCGGAGTATTGGGCCCGCGTGCTTTGATAGCTATCGCTTTGTCACATACGAGGCCCTTCTAGACTCATGCAAGGACACTTATTTGACTAAGAATGGGCAGCCCGAGAAAAAGTTTCTATTGCACGAGGACATGCCTCAAGCAATAAAGGAAATTTTTGAGCGTGAGAAGCTAACCAATTGGTTCAAGCTTGTAGGGCCGTCTAGTTCTCATATAGCACGTGAGTTTTGCCTCAACTTGAGGTATGCGAAAGATGGTGAGAGCCGGGACCCCCTTCTTGTCTATTGTCGGAACGAGTGGATAGTCTTCACGCCAGATACTATCGGCTTGGCCATGGGATTCCCCCGTTTGAAAGAGGCTTGTGGTTACGAGACTACTCTTCGTAGTGAGGGTATTTGGTCTCGTGTAAATGCATTTTTTTTGCAAAGGGGGTAGACCCGTGGGATAGGAAAGGGGAGGTGCCTCAGTGGAAGGCTGGAAAGAGATACTACAGGCCTGAGGCGAGGTGGTGTTGCGAGTTGCTAGAGAATTCGGTTATGGGAATCACACAGAACCCTCATTACTCTTTCCGCCTATCTGTCTTGTCTCTCTGTCTCTATACCGGGGTTCGGGTAGATATCCCTAGGTTGATTTGGGAGAATTTCTTGGAGAGGGTGTCGAGGACTAACAAGTTGGGCCCCGATCATACTTGTTTGCTGACTCATCTAGCCAAAACCTCCGAAGTAGTAATTGGGAGAGACATGGACTTGAAACCGTTCACTGCTAGGAAATGGCATAGGTTTGATGAGACATCCAGAAAGAAGGGGAAGGGTAGGAGAATGAACACCTCTCGGTTTGACAACCAAGTTGCTTATGACCACTTGAGGGAAGAGATGGCCCGGGATAGAATTGAGAGAAGATGCCAGTTTGACCACACTAGGGTCAATCAGGCGAAGCTGGGTGGCTTAATCCAGATGGTGGGCCAGTGGGTTATTCAGTCGATTGGTCAGGCGACGGGGGAGTTTGTTCCACCAGTCCCGACGGCGGATCCGTGGTTCCAGGAAGAAAAATTTGAGTATCCGGTTCCGCCGAGTGAGGACGACGAAGAGGAAGAAGATGAGGATGATGAAGATGAGGAGGATGAGGAAGACGAGTAGTGGAGTGTGCCCTTATGCTAGGATTGTTGAGTCCTCGTGTCATCGTTGCGGACAACGATGCATCCTAGTGTGGGGGAGGGTAAGACCTTTTTACTAGTCAGTTATTGAGTCTTTGCATAGCCCGTGTCGCATTTAGTTAGGAATTTCGGTTATGTCCTTATTTTCTTCTTTATTATGCATATTTATGGGTGCACGTTTTATTATTCTTGAGTCCTCCCACCAAACTATCGAGTCAGTAGTCGTGTTGGCCGTGCATTTAGTATAGATATTTATAAAAAAACAAAAAAAGAACTAAAAATTTGAAAAAACCAAAATAATTAAAATTTTGAGAAAGGGCAATTAAAAGAAGCAGAAAATTCTGTAAAATTGAGAAGTGTGAGGTTTTTAGGCATGGGGCATGAATTGCGATCGAGAGTGACAATGTGAGTTTCCCTTAGTAAGTATAGAGAAGCTTTCTTTACGGGAATGCGTGCCTATTTTATACACAGACTTAATTTTTCAAATCTAAAGTGTGTGCCTAGTTTTCTTACAAGAGTTGAGCTAGGTGTGAGCTAAACAAGTCGAACGTTCTTGTGTACATATTAGGTAGTCGCCAACCCGCCTCGTAGTGGCACACAGAACAGCTGTGCGAGGTGTGTATTAGAGCACTCACTGCTTATAGAACTCACCTTGTAGGACCACTAGTAAACCATGTTTTGAACCTTGCATTCTTTGATAACCTCTGGACTTAGGGTGACGATTCTTGGCCTTCATCATTGATTGGTTAGAATCATCGCTTTAGTGCGTCACGAGGGAGTTGTAGTTGAGGGGGTTCGGTGAGGGAGTACTTCATGATATACTTGTGTGAGTCTTACATATCGCATGTGCTTCATTTGTGATCTTCGAGGGGAATGCGAGGGTGAGTGAGAGTAGGCTTGCGCACTTCGGTGTGGCGGTGTTCCATGGCGTTACAACATGGACACAGTTGTGGAGAGCCGTGAATGGGTAACATCTACCACACAAAACTTGGGTTGGGGGAACTTAATAGGTGGATCGTGCTAGGTACCGGATCTTACTCATCATTGTGTGGGAGGTTTGGTTGGATTAGGCACGATACATATATCCGATTGGCTACATGAGAGGGGACAGGCTTACATTCGAGTGTGGGGGTGTCGAATTTTGACTTCGGACATCGAGATTGAGCTTGCGACGACTCCATCCCCACACGTGCTTTATTGTGTTAGCGGCTTAGTTTGTTACACCGTGGATTTCATCGATTTAAGGGGAGAGGAATTTATTTGTGATACATATGCATTGACTTGGTTATTCTCTCCCCTTATCATCTTATTTTGGCTTGACACTTGGAAGACCACTCGAGATATATATTGTAGAAATTGTGCAGAATTTTGAGATTTTCAAAAAAAAACCAGAAAAAAAAGAAAAAAAAGAGAGAGAGAAAAAAAGGAGAGTTGAATAGAGGAAAAATTGGAGGCTTTTTGGAAGATCGAGTGGAGAAGCAACTAGTTCACGAACGGGAAGTTTTATTTTATGCATCATTCACGACAATGGCCGCGGAGATCGTAGTTGTACCGGGGTGTGATGGGATCGAGGGCCTGAGATGGTGAGTTTCGGGCTTGGTTTCTATCATTGTTGTAAGGGTGTGTGAGATGTGGTATTTGTGAGAATGTGACGCTTTAGGACTCGTGCTTGATTATTATCATATTTGTCCCTAAAGCCTCGTCATTCCAAACCCGTTAGCGGATTAGGAGCTCGGACCTTGAACGTGGCTTAGCCTAGCGTAGCCTCTTATTTTGTGGCACACACGAAGAGGTATTGCATTCTTGTACATAGTAAAGCTATGTTCTCTATACTAGCTAGGGGAGATTCTCGTTGTTGAATTTGGTTTCAACTCATGCCTTGTATCTAGATTTATCATCGCTTCGTGTGAACCGGTTTAAGCTAATGGATATTGCCCAATCTCGCAAAAGAAAAAGAAAATTTGTAATTTCAATACTTGCATTGTGAATATTGCATTTCCATATAGGTGCATTGTGTATAATCGAGTCGTGTCGACTAGTAAAAAGGGTGGTTTGTGGTTTGATCTAACTCGGACTAGTATGCAATTGATAACGGTTTTGTATGCAATGAGAAGTGGTAGTATGAAAATGGCGTAGGCAAGTTATGCAATGATAAATAGGTTGGTATGCAAAGTTGGATTGATTGCGGGAAAGTAAGAGGAGTTTTGGCTTGAGAAATGTAATTGACTTGGGAAATTTGCTCGGGACGAGCAAAAGGTAGTGTGGGGGTAGTTGATAACTCCGTTTTCAGAGTTATTTTATGCCTTTAATTTCTACGTTTTGCGTGCTCAACATGGAGAATTCGTCGTCTTTTGAGTAAATTGAGCTAAAATGTGATAATGTGAGTTCATGTGCTTTACTTGTTAAATCCGGGCGTTTCTTTAGATATTTTAAGCTTTTATTGTGATATGATCGCGGGTTGTGTTTTCGTGTTGTGATTCGCAGGAAAACAGGGCTTGGAGGATCATGCGGGAGATGGAAACGAGCTTCGGAAGCAAGGAACTCGAAGAAAAAGTCAAAGGAAGCAAGGAAGAAGTCAAAGGAAAATTGCAGAAATAGGAGGTCTTCGTACGAAGACAAATGTCTTCGTACGAAGAGAAAAGACTTAGCCAAAATTTGGGGTTCTGAAGATATCTTCCTAAACACCCCTGCAGTATCTACATAAGAAGACCTTCGTACGAAGAGAAATGTCTTCGTACGAAGACATCGCTGGAAAACGTAGTTTTGTGCGGGGCTTTTTCGTAGTTTATCCAAACTTTGTAAAATTGTTATGGAAACGTATTTAAGTGTCTAGGTCGACTTTTTCAGTAGTTCATCACGTTAGAAACATCTTTTGGAGAGCAAGAAGCTATTGGAAGAGCTTATGAGCTTTGGATCACTCGTTTGGATTCTCAACTCTTCATTTTTCTTAGTTTTTGCTTGTGAAACTTATGAAATTCGTTATTTTGAGTATGAATAGTAGTAGCTAAACTCTTTTTGCTGGGAATTCTCTTCTTGGTGTAGTTAGGGTTTAATATAAACATCATGTTTTGAGATTGTGATTCATGTTTTAACTTAATCTCGCGTGTTCTTTCATTATTATGGATTATTTATGGTTGCGATCACATTATTTTTGCGAGTAGACAACGTAAGAATAATCTTAATTAACCTTCTCGTGGTAACTCCGTGATAGTTAGTCGGTAAATTGAATAATCCACCTAGTCGAATCAATGTTTGGTAACTCGATATTGTTAACTAGGATCGTTAGAGTAGAATTGTGATTCTTAATGCATGCTTAAAATTAAAATAGACTTGGTAACTCGGTATATTTTGGTTTTAAGTATAGTTAACTTGTTTGGTAACTCGGTAAGTTTGATATTGCTCGGTTAATAGTGAAAGACACGCGGTTGTTTTACGAATCAAAACATAAGTTTAAATCAACCTAGTGAACCTAGAGAATTCCCGGTATTTTTCCTCATATTAGAAACGTCCTACACTCATTCTTCGTTAATCGTTACCTACTTCACTCGGTTAATTGAGAATTTTGCATTTCTATTTTTAGTAGAATTAGAACAAAACACAACTTTGCGACGTACCCACATAAGGTTTGAAATAATAACTAGTTTAACAAAGTCCCTTGGGTTCGATAGTCCGGATTTCCGGATTATTACTACACACGACAACCATACACTTGTGGTTAGAACGTGTCAGTGGTTTCCTCATACGGGCCCCTGTCTTCTTGTTGTTCTTCCTCCCTCATGTGCCCTTACCAGCCGTGAAGGAGATTTTTTCCGGAATTAAAGTTGGCTTGATCTTGTTAGTAGTAAACTTTGACTCCACAATTGAGGGAATAACCAAGATTTTCTCCAAGTCAAAGATTTTTGGCTGATCGTTCATTATCTGCTTCCCCATTCATGGTGATCTTCTGCTGACTTTTAGGGGCCCAAATTTTCTGGTTCCGCAAATCGTGAGGATTGGGATCCGATCGAAATTTTCTCCTCATTTTATCCGCCGCTTTCCGCTGATGATGGAACCGTTTTCCATCACCTTCTTCTTCGCCGACTTAACCATGCACACCTCAGTTTTCGAATTTTTGCTTTCTTCCCATGTTTGTAAATAGCCAGTCTCCATAATCTAGAAAATGGTCAGCTGCAATCATAGATTCTCTCTTATGACAAAACTGCGTCAGATGGTTTAGGCAGCCACACCTGTGCCACACCCCGGGCAATTTCTCATATTTGAAAGCAACTTCCATTGATCCCCCTTCTTCCAGTTCAAAAATTTCCTTCCTTCTTAAAGGCTTATCAGCTGGTATTTGAACTCTGGCAAATCTAGAATTCACATCACCTTCTTCTCTTATTTCAGCTCGATAAACCTCTCCCAAAGAGCTTCCGATTAACTCCCCTACCTATTCATCAATCAGTGCTAGCGGTAGTCCCCAGATCTGGACCCATACTACCACTTCATTGAAATTGATATCTTTAACTCTACTGTAGAGATTCCAAGGCTTCAACAGTAGGAGTTGATCGTCAAATTTTCGGAAATTTGAAAATGAAAGTGTTCTCCCCTGCATCAGTGATCTTTAGATCTTCCTCGGGACACCATAGACGCTTGAAGAAAACTCTCATCATCCATTCATTCACCTTCTTTTCACCCAAATATCTTCCTACAAGACTGTTTTCAAATTTGGCCCTTGCTCGATTGCTGACTTCCTTGTTGATTAATATTGCTGTCCTCTCGATCTCCGTAGCTTTCACCTTCTCGATCATCTCCTTGAAGTTGATCGCCATAAGAGCGAAAACCATAGGTTCTCTTAATCCTTCCCTAATCCCGGCCCTCCCTTCAATATTGTTTTCGGGGAAAGCAGTAATTAAGGAGCAGTTTGGTGCAAGTTACAAATTTTACTTTACCTTTAATAGACGCTATTTAAAGAAGAAGAAGAACAAAATTTCTCATTTTGTGGCCTTTATGAAAATGCAAACACGACGACCCATAATCCTTGGGCCCGTGAGTTTAGATGAGGTGCACTACAGTTATCTAAAAAAAATATGAATATACATATAAATAAATAAATATATATATATATTGAGTTAAAAGTATGAATATCATTGCAATTATCTAAAACAAGCAACTGTTTAGATTACTTAAAACAAGTTTTGCTTATTCTACTGACCCGCAAAGATAGTTTGTGGGCACCTAGATTGAGGGATTGAAACAAGACCAAGTTGAAAAATTCTATGTTTTCTAGTTAATCTATGATTTGACACAATTGCATACTCCCTCTGTTCCTTAAGCTTCTTCACAAGAAATGGGGGCACATGGATTAAGAAACATAGTTTATTTGAGCTATTTTTTAAATTTCATTTCACACCCGCTATTTGTAGTTGTTTGATTCTCAGGTACCGGAGGCTCGGAGCCCGGTAACGGAGGCAAAAATGAACATCGGAAATAATTCAAGCTTAAGAAAATGGACGGAAGAAAAACAATCAATTCACGAAGAAGAGAAAAAGAATGAGATGAAGAAAAAGAAGCACGAGGTCGCGCTGGAGCATCGGATTTTCCGTTTGAAATCTTTATCCTCTCGTTTTGTCTATGTTTATGGAAGAACTTGTGATGTTTACCTACTCTATGAGTACCTAAATATTTTTTTTTAGATAAATTTATGGATAACTAGCGTTTACTTTAGTTTTTTCGGATTTGTTGATTGATTCATGTCTTGAGCTTCATTCTACATATTGTTCTAGTTCAACAAGTTCTTGTTCTTAATTCTTAGCTTATTTGGTTTGAGCACCCATAACTTGCTCGTTATTTAAGTAGATGTGCCACAATGATCAAAGCTTAGATTTGTAAGGAACTTTTTTGACATTCACATAGTTTCTTAAGACCGACATGAGATAGAGACTTGAATGACTGTGTTGGGTTATTTCGGTTGGACGTAGTTATGGTTTATTGCAATCGATTGACCAATAAGACTCTATGAGCAAACCTGACTAGCTGAATAGAACGGAACGCTAGACGGTGTGGACCGAAAAGACCCGAACATGACGTATATATGTGTGAAATCGACAAAATATCGTAATGAGTGTGACCCGGTATGACTAGACATAGGCAGAGTGTTACAAATTGTAATCCGAAAATGTCTAAGTGCCCTTGGGACCCTAAATTGTCTAGGGTTCTCCATAATTGTATTAACTTGTAATTATAAAAATATTAGTTTACTTTGTAATTTTAGTTTAAGTCGCTTCTTCGAGGGTGACGAATTCCTAAATCAACCAATTTTCTCCTCCAGTTACTTTGACTCTAAATTAATCGTCTAGCTAAATAATCTCGAGAATGTCCATGTGGGTTCGACAACCCGAACTCAATACTCATCTTTATTACTTCGACCGTGCACTTGATTATACACGTAAAAAAACGGTTTCACTCCCGGGAGCGAGCAGTTATTTGTTTGGTGTCTCTCGACTAGCTTTCTAAGTTTCTCCTTTAGCTCTGATAGTCTTCTTCTAACATTTCCGGAAACTTGTTTGTTGCAGGGAATTTGATATCTGCTGAAGTTTGTTTTTTCCAGAGTATGTTCCTGTAAACCTCATTCCAGGACAATTTGAATAGACTCAATATGGCTCTCCCAAACTTAACAATCTTGTACATCTCTGAGAAACGACAGGTGATTGTCGCAGTAAGAGCGTTTTTGCATTTGCAAAAACATCTTTTTTCTCAAACTTAGCGCAGACAAAAGATAGTTAAGACGTGGTGTCAATATATATATATATATATATATATATATATATATATATCTATATATATATATATTTGTTTAGAAAGTGCCACATATACTTAAACAATAATTAATATATTTTCGAAATTGAAATCGTATTGAAATCGTATTGGTATACTTAAACATATACCAATCATAGGAAGGATACATGGAAGGATACACACAAAGAATACAGAGGCTCCGGACTCGTATTGAAATATGCACAAATATGCAAAAGGTATAAAAAATAATCTTAGATGGTAATATTCTTAATTACAATGGCGTTGGTATAATTGAAATTTTTGGTACTGAGAACGTCCAAGTAGAAGTCAGTTTTGTTAATAATAGTATTAAGGTATGAAAATTAAAGTAATTTGAGTCAGCAAAATAGTCTGATTGAAAACTCAGGATAACTAGATTGGTAGAGAGCTTCAAAATTCGAGACGATATACTAAACCTCAACAAAAATAAAAATACGAGAAAAAAAATCATTTACCCCATGAATACATTTCATTATAAAAATAAAATAATCTGATAAATCAGCATCTAACGTTAAAGATAACTCCAATGTCAAGACAACCTTCCATCAAAAAAAATAATTTCATCAAAAAAATGTTAAGACAACCTTTACAATCATATTTGAAGAACATGAAGTGAGACAAAAAAATTTAGCTATTCGTTTTGATTTGTTATTACAAATAATTATTACGAAAATCTTTCTCCATTCCATCCTATTTCTTTTTCGACCATTTCAGTTACGTCACTTTCTCTCTCTCATTTCTCCATCAATTATTTTCTTCTACAATTTCAATTCCATGAATACATCTTCTTTTATTGTATAGCATCCGAGGTTTGCTCTGGCACCATAGAGCAAACAATCGTCTCCTCGAATTGTTACACCAATCGCATCTTCACTGCCAGTCAACCATGGAAATCGAAGCTCTAGCAATAGAGAAAGGACAACGGGTGGCGCTAGCACTGGGTCTCAATCAGATCTCTCACATAGCGACTAATTCAACAGATTGTGTGAATGAGATAAAAGTCTAAGAGCCAGATAAAAAAGAGAGCGAAGAGAAGCTGCGATTTTTTCAGAAGTGGAAGCATACCAGTTGTGACGACCCACGCCACACTTTTAATAATAAAATATTGATTTAAGATAAAAATTACAGTTTATTATCAGCGCGTCTGACACTTCCAGACATCCAAATATAAACCAAGAGAACACACAAGTCTGCTAGACAACTTTTTAATAAAATATTTGAAAAAATGGTACGTGACTGATATCATTAAAAAGTTACAACATATATAGTTAAAAATGTCTTTTTAGTTACAACACAGTGATCCAGTCACACTCCAACTCAATCGGAAAAATAGAAGGGCGAGCCAAACAACTCCGCATGTACCACCTCAAGATGCATTAAGTTACTGTTACTCCAAACTCACTTCCTCAAATGCATCTTCCAATTTACCCGTAGAGAGTATAACAAAGGAGCTCATCTCTTAGCTCGAAAAAACATTGCGCCTGAATGAAGAAATATTGGCCAAAAAAATGAAGAAATAATATGGGTAGAAGAAACATCCGATTAAGCTGTTTTTTTTATAGATAGGGGCAATAGGGCCAAAGTGGGTCTTGGAGCTCAAATTATTCTAATGATCGTTTTCCTAAGAAAATAATACTCAAGAATGAATATATATTTTTATTTTAGTTCGATTGTCATGCAAGAAAAACTACGGAAAGACACACCCGAAAATCCGGCGAGGTTTATGATACACTTTGTTCTTTCCAAGACCATTTCCTGTGAATATCACAACTAAATCAATTTCACGTTTATGAAATTCAAGGGGTACCATTTCGTAGCTACAGTTGCACGGTGCAATTGAGTAGGATACCCGTTGTCATCGCATATGATTGTTTTCTACGCTATAGCTTTAACAAAATTGGATAATTGATACTCAATTATACATCTCTTCTATCCTATACCAGATATAGATCTCGATAAAGAATTGATTGATACATTTATAATGATCAAGAATGTGGATGTATTGATTCTATTTGGAATTTGGAATTTTTCCGTGTATCGCATTGGTCAAAAGCTAGTTAGAGCCTATTCAAAAAGTAGTCGATTGAATGACCCCCCCCCCCCCCCACACTACGAAGATTTTTTGTCTTTAAGATTTTGAATTTGTCATAAGAAATACATGCTTGCGTATCCAAATTATATATTGTGTTTAAGCCGATTCATTCTGTTTGTTTGTTGTTGTTTTTTGTTTTTTTTAAAATACATGCTTGCGTATTCTAATTATATATTGTGTTTAAATCGATTCATTCTGTTTGTTAACAAAGAATAAAATGAATGTGATGTGTGTGACTTCCCCTACTCCCTTACTCTTAAAACAAGACTAATACGCTTTTCGTTAAGTACAAAAACACGCGTTTGGAGCACTTAAGGTGACCCATACGTAATCCTTTTTTTTATTTTTTTTTTTATTTTTTTTTTTATTTTTTTTAATAACTAATAGTTGAAGACCAATTTTCCTGAAGGGTAGTGAGTGAGATTTGCACAAATGTTTCAGGCTGTATGTGAACTATGTTCCTTCTCCAAGTCTTAACAAAGTCTTCAGGTGATTTGTATTAAAACCCAAAGGCTTCAAATGCCAGTTACGGACTTTAATGCTCAAGTTCAGCATCATAGTTCAATTTACACTCAATTTCAATTTATGTTGTACTTCATTTTATTGTAATATGATTTTTATGTATATATCAAAAAAAAAAAAAAAAAACTTTGGGAATACAATATGATCCAAAGGACATTTTTATGTTATTATATATAAATGATTTATATAATTTAAAAATAATTAATGATCTATATTTAGATCTGCAGCATGTGTATTCCTTTCAACATTTGACTTAATTTTCCAAACGGATAATTGTCCCAGCTCAGCAAACCAAAGAACGAGATGATTCCATCTCAAATAATTAGTGAATAATTAAAATTAATAATGATTTTCTTATTAGTAAGTAATTAATTAAACTCTTTCTCAAAAGAAAAAGTTAATTAAACTGAAAAACAGGAACAGCAAGACGACGCCTTAAAAACAGGTTATTGCATGCGATGGTGCATTAATTGACGAAACGTAGTTAAAGGTCGATTCCCTAATTTCCTCCTAATTGGACATCACATGTACTAATGTAAGCAAATATTTATTTTATTTTAATATATTTATGTTTAATGGAAAAACAGAAAACAATTTAGTGAGAGATTCATGCATCATTGTCCACACATGGACGAAGAAATGAAGCACATAATCAAGCCATGTGAAAGGCTCCGGGTCCACGGCCCACACCTTCGAAGAGAATCTATGGTCAAAAAGATTTTCCATCAAGAAAATATTTGCATCACATTCGAATTAATTAACCCACTTTATTGCGAGTGCGTTCAAGATAAATTTTACGTTGGAGCAAATGGTTAGGACTTATACTCTTTTGTTCATTGGACTGACTGTAGAATTGAATAAATTGAGAGGGTTTACGGAGTGAGAAGGTCATGAAACCGTACAAACTTGGAGTTCTAGCCGCAACACAAGGCTTCTTTTATAAGAAATTGGTGATGAGAGATATAAACTTCAAACACGAGCCTTGGCAACTGTATATAGGGGCGGATCAAAGGGCGAATCAAAGAATTTTTTACAGTGTGGGCTAAAATGAAAATTTTAAAAAAAATGTATAAAAGTTGAATTTTGTAAATTTTTGTGGGGACTATATTTTAATTAAATCTTATAGGGCCGAAAAAAAAAAAAAAAAAAAAGAGAGAGAGAGAGAGAGAGAGAAAAGAGGGATAAATTTACAATTTTCAAAACTTGAGTGGGTGGGGGGGCTATATACATCCCGCCCTTGCTTGTATTTAAAAACTACGTGGGGGTACTCTCAATCCCAGTGGAGCATGGGGTAATGTTTGCTTCACATCATAATATTAACTGCATAAATATTAATAACGACTGCTCTTCGATCTTATCTTTGTTTCAAGAGAAAAGTAAAATGGCGGTCCAGAATGCTCCGGTCTTTTAAAGACTCAAAGACGCCATGCATAATTTTATCTTTTGATCGGTTCAAAAGTGTTGCAAAATGCAATGGCTAAAGCTCATAGAGCAGCAAAAAACACTATCGAGGATAATCACCCGAGGTAATAGTTTGAAGGTTAGCGTTTAGAGGTTTTTAGTTGGGTCCTTGTTCTGTTAAAGTTGTTTTGTTGTTTGTACTCTTAGTTAATCTTGTACTTTGGTTTGTGGTTGCAATGAATATATATATATATATATATATATATATATATATATATATATATATATATATATATATATATATATATATATACAAAACTTGAGGGTAAGCCTTAAAGGTATGGCACGGGAATAGTATTTAAAATCGGATCGAACTTCCCGTTCAAATAGACAAGGACGGTTATCAGATAATCTTATTGGTGATGCACAAAACTGGTGAACGTAGTCCGGTTTGTGGCCTACCCCACAAACCGGGCGAGTCCAAACCTTTCGGTTTTCAATTTTTTGAACTTATTTTTGCTCGGTTTGAGAATCCAACCGAAGGCTTTCGCACTCGCAATGTTGCATGCGAAGAAGACCTACTTATTAGAGACAAGGATTAAACTTCAATGGAGGCCAAACTAATGACATGAATTCCGGTGATTCAGCAGTCGTGGGATCTCATCTTGTAGTCATTCAGTGACCGTCCGATTGTTTCTAGCCGTTCCATTTCAAATGATAAGTTGAACGGTGTCGTTCAACTAAGTTGTTGGTTCATATCACAGTCAGCAAATAGGGGCTATTTGATTGGTTGAGCTTTGTCATTTATGCTTAGGTGTCATCCCAGTCAGCTAGTTTGTTAGTATCTCTCGTTTATTACATTTGACCCCCAGACTATTTAAACATTTTGCTACTCGTTTTGTAATTGATTTTGTGAAATGCAATTTCCATTTTTCTTCTCTGCATCTATCTTCTCATTCACTCTTTGTGTACTCTCTCTCTTCCCTTTCTTTTGTCTCTCATCTTTACTCTGATATGGTATAAGAGACAGGTTTTGGCTCAATTAATTCTTCTCAAAGTATAGATCAGCTCCTGGTGATCATTATGGGTATAGCGAAGGGCTATTTCTGCAGACTTGATGGAGACACCAAATGTGGTCGGAAGTTGTCATTCCGGCAACAGCTCCGGTGGTGGTTATGGTAATGAATTCTCCAACTCTCCCTATTTCATTTCTAGCTCAGAAAACCCTGGAGCTATTCTAGTCTCTCAGCTTCTTACTGGAGAGAATTATTACTCGTGGGAGAAATACATGAGAGTTGCTTTGCAAGCTAAGAAAAAGCTTTATTCCATTGATGGAAGTCTTTCTCAACCTGAATTTACTTATGAATTGTTTCTTTTATGGAGGAGATGTGATAGTATGGTCATCTCTTAGCTTCTTAATTCTGTTTCTAAGGAAATTTCTTATAGTCTGGTTGGATCTCCACTGCTAAAGAGATTTGGATAGTTCTTCAAGAGAGATTTTCTCAAGGAAATCACCGTAGGGGTTTTCAATTAACAAAAATGATTGCTGGCCTCAAACAAGGGGATAATACCATTACTGTGTATTATACAAAACTGAGGACTATGTAGGATGAATTAGCCAATTACAAGCCATTACCTGTCTGTGCGTGTGGTGCCTTTGCCTTGATGAGACAGAGAAGAGAATAAGAATACATAATGCATTTTCTAATGGGATTAAATGAGCAACATAAGGGAGTGAGAGCAGATTTTGCTTGTGGAACCTCTGCCTACACTTAATCAAGTTTATTCTAAAGTTGTGCAACATGAAAGGCAATTGGTCATTTCTGTCACTAAAGTTGGAATTCTTCATACTCCCAGTGTTGCAATGTACACCAATTCCTCTCATTAAAATGTTTCCTATCCTAACTCTTCAGTACCCAAATACTCTCCTACTCCTAGTTACAAGAAGGTGTGTCATCATTGTGGAGATACATGTCATGTCCAAAGAAAATGCTATAAGTTACATGGCTATCCCCCACATTACAAAAATAAGTCTAAAGTAAATTGTGTTGTTATTGAAACTCCAGCACAAAACACTACACTCACACTATCTCCAGCTCAATGTCAACATATTGTGTCTCTTCTTAGCACACATTTGCAGTCTCATTCCATTACTTCTCCTACATCTTCTCCAGAAGTCATTTTTTGTGAGTCCTTATGATTCTATTTCTCATGTTATGGGCTTAGAGTCACCCCTGCAACATCATACTAAGTCAACACCTTCTTCTGGCTCTACCATTTCAAATCATCTTCATTTTATGGATGGAATCTCTAGCTCTTTCTCACTTCATATCTCAAAGCTTTCACCTGGTTTAGATACACATTCTTGGATTATTGATACAGGAGCTACTGATCACATGTGTTGTAATTCAACTCTTTTTTCTGAAATGCACCCTGCCACTAACACAAATGTGCATCTTTCAAATGGTAAATCAGCTACTGTTTCTCATATTGGATCAGTAGTTATATGACAACTTGACCCTTCATAATGTTCTTTATGTGTGTTCTTTCAAGTTCCACTTGATTTCAGTAAGTAAGCTTACACATTATTTCTCTTGTGTCTTTCTTTGTGAGCTGGACTACTGCACATTCTATGCAAAAACACAACAATGAAATTCTTGGTAGAGGCCACAAAGTTGATGGGCTTTATCTTTTAGATACAGTTCCTTTTGCATCTAATACTATTATTTCAAAACCCCTCATTTCTAAATATGCTATTTGGCATATGAGAATGGGACATCCATCTTTCAAGAAGCTGCATCTTTTAAACACCTACATTTCTCCACCATTTGATGCAAGTAATGTCACTTGCACTGTTTTCCCTCTTGCTAAACACAAAAAGGCTCCCTTTTCCAATCATAATCACATTGCTTCAAACCTTTTACCCTTATACATTGTGACACTTGGGGTCCCTATAGAGTACCTACACCTTCTGGACACATGTATTTCTTGACTTTGGTTGATGATTTCACAAGACATATGTGGATTTTTCTGATGCAAAGCAAGTCCGATGCTGGTGCTATTTTAGCGGATTTCTGCACTTATGTTGAAACTCAGTTTTATGCAAATGTGAAAACGTTTAGAAGTGACAATGCACCTGAGCTACACTTAGTTGTTTTCTTTGCTAAAAAGGGTATTGTGCATGAGCTCAGTTGTGTTGAATCACCTTAACATAACTGAGTTGTTGAAAGAAGGATCAACATTTGCTTAATGTTGCCAGAGCATTAAAGTTTCAATGAGTTGTGCCTCTCAAATTTTGGGGAGAATGTGTCATGACAGCCACCTACTTTATCAACAGAACACCAAGTGTTAAATTACACAACAAGTCTCCTTATCAGTTGTTGTTTGGTTCTGTTCCAGACTATGCTTCCTTGAAAGTTTTTGGGTGCCTTGCTTTTACTGCTACTTTACATCAGGGGAGGACAAAATTTGATTATAGACCTGCAAAGTGTGTCTTTATGGGTTATGTGTTTGGTACTAAAGGATAGAAATTATACAATCTTGACACTACAGATTTTCTTGTGTCTAGGCATGTGGTGTTTGAGGAAAGTTTCTTTCCTTTCTTGATCACTTCTGACTTTACTCCTTCCTTTATTGACCACTTTTGTCTACCAGTTTCAGTACTAGATTCACCTTTCACTTCAGCTCATGACTCTTCTTCAGTGTCACCATCTATCTCTTCACCTTTTCCAGAGCCTCCTGTCCCTTCTAGGGGTGTTTTGGATCCCCTCCCAGCTCCTAGAAGATCAGGCAGAGTTTTTAAGCCCCCTACACATTTGCAAGATTATGTACTCACCAAGCCTTCTCAGACAGCTGCTTTTGTTTACAATTATGATATATGTGCTTTTATTTCTCCTCCTTCTGCTCATAATCATCAAGCCTTTCTTAGTCAAGTTCTTGACAATGTTGAACCTACAAAATAGAGTGAAGCAGCTTCTGATCCAGCTTGGGTTTCAGCAATGCAGCAAGAGATTGCTGCTCTTGAGAGAAACCATACTTGGACTATTGTTTCTCTTCCTTATGATCACAAGTCTATTGGTTGCAGATGGGTGTTTAAAATCAAATACAAGGCTGATGGTACTCTTGAAAGGTATAAAGCCAGACTAGTGGCTAAAGGCTTCACTCAAACTGAAGGTATACTGGATTAGTAAGCGTTGAAATACCAAAAAAACTACACAAAATTTCAGTGAACTATTGAAGCTATCAGTGTGATTGATCAGACAAATACCAAGCGGTAGACTTCTTTCATTTCCGAATTTGCTTGTGACAAGTCCTAGCATTAGTATGAGTTCGTTGACCGCGTAAGGGCAATCCATCTTGATGACGAATTCCACGATAACAAGAAATAGAAATTAATCGGTCGATGTCTGCTCGTTCTCCCCTCTTCAACCAACGAACAACATGGAGACATTCTCTCCAGTTGCTAAATTTCCTACTCTTAAGTGTTTGGTTGCTCTTGGTTTTATGCATCATTGGTTCATGGTTCAACTGGATGTGAATAATACTTTCCTCCATGGTGATTTATTGGAAGAAATCTAAATTCAATTACCACCGGGCTACATTCTTCCTACATCTTCTGCTACTTTCACAAATCCAGTTTGCAAGCTTCAGAAAGCTCTTTATGGACTCAAACAAGCATCTAGACAATGGTTTTCTAAATTCAGCTCTACACTTCTTCATATGGGGCTACATCAATGCAAAACTGACTACACACTATTCATCAAGTGCCTACCTTGCCAGATTCCTAGCTATTCTTGTTTATGTTGATGACATTTTACTTGTTGGATCTCACAATGATGATGTTCAGTTGCTCCCTACCACTCTCCATCAACAATTTCAGCTCAAGGATCTTGGTTCTTTACATTACTTTCTGGGTTTTGAGTTTACTCTCTCTTCAGCTGGTCTTTCATGAATCAACGGAGGTTTGCTTCAAAAATTCTCCAATACAGTTCTTATGTTAACTGTAAACCAACATCTACTCCATTAGTTGCTAATACACATTTGAGAAAAAATGATGGTGATCTTCTTTCTGCTGATCAGTCCAGCACTTACAGAACTCTGATTGGAAAGCTTATATTTTCATGTCATTCTAGACCTGATCTATGTTACTCAGTTCATAAGCTCAGTCAGTTCGTTTCAGCTCCAACAACCACTCACCTTACTGCATTACATCATGTCTTGACATATTTGAAGGGCATAGTGAACTATGGTTTGCTTTTTTCCTTCAACATTGTCCTTACAACTCACTGCTTACAGTTATTCCGATTGGGGTGGTTGTCCTGACACCAGAAGATCTACTTCTGGATATTTGGTTTATCTTGGTCACTCACTCATTTCCTGGAGATCTAAGAAACAACAAGATGTCTCCAGAAGCTCAGCTGAAGCTGAGTATAGAGGTTTAGCTCACACTTCTTGTGAACTACAATGGTTGCTGTTTCTTCTATTTGAATTGAAGATTTCTCTTGCTGGCTCTCTTCTTATTCTATGTGATAGCAGCTCAGCCATTTTTATTGCTCAGAATCAAGTTTTTCATGACAAGACCAAACATATTGACTTGGATTGTCATTTGGTTAGAGATCTTGTTACTAATGGCACTCTTCAGCTCAGGCATGTTTCCTCCTCTGCTCTGCTTGCTGATCTGCTTACAAAGCCTTTTCCTGGTCCACTCTTTCACACTTTGGTCTTCAAGTTGGGCATGAGATCTCTCCCCTGCTCAACTTGAGGGGGGATATAGAGACAAGGATTAAACTGCAATGTAGGCCAAACTAATGACATGAACTCTGGTGATTCAGCAGCCGTTGGATCTCATCTTGTAGTCATTCAGTGGCCGTCCAATTGTTTTTAGCCGTTCTATTTCAAATGATAAGTTGAACGGTGTCGTTCCACTACAAGTCGTTAGTTCATATCATAGTCATCAAATAGGAGCTATTTAATTGGTTGATCTTTGTCATTTATACATAGGTGTCATCCCAGTCAGCTAGTTTGTTAGTATCTCTCGTTTATTACATTTTGACCCCATACTCCCAGACTATTTGCTATTTGTTTTGTAATTGATTTTGTGAAATACAATTTCCATTTTTCTTGTCTGCATCTATCTTCTCCTTCACTCTGTGTACTCTCTCTCTTCCCTTTCTTCTGCCTCTCGTCTTTAGTCTGATACTACTCTCTATCTTCTCCTTCACTCTGTGTACTCTCTCTCTCTCTTCCCTTTCTTCTGCCTCTCGTCTTTAGTCTGATACTACTTGTTCCTAAAGAACATTTATTTACACTGGAGGGGGGAGGGGAGGGGATGGAGAAGGCAAAGAAAGAGGGGAAACTTCTCTGACTCCCTCTCGCCGAAGATTATTGATTGATAATAAAAGTTTCAGACACTTTAATTAAAATTTAATTGGAACTGTATTACCATTTTATGTGAGATTTGACTCAAGACAAAAAAATTATTGAGGGGTTAGGTAAAAGATAAATGAGAGGAAAAAGAGAGGGTAAAGAGGGGGTGAAAAGGAACTTATTTTACCTCTTTTGCCGTTATGCTGCTTCGTGACTGAATATTACTAGCAGCATTTGCATACATGTTACGACAAACACGAACAAGTCTAATGTAAATTACAAAATTCCAAGAAAAATATTTCGCAAAACATTCACGGAAATTTAATTACCATTTGCTATTCATAGCAAAGGAATCATCATAAATTCAACCCCAACTATATAATATCTAAGTCTAGTAGTAGTAGAAGTTACTTCCAGAAAAAAAAAAAAAAAAAAAAAAAAAAAAAAAAGAAAGAAAACATTACAAGAAGCAAACCCATGAGAAGAAGAAGAAAGATCAAACTCAAACTCACACATCAACCCCTATAGAGAACTACTTACTAGTAGAAATATTTGCTACCTTCTTCTCTCCCTTGTATGATACAAAATGTTCTTGATTAATTTCACTGACTGCCGAGTTGACAAACTTGATCGAGTCGACTCAATGCTTAATTGGTGGTGGAGGCTTGCACTGGTAGCACTTGGCGAAGAGCCCGAAGGTGTCGACTTGCCTCACGAAGTTTGTCATGCTGGCCCATCCGCCAAACCCGAAGCCCACAACCAAAACCCAGACCACAACAAATATGTTGATGATGTACATGACTGTCCAGCTTGGAAGGAACCTAGGTGGCTTCTCTGCTGCATTCTGTATTTACCCAAATAAAAATAATCAGAATTCGTAATATATTGTATCTAAATGTGACTTCAACAAAGTTGGCAGTGTGGAGATGCAGAATTTGACAAATTAAGTTATTTAAACGAGGTTTCTGTTTTGCTTTTGGGTGGTTGCATTTCATAGACAAAATGTGGAAAATAAGATTATAAGAGGTTCAATCTTGAAGAACATGCTAGTCAAATAACACACTAAACACTTAAAAATTAGTTTAGGACTACTGTAATAGTACATTATAGTAGTAACTAAGATGATAACGACCTGCTACCTGCAACATTACTACAATTATTTCCAAATGAGGATGCTATCAGATCCCAGAAAAAATATCTATGAAAAAAAAGAAAATCCTAAGAAAGAAACCCCACCGGCAATGACATGTCATGATCAAAACCCACAATTATTTCAACTTAGACGCGTTAAAATCTCTTATGAACATCATAGACTCGTTGACAGTACAAAAACATGCGGCTCGGGCAATGTCAATAATAATTGAGAAAATAAAAAGATAAGATGACGAACCTGGCGGGCAGAGGCCGTTCTGTAAGTGAGCATATGAGCGAGAGCTGGAATGATGTAGACTGTGAAGCTAACCAAGAGAGCCCCAACTGCAGAGTTGATGGGCCCGAAGAATGGGAAGATTATAGCTAAAAACCATATCGGTATCACCACGGGTAGCCTTGCTAGTGCCCTTAAACATATGCTCTTTGTGTCATGCATCCCAATCACCTTCTCCCAAACAAAGTACAACGGCGTGCACGCAAAACCAAATGTAATAAACTGCATCCACAAAATGTAAAAGATGATAAGATCTCTGGCATCTGTTGTACTGCTACTGGAGTAATACCCGTGCATGAAGGCACTACATATAGAAAATTATCACAATATTTTTGCAGCAATTATTCCGACATAACCTTCCACTTTATTCAGTAATAAGTGAATTTGAGTAGCTGAAAATAAATTTAAAAAATAGAGTTACTATAAATGTCTTAAGATTTAAAAAATTACCTGCAAATGAAATCAGTAAAGTTGTAATTCAATTTTGGTTGATAATATAGATTTTAGTACATAATTTGAGTTCAAAGTGAAATGTAAAGAGGTGCGTGGCTATCAACAGAAGTGGAGTAAGTTTGTCACACCAAAAAGGAATGGCATGTATGTAATGAAATCCATACCATTAATTTTGAATCAATCTAAGAGAACACATTAGGACACATCATTCCGATGAATAGTAAAAATAGGTCCTTTAGTATATGGATGACAGAATTACAAGGGAGCAAACCTGGTGGATGAGCATGAGGATGACGGCAGCATCACGCCAGGCGGTCTTGGGGAGCAGAGAGAAAGCGTTGGCGTGGTTCAATAGTTCATCCCCAAAAGCCCAATAGACAGCGGCAGCTGAAGGGAGTGTTAGGGTGAACACATAGAGAGTGGCAATAAGGTAAATGTACTTGAACTTCTGGGGCTTCCACATTGCGTGCATGATTTCCCTGAAAAGATAAAAATCTCAAATCAATAATCGCTATAAAGGAAAAAAAGAATAAGCAAAGTTCCGCATGTATTCCTGAGTGAAATCGCATTAGAATCCAAATCATTTAGGAACAATTTATCCGAGATGATGCCCATGAGTGACTTGACTCAATTAGATGTATAAGTAGTGATTTCATTAATTAGCTCAAGTAAATTTTGTGGTGAATCAACAAATAAATTATGTCTTGAAACGAAAATTTATGTCTTGAAACGAAGCATATTCGACACACTTTCTACCAAAAGGTTGAGAACTGACCTGTGATTTGATGATCCGAGACAACTTTTAGAGCATGAGCATTGGATTCTATTTAATCATGAATAGAGAACAATACTCTCACATGACAAAAGTACTAAAATGCCCATGGACTTGATAGTATATGAATTAAGATGAGATGGTGAATTTTCTTGTTGAAGCTCAAGATGATGATCCTTTTCTTAGTTGGGAAGATTTAGTGCTCTGAGACCTAGCGACATGGTGATTCAGAAGACTTCAAATTTTGAGACAAGCTCAAATGAAAACAAGACAATTATTTTGGAACTGAGGGAGTAAGACATTAAAGGTATAAGTTGCAACTTGCAAGTATGGCTCACAGAATGATATGGCCCTCTTTCTCTGCTTTTTACGAGTTTATTTACTCCCTCCCTTGTATACATTATTATTATTGAAATTGAGATAAGTTTGAATAACCCAAGTGCGCATCCAAACTTTTACCACCTAAGCTTTTACCGGTTCTGGCCCATGAGCAAGAATTACTTTTTTTTGTGCTATGAAATGATGGAGATGGTAAAATTAAAATGTTGGCTTCTCTTTGCAAGCAAACAAAAGTTGTTACATTATTTTGTCCATGTTCACCAATACCTAGGTAACCGGCAAAAGCTGCAAATAGAACCTAAGGGTAGAAACTAGAAACAAAACCAAATTTCATAAATGATTGAGTGTATTAATAGTAGGGGTACTTAATGCACTAATGAACCTTATTGATTACCACTATAAAACACAAGAGAATCCATTAAGGTACATGTCCTTAGATGTTCATTATATATCACTTTCGACCCAATAGTTTCTTGTATATCACATTTGAGCCCCTCACGCAAAACAATTCATTCTTATAGAGATTGGATGACTTACACTGTCACAGCATGCCCGCCGAAGGTGTACAATATGTTTGTGGCGCCGGTGAAATACAACACCAACTTATGTGGACCGGTATGTGTGACACCTTCAACCTACAGAGATAAGTTATTTAGTCGAGTTATTGATTTAATTTTGACTAACTAAATTAGAATTTAGCAAATGTTTTTCTTGCTATTGTAAACAAAAAAAATAGATTACCTGGCCATGAGCTATAGCTGCCCCGGTCATGTACCATGCAGTGTATGTGGTCATGCCGAGTCCTAGAAATGACCAAATACGATAGTTGTGGAAGGATGGAATGAACACCGTGGTTGCACAACATGCTCCAAATATGTATGTCCATGTTCTCTTGTCCAAATTGTCATTGATGTAGTATATGTTACTGTTTTCATAAACAAAAAATACAGAAACATTAGAGAATAGGCTGGTTACCTACTATAACAAAATGGAAGTTTTTTGGTAAAAACTGAAAATTTCTAAAATTCCTTCGGAAAAATTAAAGGTAGAAGTTCTAAATCCAAAATCCGTTTTGATATGAATTCGAAAAACCTGGTGAGAGAATCTGCAGATTTGGAGATTACTTCAAAGCTCAAAATTGTAAAGCCAAACAAGATTATACTTCGTAATAAAATTTATTTATTCCAAACATGCACAAAGTATTATGAAAGTGTCTTGTTTCCGGAAAATAGGGGAAAATAATAAATAAATCGGTATACCTTGCACAAGCAATGAGTTGAATGACAGATCCAAACAAGAGGAAAGTACAGTTGAAGGCAAGACCAGCTGCTTTCCAGTAAGGACCGAGTAACCCATCAAGGACTTCAAACCACTGCAAAAGTCACAATCACACAAAAGTAGAATCTCATCAGAAGGTTGTGGTGGTGGTTTGGCGGTGGTGGTTGACGGTGGTTGAGGCCTTGAGGGTGGTGGAATTGGGAGTGGTGGTGGTGGTGAAGACTGACCTGTATGACATGGTTCTTGAACTTGACATTCTCTTTCTCCTTCCTGCTTCTGTACTCAATGTAGAGGACACTAATGAGATAAGCTGTCCAGCTTCCCATTATCCCATAGAAAATCTGGAATATGATCCCTGAGAGCATCCCCAGCTGAGAGAATGAATATGGCAGGGTCAACAGAACTTGTGCCACCTGAAAAATAAAAAATCAAACCAAACACAGTCCAATTACTAGGTTGTTCCCATCAATTAGATCAAAACACACCATGAAAAATTCTCTCTCTCTCTCTCTCCCTCTCTCTCTCTCTCTCTCTCTCTCTCTCTCTCTGTGAGGGCTTACTTGATTGGAAGCACAACTGAACCAAGCGTCCCAAGCAGAGCCACCATGCCAGAGGAGGTTCTTCACACTAGCAATGGGCTGATCTTCTGAGCCGTCATGTCCCTTATCTCCTTCCACACCATCATTTTCAACCTCCGTGGCGAAGCTGGAAACTATAGCTTCTGAGCCTTCCTTCTGTGCCATTTTCGTATTCACCCGGATCTGGGAAGAAAAAAACAGAGCAATTGATTAGTCTCAAAAATTAAACCCCAAAATTAAACAGAAAGAGGGGAGAAAATGGACACCCATTGTAGTTTCTCATACCTTGGTTCAGACCCAGATCTCAGAAACTCACGAAATTGTAAACCCAGAACAGAGCAAGAACAGGGTGGGTTACAATATGAAGCAGAGGACTTGATTATCTCCTCCTACCAATATATGGGTATGAGAGAGAGAGAGACGGAATTGAATGGCCCCCAAAGAGAGTTATTGCAAGAGGCTATTGAATTGTATAAATGCAAATCCTGCCGCAGAGATTTTATTTATTTGTGGGGGTTTTAATGGTGGGGAAGAAGAGGCAGAGACGAAACAAAAGAGAGAGGCAGATGGAGGCGGCGATAGGCCTGAAAAGCAGGAAAAAGCTCAGAGCTGTTTTCTACTGCGGGTGAGAAAGCAACTACTTTTCTGATCAAGCACTCATTTATGGAGGCATAAACAATTCTCCCTCTCTTCGTGATTCTCTCTCTCTGGAAAAAGGGAAACCCAGTTCGCTGCTACTGTACTCCACTAGTGATTTGAGAGAGAGAGAGATTTGGGAATCACGATTGAGAGGCTTGAAAGGTCTCCTTTTATAGGCCTATATGGAAACCCAGACTCTCCCCCTAGTCTAACGGCTCATGAATCCGTGACTAACGCGTAAATGAGAATAGGGAATATATTTTGTAATTAGCCTTACTTATTTGAAACATTAGCCTTACTTATTTGAAAAAATATGATTTTATTTTTTTTACCTTAATGAGAAATATTTTGTAATTAACTAAATTGAAACATAAATCCTTATTTATTTGAACAAAATTATCACTTTACCATATTAGGGGTGGGAGGTTGACCTGTAAGGAAAGTTTTGAATGATGTTTAGTGGGAAATTCTTCTATTTGAGAGCCCAAAATTAGTGACCAAAAGATCATAAAAATATTGAAAATGATGAAGAATTTAGGGGCAAGTTTGGTTGGTAACTTTCCTTTTAAAAAAATTTGGTTGGTAAGTCCACCATAAAAGAGAATTTAAAGGGATGTTTGGACACGATTAATATGAACGCAAAGGATTTCTCAAAAATTTAGGAATACATTGTCAATAATCTCTTCATCCAGAATTTCTGTGGAAAAAGTGAGAATTCGAAGATTACAATTTCAAAATTTCGATTTTTGCCAAATTGGGTTGAAAATGTACAAAACAATGATCTTCTGGGTATGACTTCCCAATATAAATGATATGATTTTTTCTCTCTAAAAAAAATCGATTAGTAGAACTGAATTATGGGGATTTGATATCCTCTTATTTTCCGCAATTCTGATCAGTCACAAGTCTTAATTTTACAAATTACGTGTCAAGCTTAGAATAAAGACGGAACGCTCAACATTTTCAAAATCCTCCTCACACTTCCGGATTTCTGATTTTATTATTTTAAAAATTCTTTTATTGACTTTGAAGATTCCAGATCATACAATAAAAAACAGCGGAATTCATTTACATTATAAAAAAACTAATAATAATTTTCAATATTAGCTTTTATTTCACTACTTGTGTGTCATATTACACTTCGCATATGTTATGCTTCTATTACATTGTTTGTCCAGAAGTTATGGTTATTTTTTTGTTATTCAACTTTTCTAGGAGATGTAATAACATCACTCCAACTTGTACTGTTTATATATATATATATGTTTAGACTTGTCGTCTATCGGGTTTGAATCATGGACCTCATGCAGAGGTTTTTAAAAACTCTACCACTTGAACTGACATCTATTTGCATTTACATGTTTTCTTAAATGGACTTGGCATGAATTGTTTTTTTCTTTTCGTTTTTTCCTCAAAAATATTCTACTAGGTTTTCTCGAAAAAATATATTCCACTAGGCACCTAAAATGCTGTGCATATTAGTACAAAATATTTCATGCTGCTACTACCACCATTATGGTATGTATTTGTCTGATACAAACGAATTCTATCGAGTTCGATTACACATGAATTTCTCAAAATAAAAAAAAATTTTGATTGCACATGAGTACATGACACATGAGGAAATGAATCGTTCAAGGAATCACATGAACGATAGTCAGATCCTGCTTTCTTTACCTAAATTGGGGGCTTTTTAATTCTTTTTAAAAAAAAATTTAAAAAGTTGCTTATTTTGATATTGTTAAATTTTCTAAAAAATTGTAGGTAACTTCTTTTATAAAAAGGTTGCATACTTATGTTTTATTTTATCTCCTAAAAAGTAGATTTAATGAGTAAAAAGTAAGAAAAGTTAAAGTTAGAAAAAACTAACTCTTTTTAGTCTTACAAAAAAGTAAAAAAGTTGCGTAACATAAATTGTAACGAAAATGAGTAAATTAAAACTTTTTTATGATCTAAAACAGGTTAAAATTCACCTCATTTTAGGCAAAGAAAGCAGGGCCTCGTTATAGAATATAGAGGTTCCACTCACCCGACATTTCTCTAGAAGGCAAGAGTTTTGTGCGATACATTCCAATTTTGTTTTTATTCTTTTGAGGAAAAGGATATTTTCATTACTGTTAGGCTAAATAAGCCTTATCTTCAGAAATACACAGTGACCCATTCGGATGCTGACCCTATCGAGCTACACATCGAATTGGATTACATTGCTTCCTTAGCTAAAGAGTGCGCCACTACGGCCTAGTTCGAAAATGTTGTGGCGGTGCTAGAAGCTGCTGTGTGAAAAATATTGTGAGAAAGCAGATATGAATTCTAGATAAAATGTTGTTTGGTAAAATAATTGCGGTGAAATATTGACTAGTAATTTTGTGTTTGGTAAAATTGACTGTTGTAGATACTGCTTTCTGAGCTGACAGATCTTGGCCACGTGGCAGCCATCCAGCACACCATATTGTGCTCCACACACACTGGATCACCAGCCGAGCTGATCCATGTGGGGGCTGCGAGACCGAGCCCTCGCATACCACCGCACGGGACTTGTAGGGATCTTGTGGTTTGGAGGCTAGAGTAAGCCCTGTCGCGTGCGAGCTAAGCCCGCATGCGACCTTTAGTAACTGTTTTGAGAGATTTATAGCACGAGCTCCATAAACCCGGTCAATCCGGTCAAACCCGGTCAACCTCGTAACGGTTCCGGTATTCGCGCACCACGTGCTGTAACGGTCCCTATATACTCGGACGAACGTGCCGTTATGGTTAAGCTAATTAAGCCGCCATCAATGGGCGCATTAACCACACTACAACGGTCACGTTCTCCAGTATATATAGATCGTCAACCTTTCCATACAAAGGAGAACACACTGCCATACGCGGAAGCTGTGCCAAACCTCTGTCTCTCTCTCAGACATTGCTACTGCCTTACTCTCTCCCTACACACAACCCCACTCTTCCTGTGCGATCCTTGATCCACTACACACGGTGCACACGGAGGTCTCCCCGCCGGAATCTCTTGCGCACATTTTGGTGAACCCGACGTGAACTTACCAACAAAAGCAACCATGTCTCAGGAGGATGATGTCAGCAACCGATCGCCTTCCACCGAAACTCCCTCGGGAGACGAGACCCGCCGTACTCCAACGACTCCCGGCGAGGCACCGACGTTAGAGTCTTTGGATGCCACTGTCCAAAGTCAGGCGAAAGCTCTCAAGGCCCAATCTGCGCAATTAGAACAAATCTTGGCCGTTCTGGGTACCCTCGCGCCAAACCCTTCATCCGCCGCCGCTATCTCTCAGGGAGGAGGAACCCCTACCGCTCCAGGATTGGGAGTGTCAACCGCACCTCCCAACCCTCATCTGCAGACTCCACCGTCGGCTACGCAGCTGCCTTCGGTTCAGGGGTCAACGGCACTGATGTTACCTCCTGCCGCTCACGCTCCCCAGCCCTCGGCTTTGGCGTCCAACCCAACTCTGCAGTACCCTTTGCCTCCCCCGACGATGATCTGAGGAAATGCGGGCAGTCAGTATGCTCCCAATCCTCCAGCGGCGTATGTGTCGCCACCGCCTACGGCAACCCCTGCGTCAACTACCGAGGGGAGCATTCCAGAATGCATGACGTCTTTGCAGAAGCGCGTGGACACTATTCTGGCTCATCAGTCATTCGCGGATACCATTATCCCAAAGCTAGACAACGATCCACCCATTCCACGGGAAATCTATCTCATGCCTAACCCGGCGGGGTACAAGGCTCCTAAATGGGATAAGTTCGAAGATGTTAACGGAAACGCTCATGAGCATGTCATGCGTTTCATTGATGTCATGGGTCCGTACGGAGCTGATCCCAAACTGCTAATGCGAGAGTTCCCAAAGTCTCTTGGGAACGTAGCATACAAATGGTACCGGACATTGGAGGCCGGATCCGTGAAGACTTGGGACGACATGGTCCAGAAGTTCTACACCAAGTTCTTCCAGATGGAAGAAAAGGTGACGATGATCCATCTCTCGCGGATGTACCAGAAGCGCGAAGAGGACGGAATCACTTTCATCAAGAAATTCAGGGCGAAATCCTTGGAGTGCAAAGATCCAATGCCTGAAAGCCGGCTCGTAGAAATATGCCTGCATTGCATGCGAGATGAATACAAAGGTATGCTAATCAATTTGCAAACACCTACGTTTTCAAAGCTAATCGAATGCACGAAGAATATCGAGCCTATAGTCGAGAGACAGAAAAAGAAGAGCGCCCCAGAGCGACCTGCGAGCGGCACTACTTACAAGATCGGGAGGTTTAGCTACAAGCGGGGACGCGAAGCTGAGGTCAATATAGTTTCGCCCCAGAAACAAGCGAAGGTTGCGAACTTCGATGTACCGCCTCTGCCATGCTCGGTAGAGGAAGCAAGTGACCTCTGCAGACAGTGGCGCAAGGACGGCGTCCTGCCACCGCTCGAGAAAACACCCTCCAAGGAGATGGTGAGGGACCCTAAGTGGTGCGAGTACCACGGCAAGGTCATGCATCCCACGGCCGAGTGCAAGAAACTCAGGTTCGCGTTCGATCAGAAGATGAAGAACGGCGAGCTCATCGTCAGCGATCACCGGAAGGACGTGCGCAACAACCCGCTTCCCGCGCATGCGGAACCAGGCTCGAAGGGCAAAGAGGTTGCCATGATCTCGATCGTCGACTTGGAAGAAGTCGCAGAGGATGGCTTGCCCATCGTCGCCGAGGTCCATGAGGACGAAGACTATAGCATGGACACAGAGGATGAACGTGCCGACCGCATGAAAGGGTCGCACGGCTTCAGCAAATTCTTCGATGAGATGAATTTCTCCGAGAAGTGCCGGACTGATATGACGAAAGCGATTTTGAGAATAGCAGAGGACTACGAGGAGGACCTTGTAGTCTCCAACGGGAAAGTCATCAGGGCATCCCGCTCTACAGAAAAGATTATGACCTTTTCTGCCAGCGACAAGAAGACGGATGCGAGCCACCAGAGACCTCTGTACGTGACCGCCATCATCAATGGCGTCGAGTTCAAACGAGCGTTCGTCGATGGAGGAGCAGCGGTCAACGTCGTTCCGCTCCACACACTGAGGCTAGCAGGGATCCCCGAACATAAGGTAGTCAGGCGTCCATCTCCGCTGGTGGGATTCGGCAGCGACTCTAGAATGACGATCGGATGGATCCGCCTGGGCGTTCAGATTGGCAAAATCAAGTGCTCAGCAAAGTTCTATGTCATAGACGCGAACACCACATACCACATGATTATAGGTCGAGCCTGGATTCATCGCTTCGACGCAGTCCCTTCGACGGCTCACCAGGTTATGAAAGCTATCTGGAACGACAGAATAGTCGAGATACCGGCTTCGACAAACCCGTTCAACTTGGACGAAGCACATCTCAGCGAGGCGGTGTGGTTCACCGAGATGGCAGACGAGCAAACACCCGGGCCATTCAACCCTACTCCTTTGCCTCTCTGGGAGGACATCAAGGACCAGTCGCCTGCAGGAGTAATGGTGACAAGGGAAGATGCCAAGGAAAAGCCGCCTACACGCGAGGAGGCGCCGCGTATCGCATATCATCGAAAGAACGTGTACACTCTGAAGAGGATAGCAAAGCATGACCCCGAGGGCAAGGAGATAGAGAGCTTCTACGCCAATGGGAAGAAATGCTACCGCATATGAAGGTGCGCGGGGATGTCCTCACGCGGGCATGGGGATATCCCTGGGCAAATCAATCAAATCGAGCAAATTGCGCTGACGGAAGAGCCAACACAGGGCGCTCCAGACGAGAAACTCAAAGAAGCGCCTGAATGCATGGAAGACAGGCCAAGACCGCAAAAGCAAGAGCTAAAGGAAGTGTTCCTCAGCCCGAACGAGGAAAAGAAAAGGCCAGTCTTCCTGAGCGCAGATCTCACAAGCGAAGAAGAACAAGGGCTGCTACAGCTCCTAACTGAATACAAGGATGTGTTCGCATGGGAATACGACGAGATGCCAGGTCTGGATACAAGCATCACCATGCACCGTTTAGACATCATCCCCGGGTCTAAACCGGTCAAGCAGAGCACGAGGAGCTTCAGGCCGGAGCTTAACGTCAAGATCAAACAGGAGATTGTCAAACTCCTAGATGCCAAGTTCATAGAGCCGAATCATCATCCCACATGGCTGGCCAACATCGTGCCAGTGGTGAAGAAGAACGGACAGCTCCGCATCTGCGTGGACTTCCGAGATCTCAATCGCTTCTGCCCTAAGGACGATTTCCCACTGCCCAACATCGATTTGCTTATCGATTCGACAGCGGGTCATCCCATGTTCAGTTTCATGGACGGCTTCAGCGGATACAACCAAATCAAGATGGATCCCGAAGATGCGCGGAAAACAGCATTCATCACTCCTGTAGGGGTATTCAACTACACGGTGATGCCGTTCGGTCTTAAGAACGCGGGCGCGACCTATCAGCGGGCCATGATGGCTCTATTCCACGACATGATGCACAAAGAGGTGGAATTCTATGTGGATGACCTGGTGGTTAAATCCAAGCACGAGGCAGACCACCTCGCAGATCTGCGAAAGGTGTTCAATAGATGCAGGCGCTTTCAACTGAAGATGAATCCCATGAAATGCGCGTTCGGGGTGACATCAGGGAAATTCTTGGGATGTGTGGTTCATCGCCAAGGGATCGAACCCGACCCCGCGAAAGTATCAGCTATCACTGGCATGACGCCGCCCCATAATCAGATTGCATTGAAGACATTTTTAGGAAAGCTATCCTATCTGCGGAGATTCATCCCAGCAATTGCCGAAATCACATGCTGTTTCACCGCTCTTCTCAAGAAGGACGCCGCGTACAACTGGGCTCCGGAGCACGAAACCGCATTCGAAAAGCTGAAGGATTTACTCACGTCCTCAAAGATAATGATCGCGCCTCAACTGGGATCACCGCTTCTGCTATACCTGACATCTACAAGGAGATCTATAGGAGCGCTCTTGGCTCAAGAGTATGAAGGCCAAGAGAGGCCTATCTATTACATCTCCCGCATCGTGCAGCCTGCTGAATCGAGGTACACAGACATCGAACGTCATTGCCTTGCCTTATTCTTTGTGATAGAAAAGTTGAAGCACTATTTTGCATCACACAAAGTAGTAGTGGTCACCAAGAGCGACCCCATAAGATACTTGCTAACTCACACTACTCCGGGAGGAAGACTGGCAAAATGGTACATGACCATTTCCCAATACGATATCACATGCGTGCGACCACGAGCGATCAAGTCGCAGGCGGTAGCAGATCTGTTGGCACAGTTCCCCGATAACAGCCATGAGCCCGTGATCGAAGAAGAGCTCGAAGGCCCTGAGATCTACGCAATCGACGTGCCCTATTGGACTCTCCACTTCGACGGTTCGTCAACCCGGAAAGGCGGAGGCATTGGGATAGTCTTGACAAAGCCAGATGGGGAAGTCTTACAGATGTCCGCAAAGCTCAACTTCGCAGTCACAAACAACGAAGCGGAATACGAGGCTCTCATTGTGGGGCTCCGTGCGGCGAAAGCTTTGGAAGTGAGCAACTTAACAGTCATGGGAGATTCCAAGCTGATTGTTAAGCAAGCCTCGGGCGAATATGGTTTGAAGGAGATCAACCTCCTGTCTTATCGCACCTTAGTACAGAAGCTGATGCAACAATTCTGCGATGTGAAGTACGAGCACAAGCCCCGAGCAGACAACAGGCACGCAGACGCCTTAGCAACCTTGGGATCTAAGGTCAGCATAGACAAGTGCCCCGCAAGGATTTCCATCGAAGTGCGAACATCGTCGGCATTGACAGAAGATGCGTGCGACGACGAACACATGGATGACGCAGACTGGCAAAAACCAATCTTGCAAGCTATTGCGAAGGGCACCAGCAACGAAAGCTGGGCACTCACAAAAGATACTGCATCCACGACAACACCCTTTACTACAAGGGTCCTGGGGGAATACTCATGCGATGTGTCTCCGAGCAAGAGGGACAACAGCTGTTAGAAAAGATTCACCAACACGCTTGCGGAGAAAGCGAGGTGTCAATCTACAGAAAGGCTCAGAGATATGGCATTCATTGGCCAGACATGTCAACAGCTGCAGCACTGATACAAGGGAAGTGCGAAAGTTGCGCACTAATCAAAGATTCTCTACTCGTCGCCCTAACCGATGACGACACGGACTGGAGGAAGCCACTGTTCGATTTCCTCACCCAGGGCACCGTGCCCGAATCGAGAAAGGAAGCCGAAAAATTGAAAAGGAAAGCGTCTCGATATGTGGTACAGGAAAACCTACTTTGGCGAAGAGGTCACGAGGGCAACTTGCTGCGATGTCTAGACGCCAGAGAAGCACAAGAAGTCATGGACCTTTCTCATCAGGTGGAACACCAAGGAGGTGCGAAATTATGCAGGCAGCTCCTCTCAATCGGGTATTTCTGGCCCACGATGGAGGTCGATTGCCGCACCAAAGTACGACGCTGCCAGGAATGCCAATTCAAAGGGAACCTAGTGCACGCTCCCGCTGTGGATCTACATGCGCTAGGGACGCCATGGCCATTTCACACATGGGCTCTGGACTTCATCGGTCCCATCCGACCGACGTCGCGCGGGAACCATTTCATTCTCACCGCAACCGAGCTGTTCACCAAGTGGGTGGAAGCAATACCACTAAAGACGGCAAATGCGCTGGCTGTGGTCAACTTTATCCAGGAAAGCATCGTATGCAGGTTCGGAATCCCAAACACCATTCTTTCAGATAACGGTACTCCTTTTGTTAATCGCCAGGTAGCTGCGAAATTAGCGGAGTATAATATCAGGCAGATATGTTCTACCCCTTATTACCCAAAGGGAAACGGACAAGCCGAAGCGACTAACAAGACGCTGTTGAGAATATTGAGCAAGATGGTCGCAGATGACCACAAGAAGTGGGCCGACTCTCTAAGCATAGCTCTGTGGGCCTACAGAACTTCTCCAAGGACACCCACAGGGGCCTCGCCATTTCTACTATGTTATGGGGCCGAAGCTGTAGTACCTGCGGAGGTTAGAGTCAATTCGGTAAGGCTGGCCTTCCATGCACTCTATGAAAATCAACGCGATCATGACTTAGTCTTGCTGGAAGAAAAGCGAGAACAAGCCAAAAGGACCAACAAGCGGTACAAGGAAAGAATCGCTCGCGCCTACAACAAGACAGTCCAGCGAAGAGATTTCGCAGTCGGAGACTTGGTCTTGCGCGCATCTGACCACTGTATGCGAGAAGCAACTCACCCAAAGTTCGCAGCTAATTGGGAAGGACCCTTCGAAGTCACAGAAATCTTCGATAGTGGCTACTGCAGCATACGAAGGTTGCACGGCACAACCTCAACTCCGAGTTCAGTCAACATGCGCTGGATCAAGAAGTACTATCCCTGACTTCTCTCATTTCATACGTTCTATGATAACGTTGTTTAATGTCTCATGTGGCTACGATTTACGCAATCTCCTCTCCCATATGAGAGGATTGTAATCTCATCTCTCCCATATGAGAGCGTTGTAATAAAAGAATTCTCCCAAATGAGAAGTTCACATTTCTAGCTGTTTATGTTGCTCTATTCAGTTTGTTATTACTGTTAACAATGGTTTATTCGCCGCCATAGCAATCAATGCAAATGCGATCTTAAGTGATCATCTGAGCCTATCTCTAACGATAGCAATCAATGCAAATGCGATCTTAAGTGATCATCTAAGCCTATCTCTAACGATAGCAGCCAATGCAAATGCGATCTTAAGTGATCATCTAAGCCTATCTCTCACGATAGCAGCCAATGCAAATGCGATCTTAAGTGATCATCTAAGCCTATCTCTCACGATAGCAGCCAATGCAATGCGATCTTAATTGATCATAAAAGCCTATCTCTCGCGATAGCAGCCAATGCAAATGCGATCTTAATCGATCATAAAAGCCTATCTGTTACGATAGCAGCCTATACAAATGCGATCTTAATTGATCATATAAGCCTATCTCTTACGATAGCAGCCTGTACAAATGCGATCTTAATTGATCATATAAGCCTATCTCTTACGATAGCAGCCTGTCTAAATGCGATCTTAATTGATCACCCAAGCCTATCTGCTACGATAGTAACTTATATACAAAGTGATTTTAGTTAATCATCTAAGCCTATCTGTTACGATAGCAACTTATATGCAAAGCGATTTTAGTTGATCGCCCAAGCCTATCTGTTACGATGGCAACGCATGCGCAAAATGATCTTATTAGATCTTCTAAAAGTCTATCTGTTTCGATAGCAGTTTATGTGAGAAATGATCTCAATCGATTCTCTAATAAAGCCTATCTGCCATGATAGCAATTCGCACCACTTAACGATCTTAATTGATCTGCTAAAGACTATCTACTACGATTGCAACATTGTGAAGATGATCTTGAATGATCCGCAACGGCCAACCACAAGCCCATCTGTCAGGATGGCACAGCTGCGAAAATCTGATCTCGAACGATCTAGCGAAGCATCAGCGAATTAATATATCGCAAATGCGAAACCATTACATAGCATTATGCAAGGCGAAATATGCCGAAACGCATGCGAAATTGTATTTTTGTTGTAAAGAGACAGCAGATAATACAAAAGGCTATTTATCATTACGAGTCAAATGACTTACAATTTATCTGTCTAGATAGCAGCTTACAAGCGAAAAGCTCGAATCTAACTACGCAGCCAACATGGCTTACAATACATTCGAAAAGTAACTCACAAGCATGAAGTTACACATCGCGGGAATTCCGACTAGAAAAGGATGAACCCACCGGTTTCAACACCGGCTACGCAACACGCAGATCGGCGGCCAAAGATCTGTAGCAAAAGGGATGCGGCCGCGAAGAGATCAGCTTGTCATTCGCTACATCCCTAGCAGCGAAACTTGGGAAACGATATGCCCAAGACCCCAAGGGGTGACAAAAAGCCTCTGCCTGATCAAGTTAGGCGCCGGAGGAGCTTCCTGTTTCGATATATGCTGCTCTGCAAAACAGGCGAAGCAGTCATTCCTCTGGTGATGGATTCCTTGTCATGTTGGACAAGGGCATTGACGAGCACCCTGAGTTCAAGAACGAAGAGGCAAGGAATCCTCCTCCAGGGATGCTGGAGGAGAATTCCGCCGTTCATTACGAGACGGTAGCACGGTCACTCCGGCGCTGCACCTCACCACGAGGCGGCCGGAAACATGACCTGCACACATAATACACGAAGAAATTTCTTCGAACACACATGAGATATTATCTGCATCTTCTTTATGATGGTTATAAAGAGCAATAAGCCTCATAAAGTGGATCTTGGAAACTATTTCTATAGCACAAAGCGCAAACTCAGGATTCAAAACTTGAAGTTGCCATGAATCAACGAAAAACAAGCGTTGAAGCCGGCAGTCGTAAGGACTCACGGCAAAGCACATGTTTGGGATGAAGAACCCAAATAGCAAAGACAGGGTTTATATAGACCCTGTACAGACTCTTCGGTTGCCTGAGATGAGTCAGCAAAATTCAAAAAGAGGGTAAGTTCAATCACTTACGCCTTGAAAAGCGGTAACAATCAATTACCCTACTAAAGGCTACGACGATTCAGTTGCGTATCCTAATAAATGACGGATGGTCATGATTCGGATGGACTTCCCAACGAAAGCGTGCTTATCTGCCGAGAAATTAGCGCGAAAATCAAGCAGAGTATCAATTGCTGATGTCATAATTGGATATGCACAGAAATATCCAATCAAATCCCGGAAAAGGGAAAAACGGGAAATTTCATTGTTGTTAAAAAAAAAGGGGAGAGAAACCCTAGCAACATTACATTAATGTTCAAGACATTACATTAATGTTTCAGCTATTTTTCTTGCTATTTTTGCAAAATTCGAAAAATCAAAGCAAATTCTTGATTAAGGAGTCTTGGGGCGCGAACTGCTCGCTCAGCTTCTCTACCTGTTCCACTTCTTGCTTCAATAGCTCGCACCTGGCATTCATCTCATGATACAGCTTCAGAGCTTCATCAACCTTTTGCTTCTGCTGCTCCACCTTCTGCATCTCAGCTGCGAGATTCTGGTGACCGAGTTTCAAAGTTACGGCCGCGCGAATCAGCGTGACTCTGTCCTTAAGAAACTTGAAGCCCATTCTGCCTTGAACTTTGGTCACGAGATTTTGGCACATGCCGCATAACAATTCAGCACTCTGGACCGAAATGGTCGCGGGCGTAGCCGCAGATAGCTGCTCCAAAATCCAGATGGCTTCAGTAAGAAACAACCTCCTGTCGAAGGGCCCTATCTCCAGAGATCTCACAAACGACTGCGGGTAGGTCAGACGCATTCGAACCACCCAGTCTACATCGGTTTGCTTCAAACCTGAGGAGACGTCAAAAATAAGTTATGATGTCAAAACTCGCAAGCGAATGATGCGACGTGCGAACAGTAAAGCTCTACTTACCAGTTCCTCCCAGAATCTCATGAAGGGAAGGAATGCGGGCTGCCGGGTTGTTCGAAGATTGCCCTCGCTCCATAGCTCTCCTATCAGCTGCGAGCTCCAATCTCTCGTAGTCGGGAGGAAGAGTGTAGGCCGCACCAGCTGCGACTGCATTCCCAACCTGCGAGCCCCAAATGCTCCACGCAGGAATAGGTGCCTCGGGCTCAGTCGTCGCCGGAGGCGAAGGGACAGCCGAAGTCGCTTGGCGAAGGACACTCTCAGATGCGAACGCATTAGCAGAACTTGTCCTTACTTCCTCAGCACTAGCATGGACATCTTCATCCATCAGCACAGTATCAGCTCCAGCATCGTCCGAAAGCTCGATGATGTCCTCAAGAGGCTCACCCGCGTGGTCAGCAGCTGCGACGGGCTTCTCGGTATGGGAGCTCGGAATTGGAACATAGGACGCAGAAGGCTGACTTCTCTGCTCCAGCTCAGGTTCCTCAGCATAACCTGCGACATTTAATGCGATGACATGAGGTAACTTGCGTTATAAGTTATTTTGCTATCTTTGCTAAAGCTAAGAGAAAGCACCTCCACGCGAAGGTGGGATTGAGGTATCCTCATCATACACTAAGGACGTGGAACCATGCCCTATCAGTGTGTCCTCACTAAGCAAGTCTTTAAGAGAAGCGTGACCTGGGATGCGAATAAACCAGTCATGATTCTGCTTTAAGTTGCTAAAGCCTAGTACGTGCGTATCACTCAAATAGTTACCTGAGGGTTCTCCGCATTTGCCTACTAACCAACGGCGAATGTCAGCCTTTGACACACCATGCTTTAACGCACCCACGATAACATCTCTATAAGTTACTGCGAGATTGAAGATCTCACCTTTATCGCCACCTGCGATCTCTTCGAAGTCTGCTTGGACTTGCTCCAAGGCCGCTGCATCCTCTCCGGGAACCTCATCTTCCTCTTCCGCATGAGGAGCCACTTCTTCGGGAAGCTCGTCTTCCTCGCCAACTGGACGCACTAAGTCGTCAACATGCTGCTCTTCGAGACTCCGCTGTTTCACGCGCTCGAGCTCCGCTTCCTCTCGCCGCCTTCTTCTTTCAGCAGCCTCCGCGGCTGTCTTCCGGGACTCAGCAAGAACGTCCTCGCTTATGGGCTCATCTGGAATGCCAGAATGGGCATCTCTCTTTTGTCTCTTGGCCACAAGGCCACCAATGGTTTCATCATCATCATCTGCGAATACCCAATTGGTTTAAAGAAAAGAAGTGCAAAGAAGTTACGATAACGGGAAAGGAAATGCGACGGAGGTACCTCCTGATTCTTCCTCATGCATCACAACTGTTACTTCTTCTTCATCACTTGCTTGGGGCTCCTGCCTCTCTTCCTCTTCCTCTTGATTGAATGGAACAAAGGTCTCAACTGCGAGATCTTTCCGCACTTTGCTGGGCATGCGACCTTTGCCTTTGTCCTTGATAGAAAGGGACCTCACTGGGGGAGAAGCTGGGGCATTCCTAGGGGAAGAAATCGTGATTCCCTTTTGCCTAGGTCTCTTCACTCTTGGCGCCGCAGTCGCCGGAGGAGACAGGTCATCTCCAGAAGGAGACGGAGCCGGAGGATTGTCTATCAGCGAGTCAGCAAAAGCATTCATGACTGCGCGAATCTTCGTTTCGAGCTCAGGTTCCATCCTCCACGATAGCCGGAACGACTGCCCTTGTCTCCTGGTGGCAACGATGGCGTTGACCAATGACTTGGAGCGATCACCAGATGCGAATCGCCGCACATGACACTACAACCGTACAGAATAAAGATGTCAGCATAAGGAAATCAAGAAGCTTAATGCATGTGGAGAAATCGCTTACCTCAGCAAATGCCTTGCTATATCTGACGACATGCGTATCGCCCTTCTTAATTGCGGCAACTTGCTCCTTCAGAATGACATCAGGGCACAAATGGTTCTCACGATCCCACAGTGAGTAACAACCATACTCAGATTCGCTCAGACTACAAGTAGGGCGAAACGGAAAAGAGTTCCTTTTGATCAAGGGAGATCTACCTGGCTGCGCAGCCGACTCCGTCTCAATCCTCGTTTGCTGGGCAACCCAGTATGCGAGCCAGTTCTGGGAACAACCACCCTCGCGGGTCCCCGCAGGCTGCTCAAAAGGAAGATTGTTCATGAAAACCGTCTTGCACTCCTTTGTTAGCAAGCGCTTGTAGCATCCTCTGACAATGGACTGGGGCCAGATTGATGGGGCCACTGCATCAAAACCAAACTGAGGAGAAACTCGAGTGGGGTCAACGTCCACGGTAAGCTTTTCATACCTCGGCGCGAGCTCACGAATATGCTCTGCAAGGGCAGGAAGGGAACCTCGCAGACACCGGCAAAAGAACTCGCGGTAGCGCTCATGAAAATGAGGTCTCCCTTCAAAGAGAAGCTCTTCTGAAAAGACCATGCCTTTAGAGGGGTACAGCTTTGGAAACCATCGCACATTCTCAATGCGCGTGGCATAGGGCCTGGCAGTAAACTCCTTCCGTTTGTCGCATATCAAACTCCAAACGCACTTGGTGTTCCCTGTTCCGAACCATCTCGCAGCTCTTCCGCTGTTGCGCGCTTCGGTCTCGCCTGGGGGACACCACTTGTCAAGTTGGAGAGCAGTTGGAGCATAAGACGGCCAGCGCTCGAAAACCCACATTGTCAAAAAGGAAATATCGACAAAAGTCAGTACATCGAGGCGGCCACGCGACTCCCTCATAGCCAGAACCAGCTGATCAAGCCTGTAGTACAGCGTGCCCAAGACCAAGGGTCCGAGTGCGACTCTCTGGCCAAGAGCGAGCCTCACAGCAAGTGGCAATACATGGTAGAAGACTCCGTCATGGGGGTGACCATCAATCAAGTACCTCGACAGCCAGGCACAGAGAAAAGCACAAAGGGTCAAGTGATAACCCTTGCCCTCTACGTAATTCTCGGCCTCAAGATCTTCACTCAAAAGTTTCTTAGTAATGCTGCTGTTCGCATAATCTCGAAAGAAGTACTGCAACCATTTGTTCCAGGTATTCTTCGCGGATGTATCAACCAGCTGCCAGTTCGGAAGAGGCTTCGTAGTGGTCCACCGAGTGGAGATTTTCTTCACCTCTGCTAGGCATTCCTCCATCTGCGTGTACAAGGCAATCTCCGCAGATGTCCTCAAGGGACTCAGAGGGTCCACCTCGCCCATGGGGGAAAGCTCGTACAACATTTGAACGTCCTCGAGTGTCGGGGCAGCCTCGAACTCCGCAAAATGGAACGTATGAGTCGCAGGCGAGTAACGGGACAGAAGGTCTAGAAGCATGGACTGATCCAACTTCACGGCAACACCCTTCATAGCATGGATAGCAAAGTATACGCCGGCTTCATTAAGAGTCACGGCGTGATGATCCAACACGTGGTCAATCCACTCATCCATATAGTCCAATTTCTGGACGAACGCCTGAGTAGAAATCGCAGTATATGGGAAGTGCCCGTTCTCGATCCCCAATCGAACTACATCCTCGGAACCAACCAACTCGAGCAAGGCTGAGTTAACTGGGCGAGTCAGCGTCAGCAATCGCTCAACTGGAACAGGATCAGGCATCCTCTTCGCCTTTACCCTCGCATGGTAGAAATCTTTGCCGCCTAAAAAGGGGGCTTTTCGCCACAAGGCCTGCGGAAGGTCAGGTATCTCTTCATCTTCCTTGACGGGTCTGGTTACTCTTGTCTTGGCCATTCCTGCGGAAGAGCAAGAAAAAGGGGGGAGAAATACCACACTTCAGTTTGAATTTTGAAATTCAAAGATCTATGCAAAGGAAGACGAACAGTTCCGGTATTGATTTCAGAAATTGGGGAGTTGCAAGATCCAATATTGTTGAAAGATTAAAACGAAGCGGGTTCAAAGATCAAAGCCTCTTCACAAATTTCATGGGTTTACAGATTCAACGCAGTTCAAGGCAAACACTGGTATCTTAAATCAAAAGTAAACGAGGCCAACCTTGTTTTCTTGAAGCCTGCTTGGATATGCACAATTGAAGAATACGATTTGCAGTTCTGAACTGGTGATTGATTATCTGGATCTGCTCTCGAAGATCCCCGGGTACCATTCACTTTAAGAGAAAGAAGTGATGCTTTGCAATAATGGGGGATACAAGGTATTTATCCAAAACAATGAAGGGTTGCGTCCTTTCGATAGTCGAATCGCAACCGTCACCGTCGAGTCGCGCAATCACAGGACAAGCTGACGTCACGCCTAAAACCCTAAAGGTCAGACGGCGCGACTCTAGGGGTTTTAGGTCATAATGACACGCACGGGGGCTGAATATACCCGTATTTGAATTGGTGCGTGGCGGAGACGCGTATGTTGGTTTCCGCGCATGGAAGTCTATACGGCTATGAGTCTTCACGCGCAGAAAGGGGGCTAATGTAGATACTGCTTTCTGAGCTGACAGATCTTGGCCACGTGGCAGCCATCCAGCACACCATATTGTGCTCCACACACACTGGATCACCAGCCGAGCTGATCCATGTGGGGGCTGCAAGACAGAGCCCTCGCATACCACCGCACGGGACTTGTAGGGATCTTGTGGTTTGGAGGCTAGAGTAAGCCCTGTCGCGTGCGAGCCAAGCCCGCATGCGACCTTTAGTAACTGTTTTGAGAGATTTATGGCACGAGCTCCATAAACCCGGTCAATCCGGTCAAACCCGGTCAACCTCGTAACGGTTCCGGTATTCGCGCACCACATGCTGTAACGGTCCCTATATACTCGGACGAACGTGCCGTTATGGTTAAGCTAATTAAGCCGCCATCAATGGGCGCATTAACCACACTACAACGGTCACGTTCTCCAGTATATATAGATCGTCAACCTTTCCATACAAAGGAGAACACACTGCCATACGCGGAAGCTCTGCCAAACCTCTGTCTCTCTCTCAGACATTGCTACTGCCTTACTCTCTCCCTACACACAACCCCACTCTTCCTGTGCGATCCTTGATCCACTACACACGGTGCACACGGAGGTCTCCCCGCCGGAATCTCTTGCGCACAACTGTGAACTTGATGAGAGAGGGTAAAATGACAAAAATATATGACACTTGTCATTTCCATAAAGATAACTATTGATATTCTAAAATATTGCCAGGTTAAAATCGATTATAGATAAATTAATCAAAAGCACTTTCCGAAAAAAAAAAAAAAAATCTCCCCCTTGCTACCTGATAACTGTTGTCGGAACGCAGTTGTGCCGGCAGCAGAAGCATTCCCAAACTGGCCCTATGTGTTGTTCTGCGACACCAACTATATTTGCAACTTGTTCCATAAGGGACTTGCAATCAGTGAGAACAAGACCAGAGGTGAACGGTCCTCCTTTGCTTGTTCACCGTGTTGCAATTTTGTTACGAGTCTCGCTGGGTTTATTTTTAATTGCACATGTGTCAACCGTACATCCACTGCCGATTGCGGACCTCCTCGGATCGCAATGGCCTCTGCAATCTTGCTAGATTACGAAATAATCGGACCTACACGAATGCCTACCACATTACCTTTCACATCGCGAATGATTGCGATGATAGCATATTTTCCTCTTCGTTCAGTCATGCTGCATCGGCATTTACTTTGCACCACCCTAGTCTCATAGCCTGTCATGTAGTCCGGTTATGCGCCTGACCAGTAGGTCGAATAGCATGCGAGGACGCTACCTCACTGTACTCCGAAACTAACCTTGTGTTGAGGTCAATAATCTGGCTTGTATCATAGCGCAAGCCTTGAAAAATTGCTGAGTTCTGCGCACTCCGGATGCTCCATATCGTCCCACAAAAAACCTTTTGTTCCGTGGTTGATAGTTTCTCGATCGAACCAATAATCCATTCGGGTGCTGTAATATTTTCACGATGGAGCGATCAGCTACCCAAAGTTATATCCCAAACTTCCTTTGTTAATTTGCATTACATGAATACTTGCTCCTGTGATTACTTACACATACCGCAAAAAGAGCACCATGGTCGCACCTGGAGACCTTTCCTGATCAGGATCGTTTTCGTTGGCAATGAATTCATAGAGATCCTCCTGTTGGAATAGATTCCCTAGAAGCAATCTAGTTTAGTATGAATTTATTTGTGGCTAGAAATTCATTTATTATTTATTGAATATTTAATATAATGAAGTACTTAGATTTACAATTGTGTTGTTTATCTTAAATATCCCTAGTCCAGTATAATGATTAATGGGAATTGATATGGAGATATCATGATCCAACACATAGGTGTGCATTAGGGGTAATGCCGCACTGGATTGACCCATCTCCGAGAAGGCTACATACACGTTATGTTGAGTCACAAGCGCTTCTCGCGGTGCAATGGTATTGTCATCCTTAGACTTGAAGTCACTAGATATTGTAGTTGTGGATTATTGTGATTTTGGTAGCGTTAAACGCTACACCGTAACTGGGTAGTTATAAAGGCGTGTACTGGATACAATAAGAAGCAATCTTAGAGATCGTAGTGGACGTAGATAGAATTTGTCCCTCCCACATAACGGGAGCAAATATCCTAGGCCACTCGAGGGATAGTGCTTATAGAATGTCTGGCCAGACTCAAATAAATCAATATGGGATATTGATGTTATTTGCACGAATAAGGCTATTCCCATGGATCGAGAAACTATGGATTGGATATATGAGTGTGACTTGTATGTCTCGTGTCCAATCCGGATATAGAGACAAAGGGATGAGACAATTACTTGTACAAAGGTTGTCAAGATGACTATTCTATTAGTTGGCTAGAATGGATGTTTTGCTAGAAACCGCTCCATATTAGCAAATAGTTGCTACCAACTAGATAGAACCTATGGGGTCACACGCTAGATAGAGTTGAACTAGATTTGGGAATTAATTAATTGGATTAATTAATTAGAAGGATCACTTTGCAAAACCTTGCAAACTTAGTAGGGACTAATTTGCAAGGAAGGGACTAAATTGAATTCTAGTAGGACTAGAATAAGTCATTTAGGTAGTTGGCAACGAGTTGTTGGACTATATGAAGGACCTTCCTTCCTTCCTTCCCATACTTATGCACATAATTGATCATAACTTGAGTGGGAGAGAACAAAAAGGAGAGAGCAAGCAAGCTAGAGGAGCCGCCGCCCCCTAGCCCACCGCCCGTCCCCGTCGGCCCCAAAGGAGTCCGAAACCTCCTTTGGTTCGTCTCGTTTTGCGTGATTTTTCTTCCTCTTTCTCTTTCCGGGCTAGCACCAGGGAGTGGGAGATCTAGAAATCAACTCTAGGCGTGGATCAACTATAGAGGACGTGACACAATTCGCGTTTGAAGTCATCAAAGGAGAACCCTAAGGTGTGTTATTGATTTCTTCCTTTACCATCGTTATGTCTCTTGACTTGTGATCCATGGAGGGTTTTGCATGGTTAATTATTGTTTCTGTTGCGCATCCATGAATCAAAACCCTACACCTCCATGCGGTAAACAACATCTTGCGCGGGAGCTTGGTTCCCCAAAGCTTCTGTAGCCACAATTGTTTTGCCGAATTCGATCTAGTTCCCGTGTCAGATAAGGCCCTCCTTAATTGTTCGTCATAGTAACCCGAGCGTACCGTATAGGTTCCCTGCTCCTCAAATTTCCATGAAGACTAATCCTCTTGGATTAAACTCGGTAGAGGTAGTGATAAGATGAAGCGAGCATCCACCACGCAAAAAAGTGAGTTAATTTTATTATGATCTCCCGGTGGGATCCAAGTAATTTATTGACCTAGACCCGAGCATCGTCTGTATTTGTGGTCACAACCTTGTAACTGAATTATCTAGGTAGCCACCGATCATTGAAGCATTCAATTTTTCTCCCGTTCTCGACGCCTCAAAACACTCCGCGATTGAGAACCTTCCGTCCTTCCAAAATATCTCCAAACGTAAGAGGGGTTATGGACAATATTTTCATCCATGAAACCCAAATCCAGAAAGTATTTCTCCTTGAGAACCTTTTCCATCAACGGATTTAGTTTTTTGAGGATACACCAACCTTGTTTTGCGAGCAAAGCGAGGTTAAACGAATGGAAATCACGAAAGCCCAAACCGCCCTCTACTTTTGACCTCTTGATCCGCTCCCAAGAAACCCAACAAATCCCGTTCCCTTGCTATTTTTTCCACCAAAATTCCCTTACTAAACCTTAGATCCTATCCGCCAAATTTTTGGCAAGATGAAGCAAGACGTAGGGTAATTTGGAATAGCTTGAAGGACTGCCTTTACCATACCTCCTTTCCTGCAACATATAGCCATTTTTCTTTCCAACCTTTCGTTCTCGCACTGGTTCGTTCTAACATGTTAGAGAACCTTGGCGCCTTATCCCTTCCAATCTTCGTCGGTAACCCAAATTTTAGCATATAAATCGACCAACTAGATACACGCCAATTGGAAAATTCTTTGTTGAGTGTCATTCGAAACATTGCTGGAGAAGAGTTAGGAAGACTTCTGGAGATTAATTTGTTAACCTGAAGCGGCCTTGTAAGCATGTAATATACATAAGAGCATCGAACTCCATGGTGCAGGATTTAGTGAAAAAATAATGTCGTTTGCAAAAAGAAGGTGAGAAATAGAGGACCCAGACCTAGACGCCCGAATGGACCTAATTGTTTTCCATATATCGCCTCAACCAAGGTCTGAAAGCCCTTATGTGCAAATCGGGAAAAACATGAGGAAAGTGGGCAACCATGGCGGATTCCCCTCTGAGAAATAACTTCAGAACAACGGACCGATGAAACACATGCCATAATAAGAGACACAATTCATGGTTCGAACCCCAACTGAGTCAAGATTCATCTATTTGGGTACCAATGATTGGGATTGAGTATCATTCAGCTGTTTGGGTACCAAACGGACATTATTCCCAATCCTTGCATGAGTTGGCTACTGACTAGTGAAGAGATCACCGAAAATCATTCTGGACGTCATCAATGTCTGAATCGCTGCTGCGCCATACGCGTGCTCCATCTTCGATTTTAATCATTGCGTTAAAGGTTTGTCTCCTCGACGCCTCATGGTGGCAACACCGTGTGTTTCGATCCCCCGCCCGCAACAAACTCACGACTGTTGTCGCTAAATATCCTCCTCTTTCTATGAACGAGCATCGTATTTCTCCTTTGCTGCAAATATCTCGTCATCCACCTGTTGTGTTCTAGTAGTCTTTGACAAAGCTTCAATTCTGTTGCGCAAATTTTGTACCTGGCGACTGAAATTTTGGGAAGCTGACCCACACTGCCGCCTCAGTTTGTCAACTGGTGATTGAACTTTCTGCACAACACCCAATCGACAAGAGTCCCATCCCGAAAGGATGGTTTGTTATAAATCAGAGTGGCGCATCCACACTATTTCGAAAGGAAAACACTTTTTCCTTCCCCGCAGTTTGTGACGAGAGCCCGGACCAATTATTAAAAGGAAGGGGAGGTGATCCAAATTTGAGTACACCAAGTGGTTAACCCTTGCCCCCACAAAGTGCACCTTCCATTCCGACGTTGCAATCACCCGATCAAGCCTTTCCATGTACACAATAAAAATCATGCTGGTTATCTCATCATGTGAACTTGGGTCCCGAAAAACCCAAATCACTGAACCCGTTATGACGTAGAGCCTCAATAAAGGGAGACAATTGAGTGAAAAATAGTTCCCTTCCCCCAACTTTTTCACATTAGAAAGCACTGCATTGAAATACCCCATAATACACCATGGTAACACATCGTCCCTTCTCAAGTGATCAATAAGTTTCCAAGTAGTACGCCTTTCGGAAGCTACTGATCCCCATAAAGCCCGTTAGATGCCACCACAAACTCGAATTACTTAATTTTATAAACACTCGATATGAAAATTTGAAAAAGAATGAGTTATAACATCCAAAGAATCGCCCCACAAAAGTGGCATACCACCATTACAACCCTTACAACTCACATGGAAGCCATGTATTAAACCAACCCTACTATGAATTTTATTCATACCATTCCATTTCTTCTTTGTTTCCACCAAGAAAATCATATTTGGGGACTACCTCTTAAAAAGGTCATGAAGAGCACCGAACGACCGAGGATTCCCCAAACCCCGAGCATTCCAAATAATCGCGATTATTTCTCCCATCGGTGATGCGTCGCATCCACCGCCGGTATCATCAAAGGTTTTGAGGTTTCCTTCTCCTATGAAGTAGCTTCCATATCCTCTTGGCGATTCTTCTTACCATCTCTTTGTTTTTTTTATCGTGAAGTTCGCCGGAATAGAGTCCTCAACCATTTTCCTCTTTGCCGATGAAAAATTTGTTGCCAAACCTTCATCCTCCTTAATACTCTCCGCTCTAATTCTTGCTTTTAGGTCTGCAAGACAACTTTCTTTAGCCACGGTGGAAGAAAAGTTTTTTTCAGGAACGGGGAAGAATAGTTGATAAGTCCTATTTTTGAGTTATCTGAGAGCTTATATTGGAGTATATGAGGACGAGTTTCCATAAGTTTGGGCACGTTTTAGCCAACATAACCTCCGTATTCTACAAAATAGGAATATGAGCTTAATTTTGAAATCCGAGAATTTTCATGCATAATTTAATGTTAAATGGAAAATATGATTGATCGGTATGGTTCTTCATGTTGTATTGAGATGAACAGATTCTTAGCTGTTGATTTGAGGCATGAAACAAACTTCGGAATCAACGGGAGCTCAAGCCGAGTGAAGAGAAGCAAAGTTGGAGAACCTAGAATGATTAGTCTGCACTCTTTTAATGATATCTGGAGTTCTAAAAGGACTTTCGGAGTGATACTGGTCGCAATGACATTATACTTCAAGAGATTTCCAAAGATAGGTCACAGAGCCAAAACAAAGTCTGGACGAGAGAGATATGGCCTTGCAAAGTTGAAGGAGTCTTCTGTCTGTGTAGACAGGGTTGTGTAGCTACATAAATAGAGACCAAAAATATGGTTTTGGCCACTGTTTGCTTAGCCACACAGAAAATTAGGTACGCATTATTATCAACGCAGGCCGAGAGGATTTCTGGAAGAAGCTGAGCAGTCTGTCTGTGTAGCTATGCAGAAAATTAGCTATGCATGAAATCATCAACATTGACAGAGGAAGGAAACTGCAGAAATTTGATAAGGCAGGGACAATGTGTTCACTGTCTGCGTAGGTAATTAGCTACCAATGCATATAGCAAGTAGAAAAAAGATAAGAAGGCGAGAAAAGGAAGTTCCAGCCCACTGTCTGCATGGCTACATAGGTTTCTCCATAGCTACGAAGGTATTAATGCACACAGCATCGCAGAGAAGCAGAAAAGACGCCAATGTCCGAGTAGCTACGTAGAAAATTAGTTATGCAGGATTTTACCAATGCAGACAGGGGGCAAAAGTGAGCCGTTCTAAGTCACTGTCTGCATAGCTAATTAGCTACGCACAAAGTAAGTTTCCTGGGGCGACTTTGGCAGTTGCCAAAGCGTAATTTCCAGGGAGTCTTTTTGGAAACTCTTAGCACTGTATAAAGGGACATCCAGACCTCATTTTTTGATACATCAGAGACCATCCCAAAACATCTGAAGCAACTTTTGGAGGAAGTCAGAGCATAGTAGGGGAATCGCTAGATTTCCGTCACCGGTTTGTTTTTCTCTTTTCTCTATGTCAGTTTTTAGTAGCTAATGTTTATACTTAGATTCTCGAAGAACCCATGGTTTTCTATCTAGTTTACTGTTTCTTTTGACTATGGATTCATGATCTTTGGATTTTAACATTAACTGTATTATTATTTATTCATGTATTTGGATTTTATTGGTTATGCATGAATGGCTTGATCACCTAGAATTGCTGCAGACTCAACCTGATGCACGAGAGTGACTCGTTAGGGTTAGGAAGAGAATACATAATTTAACTCACTATCTTGATAGACCGAGAGGTGAAAGGAATTTAAGATTAGCCTGAGATATTGTTAAAGGTTTTGACCAAGACTGAAAAGAGAAGCCAAAACCCTAACAACCTTAGAACGGGACTGCAAATCTAGGTGGGCAGAGAGGACCCAAAAATCTGCAGAATCATCATAGTGTGTGCAATACTGAGAGGAGAATGCACAAGCAATAATGTTGCATAAATAAGAATATGTTGTGTGTTTTCATATTAAAAGACAAAAACTGGAGAAACCTTAGGGGATCCTGTAATTTAGTGCCTTAAACCATAGCTTTTACAACTCAAGATATTTTCATAAAATCCAACCAAAAATATCGTTTAATTATGTTTTTACTTCCATTACTTAGTTTAGACAATTCGGCTAAAAAAAAATCTCCAGTTACGTGTTTACTCTTTGAATCAAATTCTTGACTAAGTAGTAATCATGTACCTGTGGGTTCGAAATCTTAAGTCTAAACACTCAACTTTATTACTGTGACCATACACTTGCGTAACAACACGCTAAAATGCGTGCTAGGGTTTTGGTGGCGTTTCCGGCGACATCGTTTTATTGGTTAATTAGGAATTAGTTTAGAGAAATAAACAAAAAAAAAACATTTTTATACCTAGTTACCTCACAGGTATTTCTTGATTTGTTCTTTCTCAGGAACACAGGGCCAGAATCTCATGAATGTAACACTCTAAATATGTGCACGAAAGCTTATGACTGGAGCCAGCCTTAGTATTATCTCTGCTGCTTCTAGTGTGGGGGTAATCACAAGGGCGGGTCATGCAGATTTCAGCAGGTCGCGAACTTTCAGTACTACCAAGGGGAGGCGCATCAGGTATATATGAATTGTGGACTATGGTGAGGCAGTGTACAAGACAAGAACTTGCAGAGTGGGTACCCGAGTCAGGTTTGTACTGTTCACCGCCACATCAACATGTACCTTCGCCACTTTCTGAATAGCCAAATCAAGTAGTTTACTTGTCTAATATGGCCGAATTGAAGAGCATGCTGAAAGACTCGAAGCAGTCTACTTCAACACACTAAAAAAAATTATCAGCGGGGCTGAGAAAAATGTCAGAACAGACGAGAGAGCTCAATAGTGACATTTAACGAGTTGCAAACCAGTTCCAGGAAATTTCTAACAGAAGTATTCCACTTGATACACATGAACAAGAAACAAATTTCATGCCACACGGAACAGAAAAAGTGCACATTGTGACATCATCATGTCCAACTGAGCCTGAAATTCTGACATCTCCATCACCATAGAAAAAAGACACAGATATTCCTCATTGGCATCCAGCTATGGAGGATATGAAAAAGCACTTCTGGACAAAATGTTGGGTTTTGATTCAGGTTACGCAGCAAAATAACAATAACATATTCCTGCACAAACCCCTCCACGAATCACATGGAAGCATTCACAACGTTATTAGAGAAAACAGTTGTGTAACTTGTTTGTCTGAATGATCACGATATGCAGAATGATGTCCACGTCTCTACGAGTATCCACACCTAGGATTGTACTAGAATCCCCTTCACGTCTTTGTGCTAGCTACGTGAAGAAAGAGGAAGAAGATCACGCAAAACAAAGCACCAAAGGGCCGCGCGCCTCTAGTGGCCGAGGGCTCCAAAGGGGACGGACGGGGTAGGGTTCGGCCCTCTCTGTCTTGCTCTCCTTGCTTTGTTATTTCACATAATGATGACTCTTATGAAAATAATAAGCTAGGAGGGCCTTTATATAGTTAATAACTCCTCATTAACAACATATTTTCCCCTATACTAATCATGTCCATATGACGCGGATTACTAGCACGTATTATGCAAGCGTACGGTCAAGTAGAAAAGAGTAAGTATTTTCAGTACTCGGGTTGTCGATCCCTCGAGGACAAGCTCGCAAAAAGTTTATAATTAACAATTTAATGTAGTTCACTAGGTAACCGGAGTAAAAAGTGTATGATTTGTGGTGTTGCCACCCCCAAAACAAGTGGCTGTAGTAAAGACAGAAATAATCGTAAACTAAAATTAAGTAGAGTTCTTAATCATTAAATGGAGAGAACTATGCAATCTCGTTGATCACCTAGGATTATAAACGATGTCCGGATTATCTGAGCAACACTTTAACAATATTCTAACTAAGCCCGGTAACAATGCTCACTATCTCCAATCAGTCTCAAGTCATTCTACTTCATGGTATACTACAATCTCCTATCAGCCTCTTATGTCTACCGGTCCGTTCTAGTAGGCTAATGACATGCACGCCAATGGTTCCTTTAGGTCCACCGTTGAACGAAATAGTCGGATCTCTCCTACCGAATCTACCCACACTAGCCAATCCTAGCACGTCTCTTCTCAGTGATACAAGATTGATTTTCAAGTCTCATCCTAGTTAGTTAGAATCACTATCGTGCATTCGCTAACTAAGTAGTGTTTCCGGTTAATTACTCCATCAACACTGAGTATTAAGCACGATACAAGAACAATTAAATTAGAATAAAGCTAACTTTAAGCATGAATAAGCTACTGAACAAACCCTACTTCTTTAATCCTACTTATCTCCTAATCGTGTCACTCAAGTAGGATTACTAACATAAACAAGAACTAGAATTGATTCAAAATATGAAATCGATAAGTCATGAAGCAAAGATCAAATCCGGAAAATAATCATCGTTTACATGATCCTGAGGCTCTCAAATCGAGATGCCTAGCAATAGTTTCTTAGCTACTCATAAATAAATATGAAATAAACAAAAAGTTTATCCATTAAAATTGAATAAGAAGGGTAGAATAAATCAAACGCAAAGAAGCTTCAATGGTGAAGCTTTGTCTTCGTCTTCGTTGGTGTCTCCTCTTGCTTCTCCTCACGTTGATAGATCAAAACAATCTCTCCAATAATTGTTGTAGTCTATTAATTAATCATAGGGTTAGGATTTAATTAACAAAACTATGTAGTATTAGAACAAGCTAGCTGATATCTTTTTTTTTCCTTCGTCCGTGTCTTTTTTCTTCATCAGGAGATCGCATGATCTAGCAAAGCCGATCGTGCAATCAGCTTCCCTCTTCCCACAGATCGCACGATCTGCAACTCAAATCGCACAAACAGTGAGTTTGTAATCTTGTAGCCCCAAAAATTGGCTAAGTCCTCGGCTGGTGTTCTCTTGGTCGCACGATCTTAGCAAAGCTGATTGTGCGGTCAGCTTCTTGTCCTACTTCTTCTGTGTTTCTTTGTTGCTTTTGCTGGGTCTTCTTGTTGTGATTGGCGCTGATCTTGGCTTCATGTGTTTCTTGCGCTTTCTTCTTCTTCTTCTTCTTCTTCTTCTTCTTCTTCTTCTTCTCCTTCTTCTCCTTCTTCCTTCTCCTTCTTCTTCTTCTTCTGCTTCTTCTTCTTCTTCTTCTTCTTCTTCTTCTTCTTCTTCTTCTTCTTCTTCTTCTTCTTCTTCTTCTTCTTCTTCTTCTTCTTCTTCTTCTTCTTCTTCTGCTTCTGCTTCTTCTTCTTCTTCTTCTTCTTCTTCTTCTTCTTCTTCTTCTTCTTCTTCTTCTTCTTCTTCTTCTTCTTCTTCTTCTTCTTCTTCTTCTTCTTCTTCTTCTTCTTCTTCTTCTTCTTCTTCTTCTTCTTCTTCTTCTTCTTCTTCTTTATTGCGCTGCTCGGTTGAAGGGGAACAACAGAGTTCTTCTTGGATTCTGTATTAATGGCGGTTGAAGGTAATTTTAATTGGAAGATAGCAGGTGGGATTAATGGTGGTTATGGAAATGGTTATTTGGGTTTGTTCTTGTGTTCTGTAGGTAATTGGTGATGGAGGTTGTAGGTCTATGGTGAATTGTTTGTGTATTGGTTTGTAAGGAGGTAATGGTATTGGTTTATTTTCAGGTCATGGTTATGTAGTTGAGAGGTACGGTGGTGATACAGGGGCTAGTTTCAGGTGGTTTGTTTGTGATTAGGAGGTGGAGATGGTGAAATTGGTGAAGGCAGGGGTGTATGGAGGTTGTGGTGTTTGGTAGTTTCAGGTTCTTTGTTGGGTTTTGGCCATGGATTATGGTCGGTGGTGGTATAAGGTGTTGTGTTGGGAGTTTAGGGAATTGGGGGTACAAGTTGTTTTCTTGTCATGGTGGTTGTAGGTGTAGGAAGCTACCAGTAGGGAAATTGAGGTGGAAAGTGACAGGTATGAGGGTTGGTTCTTGAGTTGTTAATGGTGGAAATGGTGTTATTAAAGGTTTAGGCTAGTAGTGGTAGTTTTGGGTTGATACTGTTGGTGATTGGATTAATTGGTTATTATTGCTAAAGGTTGATGTTCGGGAAATATGTTTTAGGTTCGGATGTTGTTTTGTGGTTGAAGAGAACTGGGTATTTGGTTTTGAAGGTAGTTTGTGTTGGCATTTTATGTACCAGCTTGTCCCTCTTTCACCCTTAACGCAGCTAAATCTTCGCTTCTTCATACTAGCCATTTTTCTGAGCTTTTCTTTCAATTTCTGAAGTTCGTTTCTCCTTTTCGCTTAATCTCCTAGCTACGTTTCCTGTCAAAACAACATGAAACACACCCGTGTGATCAAACGTGACAAAATAGCATAATGCGAGAAACGCCCGAATTAACAATTTATCGCTCAAGCTAAACTTACTCAATTTCCTCAAGTTCATAGTGTAAAATTAACATATTCTAACCGGAAATAACACAAACGATAGCAAATCGTGTAAGAAATATAACTCTAATACAGAGTTATGACATCCTCCACACTACCTTTTTGCGCGTCCCGAGCAAAATATCATTCAAATTCCCTCACACTACGATTTTCAATCCACCGAATTACATACAACTTTACTAGCCATGTTACATAAACAACACACACACACACAATGCAAACTACATGACTATACAATGTATCTCGATTATAGAACAATGCATGAATTGAAAGAACACAAATATTTTTTTTTTCCTTTTTTAGTTAGAGATTGGGAAATCTCGAAAAGTAAACCGAAAAGTCACAAGGCTCTCATATTCCCTCGGAAATTCTATAAATTTGGTGATAGGTAGAACTTGCAGCCAGTTTCGTTAGATAGAACGGGCACGAACACTTAAGACATTGCTTCAGCACACTCAGCAAACGTATCTCTAGCACTTACCTTTCGAGCTATTTATCCACAGGTTCACAATGCTGACGACTTAGGACGGGTAGGATATAATATTTAGAAGGTAGTATTAGACGTCATGATATAACTCACCGAAATCCAAGGAACCCCACCGAATCTCACTAATCCGACCCTCATTCCTTCAACCTTGGTGCAACGCCGTTCTCGCGGCCACGAATGTGAAAGAGTGATCAAGATCCATACACAATCTCATCAGTTCTTCATGAAGTGTATAGCAATATCCTTATTCCATTCACTTTTAAATTTTTTTTTTTCGAATAATAAGCACATAGAGCCAATAGTAATATAATCACAACTCCTGGAGATCCAATATCAAGCACATAATGTTGGGGGGGGGGATGTTTCAAATCAGTAATATAATCACATAATCGTCGACACCCCCACACTTGAGGTAAACCAACTCAAAACCCGGTAGTCAAATGTGATACGTGCTTTTTCCACCCGATCCTCCTCATCACCTAAGATACAAAGAATATAACTGAAAATCAAAGCACGACCTCCTAAAACTCAGTCAACCCCCACCCCATATCGTGCGGAAAGAATGTCACGCACTACGGTATTCCACCTGTGATCGTGGTGTAAGGACACGACTCACCGCCACACCGAAGTGTGCTACCATCTCTAACTCACCCTCACATCCCCTCGTATAACGAAACATGTAAGAGTATACACAATGAATATATCAAATCAGCACACCCTCATCGAACCTCCCTAACTCGACTCCCTTTATCATGACGCATGCAAAAAATAACCTCACACAATACGACCAAATATCAAAACACTAAACACTAACCACAAATACGACTCAATACTACACAAACTATATGTAACAAGGCTATGCATACGAAACATGGCTAGTGAAAGTAGATACAACCCCCCCCCCCCCCACACTTAATCTTTTTGTTGTCCTCAACAAATTTAGAGATCAACTAGGAGGTTTCCTCGCTTAAATGTGTAGGCGGTGGATTTCAACATTTATTGCTCAAAATGTAGATTAGAGAGAGTGTTAGAGGTACCTGGGTGCCCGGAACTACATGGGCACCGTTGCTGTGAAATTGCAACAAGAAGGGGTCTTGTGGACCGTTGAAAATTTTAGGAGCAGTCTCTACGCGCCCGGATTTCGATGTGCGGCTAATATATAAATTGTAGCCATTTTATGCATACTCCTGTGGGGATTTTTCTTTCAACAATCTCGTCCCATCTCTAGAACGCAAATCAAGAAGGGGAATCCAGTGCGTCTTATGTACCTGTGTCCCTGCACACTGACTAGGAAAATTAGTCCACTCTCCCCGACCCCTCATAGTCAAATATAGAGAACTCGTAAATAAATAAAAATAAAAACGAAAAACATCCTACTCTACATTGGGTTGCCTCCCAAGCAGCGCTTGTAATTTAAGGTCGACGGCCCGACCATGTTACCTCATGCGCCTCAGAAAGGTGGTTTGTAGGTCGTTCCGCATCCAAATTATGGCGCTGGATGCTCATAACTACCCCGTGCGGCTGCACACTCAATGCTTTGCCTTTAAGTTCAGGCGGATCCTCCTGTGTCAGCTCTAGAATTCCTCGCCTAACTTGCACGGGAAATGGCAATCCTGGTTTCACCTAAAGAGTGTACTGAGGAGTTAGTTTGAAAACCCGAAAGGTCTCCACAGTATCGTTGACCCTCATGATCAACTCCCAATTCTCCACGTCAATTAACGTCCGACCGGTTGCCAGAAAGGGCCTACCAAGAATTATCGGAACGTCACCAATCGTTATGTCCAGTATCACAAAATTGGCTGGCATGATCGAACTACCAACCTTCACAAGTAAGTATTCTACCACCCCAATGGCCTTCTTGGATGACTTATCCGCGAACTGAAGATTAATCCAAGTTTTACAAGGCTCCCCCACACCTAGCTTTTTAAATACTGAAAACGGCATCAAGTTGACACTGTCCCCCATATCACACAGAGCCCTGCCTGTATAGCCCCCCAAGTGTAGCTTCAATCAAAAAACTATATGGATCTTTCATCTTCTTGGGTAGCCCATGCAAGTCACATGAACTCACATGTTCTTTCAGTTTCAGAGTCTAAAAGTTATCCATAGATTTTCTCCCAAGGATTGCGACCTTGATGAACCGCGCATATTTAGGCATTTGCTGCAGCGCATCAATAAACGGAATGTTTATGTGCAGTTTGGAGAAAATACTGAGAAATCGCCTGTCCTCCTCAGATTCATCTTTCTTCTTCCTGGTTTTCAATGGAAAAGGTACATCGCTAGAAGAAGGAGGTGGTAATACCTCATTGGATTTATCCTCCTCATGTGGAGTCATGCCTTTTGATTGGGGGACCATGACAGGTGTCTTCTCAGAATCGAAGACCTCGTGGTCCTTAGTTTTTGACGCCTCAGCCCTGGCATGCCTCGGGTATGGTGGATCAGTCAACTTTATCCCGCTGCGAGTTGTAATGGCATTCACCTGGCGCACATTCTCTGTGTCAGACGGTAGAGAGCCAGGTGCTCTAGCAGATAATTGCGCTGCAATTTGCCCAACTTGAACCTCTAGTGAACAAAGAGAAGTCTTCGTAGCCTGCAAATCAGAAGACACAACATTGACCGTCGTGGTCATATTGTTCATTTTGTTGGTCATGTTGTTCATGCTGTTACTTAGCTGTATCAATGCCATGGTCAGTTCAGAAATTTCTGGGTTTGGTGCTACAGCAGTTGGTGGTGGAGCTTGTGAAACTGGTGCTTGTGGCATATGCTGAAACCCCAATGTGTATATAGCTCCAGACTAATCCCCATACCTGAAACATGGATGATCTATTGTGCCTGGTCTGTAGTTCCCTTGGTTCCAATTCTGCCGTTGTCCTTGTGCCCCCACAAAGTTCACATCTTCACTTGCAATCTGGTCCAAGGCTGAATCAAATTCCTGCTCCTCTACCCTTCCAACCTGATACACATGTTTGGCTAAGTCATACACCATCTTGCTGATCCCATTCTTCCATTCATCATCCGTAGGTTCAGGCAATGCTGATAATCTCCTGGAATCATAGAATTGTGAGTCCTGCTTAGCAAGCTGCTTCATGAGTGCATAAGCTCCTTCTTTGTCAACAGAGTACAAAAAATTTCCCCCAGCTTCTCTGTTAACCATCTCCTGATTGTGACGTTCTAGACCATGGAAGAAGACCTGTAAAATTTTGTCATCCCCAAATCATGATTTGGGCACTTCCTGATCAATTGCATAAACCGGTCCCATGCATCCACCACGGTTTCATCGGACTGTTGCCGAAAGCCTAGAATATCACCCTGTAGCTCAATTACCCGCTGAACTGGATAAAACTTGGCCATGAAATCGTCCACACACTGAGCCCATGTAGTGATCGACTCATGTGCCCTTGACTTTAGCCACTTCTGCGCTGCAACCTTTAGACAGTATGGGAAAAGAATGAGCTTCAATGCCTCGGCAGTCACATCCATGTACTTGGTAGTTTTTATGTATGCATTAAATTTCCCAATAAAGTCATTAGGGTCTTCATCCCTACTCCCATAGAACTGAAACTGGTTGGTCACCGTCTGAATTGTTGCAGGTTTGAGATCAAAGTGCTCGGCCTGTGTCTCTGGCACTACAATCGCCGAATTGTGTCGATAGGTGGACGACAAAAATTTCTCAACAATAGCCTGCCCATATTTGTTGTAAGGTGTCTGTGAGTTGCGATCATTTATCTGCTTATTCAGCTCTTCCAACCGCTGATTGAGTTGCGCGTTGGTTAATTGTTCGCCCATAGTGCTTTTTTCTGTCTTCTCCTTTTGTCTCTGAACAATTGCTCTGGGTCTTCTAGTGGGGGCACAAGTTCTCTCGGGATCCTGTGCATGCACCGAGTACCTGAAATAGCAGAAAATCAGAAGACTAATAAGAAATCAAAATGGCAAATATACAGAAAAATAAAAGCAACTAAACTAACTATTAACTAAGAACTTGTTGACCGTTGTCTATGGAAGCGACACCAAAAACTTTACGCGGCTTACTAGCGCGTATTACGCAAGCGTACAGTCAAGTAGTAAAGAGTGATTATTTTCAGTACTCGGGTTGTCGACCCCTCGAGGACAAGCTTGCAACAAGTTTATTATTAACAATTTAATGTAGTTAGCTAGGTAACCGGGTGTATGTTTTTTGGTGATGCCACCCCCAAACAAGTGGCTGTAGTAAAGATAGAAATAATCGTAAAATAAAATTAAGAAGATTTCTTAATCATAAATGGAGAGAACTAGGAAATCTCGCTGATCACCTAGGGTTGTAAACGATGTCCGGATGATCTGAGAAACAGTTTAACTATATTCTAACTAAGACGGGTAATAGCGCTCACTATCTCCTATCGGTCGCAAGTCATTCTACTTCACGGTAGACTACAATCTCCTATCGGTCACTTATGTCTACCGGTCCATTCTAGTAGGCTAACTACATGCACTGCAACGGGTTCTGTCGGTCCACCGTTGAACAAAACAGTCGGATCTTGCCTACCGAATCTACCCGCACTAGCCAATCCTAACACGTCGCTTCTCAGTCTCGTTGATACATGATTGATGTTCAAGTCTCATCCTAGTTAGTTAGAATCACTGTCGTGCATTCGCTAGCTAAGAAGTGTTTCCAGTTAATTACTCCATCAACATGGAGTATTAAACACGATACAAGAACAATTGAATTAGAACAAAGATAACTTTAAGCATGAATCAACTACTAAAAAAACCCTAGTTCTTGATTCATAGTTTATCTCCAAATCGGGTCACTCAAGTAGGATTACTAACATAAATAAGAACTGGAAATGATTCAAAAGATGAAATCAATAAATCATGAAGCAAAGGTCAAATCCGGAAAATTATCATCGTTTACATGAACCCTAGGCTCTCAAATCGAGATGCCTAGAAAGAGTTGCTTAGCTACTCGTAACTAAATATGAAATAACAAAGAGTTTCTCCATTTAATTGAATAAGAAGGGTAGAAGAAATCAAACGCAAAGAAGCTTCAAGGGTGAACCTTTGTCTTTCTCTTCGTTGATGTCTCCTCTTGCTTCTCCTCACGTTGATAGATCAAATAAAAATCTCTCCAATAATTGTTGTAGTCTATTAATTAATCCTAGGGTTAGGAGCTAATTAATAAAACTACGGAGTATTAGAAAAAGCTAGCTGATCTATTTTTTTCCTTCGTCTGTGTCTTTTTTCTTCATCAGGAGCTTCCCTCTTGCCACAGATCGCACGATCTGCAAATCATATCGCACAAACAGTGAGTTTGCAATCTTTTAGTCCCGAAAATTGGCTAAGTCCTCGGCTGGTGTTCTATTGGTCGCACGATCTCAGCAAAGGTTATCGTGCGATCAGCTCATTGTCCTACTTCTTCCGTGTTTCTTTGTTGCTTATGCTGGGTCTTCTTGTTGTGATTGGCGCTGATCTTGGCTTCGTGTGTTTCTTGCGCTTTCTTCACCCTTCTTCTTCTTTATTGCACTGCTCGGTTGAAAGGGAACAACAAAGTTCTTCTTGGATTCGGTATTAATGGCGGTTGCAGGTGGTTTGAACTGGAAGATAGTAGGTGGGATTAATGGTGGTTCTGGCAATGGTTATTTGGGTTTGTTCTTGTGTTCTGTAGGTAATTGGTGATGGAGGTTGTAGGTCTATGGTGAATTGTTGGTGTATTGGTTTGTAAGGAGGTAATGGTGTTGGTTTATTTTCAGGTCATGTTTATGTAGTTGAGAGGTACGGTGGTGATACAGGGGCTGATTTCAGGTGGTTTGTTGGTGATTAGGAGGTGGAGATGGTGAAATTGGTGAAGGAAGGGGTGTATGTAGGTTGTGGTGTTTGGTAGTTTCCGGTTATCTGCTGGGTTTTGGCCATGGATTGTGGTCGGCGGTGGTATAAGGTGATTGGGAGCTTAGGGAATTGGGGGTACAAGTTGTTTGCTTGTCGTGGTGGTTGTAGGTGTAGGAAGCTACCAGTAGGGAAATTGAGGTGGAAAGCGATGGGTATGAGGGTTGGTTCTTGAGTTGTTAATGGTGGAAATGGTTGTATTAAAGGTTTAGGCCAGTAGTGGTAGCTTTGGGTTGAAACTGTTGGTGATTGGGTTAATTGGTTATTATTGCTAAAGGTTGATGTTAGGGAAATATTTTTAAGGTTCGGGTGTTGTCTTGTGGTTGAAGAGAACCGGGTATTTGGTTTTGAAGGTAGTTTGTGTTGGCATTTGATGTACCATCTTGTCCCTCTTTCACCCTTAACGCAGCTCAATCTTCGCTTCTTCATACTAGCCATTTTTCTGAGCTTTTCTTTCCATTTCCGAAGTTCGTTTCTCCTTTCCGCTTAATATCCTAGCTACGTTTCCTGTCAAAACAACATGAAACACACCCGTGCGATCAAAAGTGACAAAATAGCATAAAATAATGCGAGAAACGCCCGGATTAACAATTTATCGCTCAAAGCTAAACTTACTCAATTTCCTCAAGTTCATATTGTAAAACTAACATATTCTACTCGGAAATAGCACAAAACGATAGCAAATCGTGTAAGAAATATAACTCTGATACAGAGTTATCACCATACACAGATTAGTCCACCTTGCAAATTAGTCCTACTAACTTTGCTTGTGGTTTAATTTTGATCCTTTTCTTAATTAGTCCAACTAATTAATGCGTAAATCTGGTTTAATCCATAAGGTGTGTGACCCCATAGGTTTCTACTTAGTTGGTATTAACAGTTACTAACGTAGATTGGTGTCTATCAACACACCTATGCCACCCAACTAATAGAAGTAGTCAGTGATCCGACAAACCTTGTGCCCAATGTTACTGTATTGATGACACACCTATGCCACGATCCGATCCGATGATTTTCTTGTTAAACAGTGAAGGTAGAAGCTTCTAACGTAGTCAAACCCGACGAAGGAGGGATCAAAATAATTTTATGTGCGAATTAGTTAAGCAGAATCCATTCAAGAAAATTTTGTATGAGCGGGCAAAGAGGATAAATGACCTCATATCGAGCAATTTCGAAATACCCGCGCGTAATGTTGGTTACTAGTTTTGCAATAATGTTAGAGTAAGGAAGAGAAATTTGTAGTTATAATATGTTCAAAAAAAAGGTGAGAAGAAAAAGGTATTTGAGAGATGTTGGGAAAAAAATTTTGTGGTTTTAGATACTTCTTAGCTAGTTTGTCGAAGTTAGACTTTTGGGTGTTTAGGTCTCGTCGCTTCGGTGAATCACTTGAGCCCTGATAAATTTTCGGTGACATGGAGCTATGGAGTTCTATTGTTGTTGAATTGGCTACTTTGGGTATTTCAATATATGAATTTGTTATGGAGATAGTTTGAGAGTTTTAATGTGGTGTGAAATACTAAAACATTGACATAATACTTGGAGTCCTATAAATCGTTGATATACCTGGAGAGTTTAATTTTCTCTTACTGACGACAGTTTTTCACAAACATCTTATTTAGATTCTTGTTTTCAGGGCTATGATTTTGAGCATTTTACAATTTATGTTTGATTTAGATTCGGGCTTCATAGCTTCATGGTTGCAGAACATATTTTGGGATCTTAATACATTGCTTAAGAGTTCGATCTCCAATATTGTTCTGTCTCTTACAAATGTCGTGGAGTTTTGGGAATGCTTGGGCAAATTCTTAGTTGGCATCTACTAAGTGTGTAATTGTTTGGAAGTCAGCCTTAGAATATCCTTATGGCAGAATAATCGTTATGTTTGTTGTCTAATAAAAGTACTCTTCTACTCTTGTAGATATGGCCATCCACCTAGTGAATCCAATAGTGGAGGATTTTCAGCTAAGCTACCCAAGAAGAACGCCTTTCTTGGAGGGGATTTCAATTGGAGAGTTTATCGGAGAATTCTAGGATACGTGTGAGTATTGGGTTTTCACTTTTGTTGGAGGATGGGTATTCAACAACCTCCTATTTCAGATTCATTACGTTGTGGCGTCTTTGCGTAATGAGCATCATTGGATTCCGATTAAGAGATAGTATAATGATTTGGTTGATGAGGGAGCATGGTAACTTCCCAAATCAAAAATATTTGCATCAAGGTCAATGGATGATAACGCGGCACTTCATGAAGTGTACATTGTTTTTAGCTCACAAGCCTCGGGAGGAACCTATGAAGGATATAGGAGAAGTGGTAGACTAAAAGATTTAGCGTGGACGATAGCGGTTTCCCACCCACCCTCACCTAGAAAGCGTTTTGAGAGTCGTGTCTTATGGTTTCTTCGAATATTAGAATTTACTTTAGAACCTACTTTGAAGTTGTTAGAAAAAATGTAATTTTGGGATTCTAGCTGGAATAGTTTATCAAAGAATATTGGAGTTTCTCGTTTTGGTTGGAGTATTATTACCTAGTCTTGATGGATCACATTGCTTTACTAGTGCTTGTGTATCTTCTTATCCTGCCACGTCTATATTTTGTGGGGGTTATATTTATCTTGTCTCTCTCCTCTCTCTCTCTTGTAGATCACCATAGAAATGTAAGGGAACAAGGGGAATCACTCATGTGAAACTGAAGTTTTAGGATGAGGGGCTAAGCTTTGTTTGTTATCTTTTAGACCATTGATTCACCAATGATGTTTGCATTGGATGTTTATGTTTGGAGCTTCTTTACTTAGCTATTATTTGAGGAACGAGACGTTTCTTTGCTCATGCATTGTCGTTGGAGTTACGTAATTAAGACGTTGGGTTGTATCGTCATTATTGTGCAAGCTTAATACAGTTCAAGCAATTGTTTATTCTTAATCTGACTCAGAGTTCCGATGTTCAGCATTGGACGATCTGAAAACCTTCTTCCTCGTGACAAATAGTTTATGATGTGGTGGCGGTTATCATTTGAGTTATTGATTGAGATTTTGGGACTCTTTCTCTTACCTTAGTAATAGAAATCAGACAAATATTTGTTGTAGCCTAACTAACTATGGTATAGTCTCACGTTTGGGGTAGTTAGCATATATTGTCGTTTGGCGTGTATGATTGGAGCATTGTCACCAAACCAATGTTTGGAAAAGGGAAGGTTATTCACCTCTGAGGTATTTAAGTTTTATGCGTATATTGGATTGCTTGGTGTTATATAAATAGTTGGTGTACCTGGTTAGTTTGAGTTTTCTTAATTGCAATGATCTTTACAGATGTTGTTTTTGGAGCTTTGTTACTAGAGTTATGGTTTTGAGGATTTATCACTAAAGGTTACTTTGGATATTAGTTTGCGAGACCCATTATTGTAGATGGAATGTGAATAAGTTGCTTGGAATGTGTGCCTCAGTATCACATTTCCGTATTTCGAGGAAAATTTTATTCGTAGATGTCGGTAGGAAAGCAAAGGAAAAGGGGATCACCGGGTAACATCAAATATCATAGGCTATGCTTAAGTGCCTAAGAGTAGGAAGAACAATGTCACTTTGGAGTCCTATAAAATATCTCTGTCTTGTTAGATGTGACATTTTGTACCAATAAGAGAACAAGATATTCCCTTGTTTAGGAATCGAACTTAGTTATATAATTCTTTTGGACACATTTTCATTATTGAGGGATCATAATCTATAATCTTTTATTGGTTTATGCTCACGTTCACTAAGAGTACTTACTTTCAAACTTGGAGATTTTATGACCTACTCGTTAGGAAGGGGTATTATAATGAAGGTTTTCTATATGTCGCCCATGACCGTGAATTGATGGCTACCACTAACAACTAAAAGACACTTCGGCGTGTGAACTTCTTCTTGTCTTTAAAGTTGTTGACTTGTACTTGGAACACTTGAAAGTAGAAAGTTGTAAAACAAAGTTGAATCTGAGTCATATTATTGTGGTTGCGCGTTTTGAACTAAGGGTATACTATTATGTGGAGAACACTAATATTTATGTGAGGCCTACTGTGGGAATAAATGCCTCCAAGCAAAATTATTCTTTGAAAGCTGGTTGTGAATGGTCAATAATGATCCAAGTTGCTAATCTGAATTGTATGATATATGTGACATTGTTGCATCTTCGTAGTGGTGCGTGATAGGATAGAAAATGATCATAGGAAATAGTGAAGGAATTGAGACTAACTAGCCACACCACAACTGAAAAGAGAGAACGGTAGAAACTTGTTGGACTAGGATGTCTTTCACATTACCAGGAGCACAATTTTCACTCACGAAAATCGTCAATTGTTGAAGGAGTCGGGTTGGAACAATCATCTATGATCCCTAACCCATAGCTAGGCCACCTGATCATATGATCACGCTCGACTTTGTCTTGAAGAGAGAAGCGGAAATTTTGGACAATACCTTGTGCCATGACCTAAAGCTATATACATTAATCTCATAGGATAACACCAAGCACCCATTAAACCCTAGTGAAAGCTCATGACATGTTCCATGTGTTACAACTCAAGAAGAGTGTTCCATTCCTTTTTGACATGAAGAAGAAGTATCCTCACCTTTTTTACGAGCTATATTGAGTTCCGAGGATGTTACTCCTCTAAGGGGGAGAGGAAGTAATCCTTCGATTTTACATACATCATTGTAGTACTCCTTATAGTGTATTTCTCATCGTACATGATCATAGTGTGCATTTAGTATTTATACCCTAGAGCGGAGACTCATACCCTAGTTGGTGTTGAGAAGTTGGTTTAAGCTTCGAGGAAGAAGCTCTCTTTAAGGGGGGAAGAATGAAATAACCCGTTTTGTGGATACGGGTATTTTGTGACATTATTATTAGTTTTGGGAGTTAATTTTAATTTTTATTAATGTCTTGGGGGATTTTTACTAAATTAATTAATGTATTTTTACTAAGTTAAGGGATGGTGGATGTCTTTAAGCTAAACTAAGGGTGAGATAAGTGTCTTTTATATACAAAGTTTACTAAGTGTGTAATTTATTAAAAAGTTACGTAACGTAAAGTTTACTTATGATCAATTATATATTAAATCGTGTAATATTTTTTTTTCCAAATGTGACATAGGTTATGACAAAGGATGTTGGCGTACAAGAATCCCTTTGACTAATCCCTTGAAGGTTGGGTACGAGACTAGATGCAGATGCGATTGCTGATGGCGTAGTGCGTTGAAGAAACTCCTAGCGTAATGTAGGATCACACACTAGGAAGAAGGTTCGCAAGAACCCCATTACAAGTGTTCAAATGGAAGAGGGGAATGTCCATGTCAGCGATGAGTGACTACTAATATGGTTTAGTCACCATGGTCTTGAAAAAGTGATTAAATGCTCTGTGGACTAATGAGGAATTAACTCACTGCGATCATTTTGTATCATCTTTTCGGTAAATTTATATTGACATATGGTCCGCTATCTCTATTTTCCCATTAAGTAAAAGTTCATATGTTTCCTAACAATGATTTTGAAGATTGTAATGCAGGATGCAGTAACAGGATCAAATACTCTAGAAGGGAGGGGGAATATAGTACTTTTTCCAAATATGTTGTTTTAAAAACAAGGTGAGAAGAACTTGAAGTATATAAAAGCTTTGAACTCAGTTTCAAAGCTTTGAAACCAAAACAGACAGTTTAAAGTTACTGAGTATTTTCAAAGCTTTGAAAAGAAACCAGTTTTGAAGCAGTTATGAAATTAAGTAAAGAGCTGTAAAGGAAGACAATGAACACAGTGATTTGTTACCAATATTGGTCCCAACTGACCTACTCTCCGCCTGAGGGATCTAATCCCTCTAGGATTTCAACAACTTCTTATTTATCAAAAGCTAAGCCCTAGATCTCAGGCCTAGAGAATTGTCTTACTCTTTTTCAGGTCGTGGTTCTTCCTAACCTATCTATTACCTGCTCAGCTAACTGATACAATAAGAATATCAGTTGTTACTGTTGAACAACTCACGAGAACTGATGATTAAGTAACATAACAAAATGATATACAAATAAAGCTGAGGATGAAGATCACTGTGAAGACTGTTAAGCAGTAAAGCTTGAAGTGTTTTTCAGGAATCTAGAATGGATTGAATGGATGAAATGATCTCTTTGCTTAGCAATAAATGAGAGTGTATAAATCTCTATGTAGTTGCTATGTGCTTCTCTATTTCTCTGAATTAGTGCATATTCTGTCAATTTGAATTGTATAATACATAGGAAACTTACAACAGAAATCCCTAAAAATCCTTTGAAGATCTGTGACTCTCAACACCTTACTTCCAACGACTAGCTAGTTGATTTCCTCAATTTATTTTGATATGATCTTCAATCTACAAGCCTAAGGTAAGTCCAGACAACTTTCCATAACATTTGGATCAATCTGTAGGCTTGGATTTCCTACTATGTAAACCAGCAAATAAGGAAACTTCCTGCAATACGGAGTTAGCTAATAATCCCTGCAAAAATCTTAGGAAAATGATAAGATCAAAGCATGTTATAACACGTAATTAGATTTTCTTTCATCATATAATATCGCATGATCAAGTGCAGAAGATTTAAGGAGTAAATAGGAGTAAGAACTCCCCCCGAGTTCATGCTGCTCAGTTTCTAGGCGTTGAAACCTGTTTAAAAGCTTTGAAAACAAGTGTGAACTTACAATCTCCCCCTTGATGAAAGACAAAACCACTAAACTGTTTGAACTGTATTTCTTCAAAATATCGACATTGGTAGTATAGCAGAAACAATTATATAAGATCACAAACAAGTAACCAACTATTATAGTGGCAGAATCAAAATCAAACTAAATAACCAAAAAGCTAACAGTTTATCCATAGAAATACCCCCCCTAATTTTCTCCCCCATTTGATTTTCATCAAAAAAGTTGAGAAAATGTTGGATCTAACCTTATTGAAAACCTAAAAGTTTTAAAAGAAATAGAAGTTTTGAAAGAAAAGAGAGGGTTCAAGGTTTTGAAAAAGAAAGGCTGGATTCAAGGATTTGGATCTTCATCTGTCTTAGGCCCTGAAGTATCATCTTTATCATCTTCTTCCTCTTCCTCAACCTCTTGCTGATCTTCTTCCTGTGCATCTTCATCATGTGAAACTTCTTCACCAGGCTCATCAGCTACCTCATCATCTTCAAACAAGTCTTCTGGGGTGACAATTGCAGGAGCATTTACTCTCTATTTCTTCTTATATAGAATTTTGAGAGTAGAATTATTGAGTCAATTCTTCTTTAATTACCAGGTTCCTTATCCTCTGCCATCTTTCCCCTAGCATCCTTATCCCCCAACAGCCTTATCCCTAGTACTCTGCTCATAAAATAGATCCTTGGTAGATCCTGACTTCCTGAACCTTCTAGATCTGGTGTATCCTCTTCTTCCACATATACCAAGTTGATACACTTGAAAACACTGTCAATCATGTACTTCGTCTGCCTGAAATCAATACTCATCTGATACTGGACTTGCTTGAGTTCATCTAGCTCATTCCCAATAAAGTCCATCTTCTTAAGAACTTGATATTGGTCTTGATTGGTAGAAGGTAGGGCTACTGGAGTGGTTAGGGACTTAGGCTTTGAAAACTTCTTGGCTTTCAACTCATCAACAGATAATTCAGAGTAGAATTTCCATTCTTCTTCACTGGTTTTCACAATTCCAATCATTTGAAAATACTTCTCATCAATCATTCAAAAAAAAAAAAAGTAGTGATTGTCTCTTCCTTTTCAACATGTATTTTCAGATGGTGAAAGAAAATAGGGAGGAGGTTGGCATAGAGTAGAGGATGTTTCCTGTTCTTGGTACAGTTATAGAGCATGTGTTCCATTACAATGCTTGGCAGATCAATCTCATATCCATGCATCACCAAGTACATCAGAAACTACACCCTAACTGATAGCAATTCCTTTGATTTATCTTTTGGTACTCACACCTCATCATGATAGTAAACAAGATTTTGGCTTCAATAGTTAACACATAATGAGTTAACTACTTAGAGGTAGTGGCTACATTAGGCACAAAAAACTCTTCCTTGGACATCTTTATACCATCATCTTGCTAGGGTAGTTTTCTGTATTGTACATCTTTGGAGAACCCAAAACTCTAGCAAATTCAGCATGATCTAACTCCGTCTCAATACCACCTACCTTAGATGATACAGTTAAACCCAAAGAATTCACTTGCTTCAGATTCAGGTAGAAGAGTCTGGTAAGCCTAGGGCATGCAATATCAGAGGGGTTTAGGATTTTCCAAATTGAACTCTCTTTCAATCTCCTAATACACTCCAAATCCATACTATCCAGCATGCTAGTATTGATCTTACTACAATAAGCTATAGGAGCAGATGCAAAACCATCTAACCATATGCCATGAGCAGCATGATTGATAAACCAAGTTTTAGATATAGATCTCTTACCTGAAGATGTTTTCTTCTCAGTGTAAATCTGAATCTCCTTCCCATTTTTTGTTTCTGAACTCTGTATCTTCTTTCCCTTGTCTGATTTTTGAGCCTCTTTTACCTTCTTCACCTTCTTTGGACTACCAATCTTAATAACATTTTGTTTCCCATAAGTATATACATGATCTGACTTCTTCTTGCTAGAAGTAGCAGTCTGATCCACCTTGTCCTTTTTACTTTTCTTCTTAGGAGGAGGAGAGGGATTCTTTGGTGCACTGACAGTTCTTGAACTTGAGTTGTCACTGATGAAAGTTTGGTAATGTAAGTATAAAACACAGGATCAAATACTCTAGAGGGGGGGGGAGTTGAATAGATTGTGGAAACTTTTGCTAAAACTTAGTCTTTTGAAAAATTAAGGTAAGACACTGGTTGAATCTCAAGGCCTTGGAGGAGTTTTGACAAAAAGACATAAGCTTTCTGAGAACTAGTGAAAGCTTCAAGGCCTTGAGCTGTAAAGTACTTCAAGCATTTGAACAACCTGTTTTGAATTAGATAGTTTGCAGTGAAATAGAACAATAATGTAAAGTAAAGAACACATGGATTTTACAGAGTTCAGTCACAATTGGACCTAGTCTCACCTGAGGGATCTAATCCCTCCAGGATTTGGAAAACACTTCTTAGTAAACAACCAGATGTAGCCCAAGATCTCAAGCCTAATTGAACTTCCTTACACCTATACAGCTTGTGGTTCCCAACCTATCTAGTAACAACTACAATCTAATGAAACAATAAGAACCACTTGTTGTTCACTTGAACAACTAAACTTCTAAGTTTGTGAGGTTTAAGAAATCATAATGATAAACCAAAATAAGTACAAGTATTGAAGAACACATAAATGAAATAAGCAGTGAAGCTTGGATGTTGTGCGCAAGAGATTCCGGCGGGGAGACCTCCGTATGCACCGTGTGTAGTGGATCAAGGATCGCACAGGAAGAGTGGGGTTGTGTGTAGGGAGAGAGTAAGGCAGCAGCAATGTCTGAGAGAGAGACAGAGGTTTGGCAGAGCTTCCGCGTATGGCAGTGTGTTCTCCTTTGTATGGAAAGGTTGACGATCTATATATACTGGAGAACGTGACCGTTGTAGTGTGGTTAATGCGCCCATTGATGGCGGCTTAATTAGCTTAACCATAACGGCACGTTCGTCCGAGTATATAGGGACCGTTACAGCACGTGGTGCGCGAATACCGGAACCGTTACGAGGTTGACCAGGTTTGACCTGATTGACCGGGTTTATGGAGCTCGTGCCATAAATCTCTCAAAACAGTTACTAAAGGTCGCATGCGGGCTTGGCTCGCACGCGACAGGGCTTACTCTAGCCTCCAAACCACAAGATCCCTACAAGTCCCGTGCGGTGGTATGCGAGGGCTCTGTCTCGCAGCCCCCACATGGATCAGCTCGGCTGGTGATCCAGTGTGTGTGGAGCACAATATGGTGTGCTGGATGGCTGCCACGTGGCCAAGATCTGTCAGCTCAGAAAGCAGTATCTACATTAGCCCCCTTTCTGCGCGTGAAGACTCATAGCCGTATAGACTTCCATGCGCGGAAACCAACATACGCGTCTCCGCCACGCACCAATTCAAATACGGGTAGATTCAGCCCCCGTGCGTGTCATTATGACCTAAAACCCCTAGAGTCGTGCCGTCTGACCTTTAGGGTTTTAGGCGTGACGTCAGCTTGTCCTGTGATTGCGCGATTCGACGGTGACGGTTGCGATTCGACTATCGAAAGGACGCGACCCTTCATTGTTTTGGATAAATACCTTGTATCCCCCATTATTGCAAAGCATCACTTCTTTCTCTTAAAGTGAATGGTACCCGGGGATCTTCGAGAGCAGATCCAGATAATCAATCACCAGTTCAGAACTGCAAATCGTATTCTTCAATTGTGCATATCCAAGCAGGCTTCAAGAAAACAAGGTTGGCCTCGTTTAATTTTGATTTAAGATACCAGTGTTTGCCTTGAACTGCGTTGAATCTGTAAACCCATGAAATTTGTGAAGAGGCTTTGATCTTTGAACCCGCTTCGTTTTAATCTTTCAACAATATTGGATCTTGCAACTCCCCAATTTCTGAAATCAATACCGGAACTGTTCGTCTTCCTTTGCATAGATCTTTGAATTTCAAAATTCAAACTGAAGTGTGGTATTTCTCCCCCCTTTTTCTTGCTCTTCCGCAGGAATGGCCAAGACAAGAGTAACCAGACCCGTCAAGGAAGATGAAGAGATACCTGACCTTCCGCAGGCCTTGTGGCGGAAAGCCCCCTTTTTAGGCGGCAAAGATTTCTACCATGCGAGGGTAAAGGCGAAGAGGATGCCTGATCCTGTTCCAGTTGAGCGATTGCTGACGCTGACTCGCCCAGTTAACTCAGCCTTGCTCGAGTTGGTTGGTTCCGAGGATGTAGTTCGATTGGGGATCGAGAACGGGCACTTCCCATATACTGCGATTTCTACTCAGGCGTTCGTCCAGAAATTGGACTATATGGATGAGTGGATTGACCACGTGTTGGATCATCACGCCGTGACTCTTAATGAAGCCGGCGTATACTTTGCTATCCATGCTATGAAGGGTGCTGCCGTGAAGTTGGATCAGTCCATGCTTCTAGACCTTCTGTCCCGTTACTCGCCTGCGACTCATACGTTCCATTTTGCGGAGTTCGAGGCTGCCCCGACACTCGAGGACGTTCAAATGCTGTACGAGCTTTCCCCCATGGGCGAGGTGGACCCTCTGAGTCCCTTTCTATCAAGGACAAAGGCAAAGGTCGCATGCCCAGCAAAGTGCGGAAAGATCTCGCAGTTGAGACCTTTGTTCCATTCAATCAAGAGGAAGAGGAAGAGAGGCAGGAGCCCCAAGCAAGTGATGAAGAAGAAGTAACAGTTGTGATGCATGAGGAAGAATCAGGAGGTACCTCCGTCGCATTTCCTTTCCCGTTATCGTAACTTCTTTGCACTTCTTTTCTTTAAACCAATTGGGTATTCGCAGATGATGATGATGAAACCATTGGTGGCCTTGTGGCCAAGAGACAAAAGAGAGATGCCCATTCTGGCATTCCAGATGAGCCCATAAGCGAGGACGTTCTTGCTGAGTCCCGGAAGACAGCCGCGGAGGCTGCTGAAAGAAGAAGGCGGCGAGAGGAAGCGGAGCTCGAGCGCGTGAAACAGCGGAGTCTCGAAGAGCAGCATGTTGACGACTTAGTGCGTCCAGTTGGCGAGGAAGACGAGCTTCCCGAAGAAGTGGCTCCTCATGCGGAAGAGGAAGATGAGGTTCCCGGAGAGGATGCAGCGGCCTTGGAGCAAGTCCAAGCAGACTTCGAAGAGATCGCAGGTGGCGATAAAGGTGAGATCTTCAATCTCGCAGTAACTTATAGAGATGTTATCGTGGGTGCGTTAAAGCATGGTGTGTGAAAGGCTGACATTCGCCGTTGGTTAGTAGGCAAATGCGGAGAACCCTCAGGTAACTATTTGAGTGATACGCACGTACTAGGCTTTAGCAACTTAAAGCAGAATCATGACTGGTTTATTCGCATCCCAGGTCACGCTTCTCTTAAAGACTTGCTTAGTGAGGACACACTGATAGGGCATGGTTCCACGTCCTTAGTGTATGATGAGGATACCTCAATCCCACCTTCGCGTGGAGGTGCTTTCTCTTAGCTTTAGCAAAGATAGCAAAATAACTTGTAACGCAAGTTACCTCATGTCATCGCATTAAATGTCGCAGGTTATGCTGAGGAACCTGAGCTGGAGCAGAGAAGTCAGCCTTCTGCGTCCTATGTTCCAATTCCGAGCTCCCATACCGAGAAGCCCGTCGCAGCTGCTGACCACGCGGGTGAGCCTCTTGAGGACATCATCGAGCTTTCCGACGATGCTGGAGCTGATACTGTGCTGATGGATGAAGATGTCCATGCTAGTGCTGAGGAAGTAAGGACAAGTGCTGCTAATGCGTTCGCATCTGAGAGTGTCCTTCGCCAAGCGACTTCGGCTGTCCCTTCGCCTCCGGCGACGACTGAGCCCGAGGCACCTATTCCTGCGTGGAGCATTTGGGGCTCGCAGGTTGGGAATGCAGTCGCAGCTGGTGCGGCCTACACTCTTCCTCCCGACTACGAGAGATTGGAGCTCGCAGCTGATAGGAGAGCTATGGAGCGAGGGCAATCATCGAACAACCCGGCAGCCCGCATTCCTTCCCTTCATGAGATTCTGGGAGGAACTGGTAAGTAGAGCTTTACTGTTCGCACGTCGCATCATTCGCTTGCGAGTTTTGACATCATAACTTATTTTTGACGTCTCCTCAGGTTTGAAGCAAACCGATGTAGACTGGGTGGTTCGAATGCGTCTGACCTACCCGCAGTCGTTTGTGAGATCTCTGGAGATAGGGCCCTTCGACAGGAGGTTGTTTCTTACTGAAGCCATCTGGATTTTGGAGCAGCTATCTGCGGCTACGCCCGCGACCATTTCGGTCCAGAGTGCTGAATTGTTATGCGGCATGTGCCAAAATCTCGTGACCAAAGTTCAAGGCAGAATGGGCTTCAAGTTTCTTAAGGACAGAGTCACGCTGATTCGCGCGGCCGTAACTTTGAAACTCGGTCACCAGAATCTCGCAGCTGAGATGCAGAAGGTGGAGCAGCAGAAGCAAAAGGTTGATGAAGCTCTGAAGCTGTATCATGAGATGAATGCCAGGTGCGAGCTATTGAAGCAAGAAGTGGAACAGGTAGAGAAGCTGAGCGAGCAGTTCGCGCCCCAAGACTCCTTAATCAAGAATTTGCTTTGATTTTTCGAATTTTGCAAAAATAGTAAGAAAAATAGCTGAAACATTAATGTAATGTCTTGAACATTAATGTAATGTTGCTAGGGTTTCTCCCCCCTTTTTTTTAACAACAATGAAATTTCCCGTTTTGCCCTTTTCCGGGATTTGATTGGATATTTCTGTGCATATCCAATTATGACATCAGCAATTGATACTCTGCTTGATTTTCGCGCTAATTTCTCGGCAGATAAGCACGCTTTCGTTGGGAAGTCCATCCGAATCATGACCATCCGTCATTTATTAGGATACGCAACTGAATCGTCGTAGCCTTTAGTAGGGTAATTGATTGTTACAGCTTTTCAAGGCGTAAGTGATTGAACTTACCCTCTTTTTGAATTTTGCTGACTCATCTCAGGCAACCGAAGAGTCTGTACAGGGTCTATATAAACCCTGTCTTTGCTATTTGGGTTCTTCATCCCAAACATGTGCTTTGCCGTGAGTCCTTACGACTGCCGGCTTCAACGCTTGTTTTTCGTTGATTCATGGCAACTTCAAGTTTTGAATCCTGAGTTTGCGCTTTGTGCTATAGAAATAGTTTCCAATATCCACTTTATGAGGCTTATTGCTCTTTATAACCATCATAAAGAAGATGCAGATAATATCTCATGTGTGTTCGAAGAAATTTCTTCGTGTATTATGTGTGCAGGTCATGTTTCCGGCCGCCTCGTGGTGAGGTGCAGCGCCGGAGTGACCGTGCTACCGTCTCGTAATGAACGGCGGAATTCTCCTCCAGCATCCCTGGAGGAGGATTCCTTGCCTCTTCGTTCTTGAACTCAGGGTGCTCGTCAATGCCCTTGTCCAACATGACAAGGAATCCATCACCAGAGGAATGACTGCTTCGCCTGTTTTGCAGAGCAGCATATATCGAAACAGGAAGCTCCTCCGGTGCCTAACTTGATCAGGCAGAGGCTTTTGTCACCCCTTGGGGTCTTGGGCATATCGTTTCCCAAGTTTCGCTGCTAGGGATGTAGCGAATGACAAGCTGATCTCTTCGCGGCAGCATCCCTTTTGCTACAGATCTTTGGCCGCCGATCTGCGTGTTGCGTAGCCGGTGTTGAAACCGGTGGGTTCATCCTTTTCTAGTCGGAATTCCCGCGATGTGTAACTTCATGCTTGTGAGTTACTTTTCGAATGTATTGTAAGCCATGTTGGCTGCGTAGTTAGATTCGAGCTTTTCGCTTGTAAGCTGCTATCTAGACAGATAAATTGTAAGTCATTTGACTCGTAATGATAAATAGCCTTTTGTATTATCTGCTGTCTCTTTACAACAAAAATACAATTTCGCATGCGTTTCGGCATATTTCGCCTTGCATAATGCTATGTAATGGTTTCGCATTTGCGATATATTAATTCGCTGATGCTTCGCTAGATCGTTCGAGATCAGATTTTCGCAGCTGTGCCATCCTGACAGATGGGCTTGTGGTTGGCCGTTGCGGATCATTCAAGATCATCTTCACAATGTTGCAATCGTAGTAGATAGTCTTTAGCAGATCAATTAAGATCGTTAAGTGGTGCGAATTGCTATCATGGCAGATAGGCTTTATTAGAGAATCGATTGAGATCATTTCTCACATAAACTGCTATCGCAACAGATAGACTTTTAGAAGATCTAATAAGATCATTTTGCGCATGCGTTGCCATCGTAACAGATAGGCTTGGGCGATCAACTAAAATCGCTTTGCATATAAGTTGCTATCGTAACAGATAGGCTTAGATGATTAACTAAAATCACTTTGCATATAAGTTACTATCGTAGCAGATAGGCTTGGGTGATCAATTAAGATCGCATTTAGACAGGCTGCTATCGTAAGAGATAGGCTTATATGATCAATTAAGATCGCATTTGTACAGGCTGCTATCGTAAGAGATAGGCTTATATGATCAATTAAGATCGCATTTGTATAGGCTGCTATCGTAACAGATAGGCTTTTATGATCGATTAAGATCGCATTTGCATTGGCTGCTATCGCGAGAGATAGGCTTTTATGATCAATTAAGATCGCATTGCATTGGCTGCTATCGTGAGAGATAGGCTTAGATGATCACTTAAGATCGCATTTGCATTGGCTGCTATCGTGAGAGATAGGCTTAGATGATCACTTAATATCGCATTTGCATTGGCTGCTATCGTTAGAGATAGGCTTAGATGATCACTTAAGATCGCATTTGCATTGATTGCTATCGTTAGAGATAGGCTCAGATGATCACTTAAGATCGCATTTGCATTGATTGCTATGGCGGCGAATAAACCATTGTTAACAGTAATAACAAACTGAATAGAGCAACATAAACAGCTAGAAATGTGAACTTCTCATTTGGGAGAATTCTTTTATTACAACGCTCTCATATGGGAGAGATGAGATTACAATCCTCTCATATGGGAGAGGAGATTGCGTAAATCGTAGCCACATGAGACATTAAACAACGTTATCATAGAACGTATGAAATGAGAGAAGTCAGGGATAGTAATTCTTGATCCAGCGCATGTTGACTGAACTCGGAGTTGAGGTTGTGCCGTGCAACCTTCGTATGCTGCAGTAGCCACTATCGAAGACTTCTGTGACTTCGAAGGGTCCTTCCCAATTAGCTGCGAACTTTGGGTGAGTTGCTTCTCGCATACAGTGGTCAGATGCGCGCAAGACCAAGTCTCCGACTGCGAAATCTCTTCGCTGGACTGTCTTGTTGTAGGCGCGAGCGATTCTTTCCTGGTACCGCTTGTTGGTCCTTTTGGCTTGTTCTCGCTTTTCTTCCAGCAAGACTAAGTCATGATCGCGTTGATTTTCATAGAGTGCATGGAAGGCCAGCCTTGCCGAATTGACTCTAACCTCCGCAGGTACTACAGCTTCGGCCCCATAACATAGTAGAAATGGCGAGGCCCCTGTGGGTGTCCTTGGAGAAGTTCTGTAGGCCCACAGAGCTATGCTTAGAGAGTCGGCCCACTTCTTGTGGTCATCTGCGACCATCTTGCTCAATATTCTCAACAGCGTCTTGTTAGTCGCTTCGCCTTGTCCGTTTCCCTTTGGGTAATAAGGGGTAGAACATATCTGCCTGATATTGTACTCCGCTAATTTCGCAGCTACCTGGCGATTAACAAAAGGAGTACTGTTATCTGAAAGAATGGTGTTTGGGATTCCGAACCTGCATACGATGCTTTCCTGGATAAAGTTGACCACAGCCAGCGCATTTTCCGTCTTTAGTGGTATTGCTTCCACCCACTTGGTGAACAGCTCGGTTGCGGTGAGAATGAAATGGTTCCCGTGCGACGTCGGTCGGATGGGACCGATGAAGTCCAGAGCCCATGTGTGAAATGGCCATGGCGTCCCTAGCGCATGTAGATCCACAGCGGGAGCGTGCACTAGGTTCCCTTTGAATTGGCATTCCTGGCAGCGTCGTACTTTGGTGCGGCAATCGACCTCCATCGTGGGCCAGAAATACCCGATTGAGAGGAGCTGCCTGCATAATTTCGCACCTCCTTGGTGTTCCACCTGATGAGAAAGGTCCATGACTTCTTGTGCTTCTCTGTCGTCTAGACATCGCAGCAAGTTGCCCTCGTGACCTCTTCGCCAAAGTAGGTTTTCCTGTACCACATATCGAGACGCTTTCCTTTTCAATTTTTCGGCTTCCTTTCTCGATTCGGGCACGGTGCCCTGGGTGAGGAAATCGAACAGTGGCTTCCTCCAGTCTGTGTCGTCATCGGTTAGGGCGACGAGTAGAGAATCTTTGATTAGTGCGCAACTTTCGCACTTCCCTTGTATCAGTGCTGCAGCTGTTGACATGTCTGGCCAATGAATGCCATATCTCTGAGCCTTTCTGTAGATTGACACCTCGCTTTCTCCGCAAGCGTGTTGGTGAATCTTTTCTAACAGCTGTTGTCCCTCTTGCTCGGAGACACATCGCATGAGTATTCCCCCAGGACCCTTGTAGTAAAGGGTGTTGTCGTGGATGCATTATCCTTTTGTGAGTGCCCAGCTTTCGTTGCTGGTGCCCTTCGCAATAGCTTGCAAGATTGGTTTTCGCCAGTCTGCGTCATCCATGTGTTCGTCGTCGCACGCATCTTCTGTCAATGCCGACGATGTTCGCACTTCGATGGAAATCCTTGCGGGGCACTTGTCTATGCTGACCTTAGATCCCAAGGTTGCTAAGGCGTCTGCGTGCCTGTTGTCTGCTCGGGGCTTGTGCTCGTACTTCACATCGCAGAATTGTTGCGTCAGCTTCTGTACTAAGGTGCGATAAGACAGGAGGTTGATCTCCTTCAAACCATATTCGCCCAAGGCTTGCTTAACAATCAGCTTGGAATCTCCCATGACTGTTAAGTTGCTCACTTCCAAAGCTTTCGCCGCACGGAGCCCCACAATGAGAGCCTCGTATTCCGCTTCGTTGTTTGTGACTGCGAAGTTGAGCTTTGCGGACATCTGTATGACTTCCCCATCTGGCTTTGTCGAGACTATCCCAATGCCTCGCCTTTCCGGGTTGACGAACCGTCGAAGTGGAGAGTCCAATAGGGCACGTCGATTGCGTAGATCTCAGGTCCTTCGAGCTCTTCTTCGATCACGGGCTCATGGCTGTTATCGGGGAACTGTGCCAACAGATCTGCTACCGCCTGCGACTTGATCGCTCGTGGTCGCACGCATGTGATATCGTATTGGGAAATGGTCATGTACCATTTCGCCAGTCTTCCTCCCGGAGTAGTGTGAGTTAGCAAGTATCTTATGGGGTCGCTCTTGGTGACCACTACTACTTTGTGTGATGCAAAATAGTGCTTCAACTTTTCTATCACAAAGAATAAGGCAAGGCAATGACGTTCGATGTCTGTGTACCTCGATTCAGCAGGCTGCACGATGCGGGAGATGTAGTAGATAGGCCTCTCTTGGCCTTCATACTCTTGAGCCAAGAGCGCTCCTATAGATCTCCTTGTAGATGTCAGGTATAGCAGAAGCGGTGATCCCAGTTGAGGCACGATCATTATCTTTGAGGACGTGAGTAAATCCTTCAGCTTTTCGAATGCGGTTTCGTGCTCTGGAGCCCAGTTGTACGCGGCGTCCTTCTTGAGAAGAGCGCTGAAACAGCATGTGATTTCGGCAATTGCTGGGATGAATCTCCGCAGATAGGATAGCTTTCCTAAAAATGTCTTCAATGCACTCTGATTATGGGGCGGCGTCATGCCAGTGATAGCTGATACTTTCGCGGGGTCGGGTTCGATCCCTTGGCGATGAACCACACATCCCAAGAATTTCCCTGATGTCACCCTGAACGCGCATTTCATGGGATTCATCTTCAGTTGAAAGCGCCTGCATCTATTGAACACCTTTCGCAGATCTGCGAGGTGGTCTGCCTCGTGCTTGGATTTAACCACCAGGTCATCCACATAGAATTCCACCTCTTTGTGCATCATGTCGTGGAATAGAGCCATCATGGCCCGCTGATAGGTCGCGCCCGCGTTCTTAAGACCGAACGGCATCACCGTGTAGTTGAATACCCCTACAGGAGTGATGAATGCTGTTTTCCGCGCATCTTCGGGATCCATCTTGATTTGGTTGTATCCGCTGAAGCCGTCCATGAAACTGAACATGCGATGACCCGCTGTCGAATCGATAAGCAAATCGATGTTGGGCAGTGGGAAATCGTCCTTAGGGCAGAAGCGATTGAGATCTCGGAAGTCCACGCAGATGCGGAGCTGTCCGTTCTTCTTCACCACTGGCACGATGTTGGCCAGCCATGTGGGATGATGATTCGGCTCTATGAACTTGGCATCTAGGAGTTTGACAATCTCCTGTTTGATCTTGACGTTAAGCTCCGGCCTGAAGCTCCTCGTGCTCTGCTTGACCGGTTTAGACCCGGGGATGATGTCTAAACGGTGCATGGTGATGCTTGTATCCAGACCTGGCATCTCGTCGTATTCCCATGCGAACACATCCTTGTATTCAGTTAGGAGCTGTAGCAGCCCTTGTTCTTCTTCGCTTGTGAGATCTGCGCTCAGGAAGACTGGCCTTTTCTTTTCCTCGTTCGGGCTGAGGAACACTTCCTTTAGCTCTTGCTTTTGCGGTCTTGGCCTGTCTTCCATGCATTCAGGCGCTTCTTTGAGTTTCTCGTCTGGAGCGCCCTGTGTTGGCTCTTCCGTCAGCGCAATTTGCTCGATTTGATTGATTTGCCTAGGGATATCCCCATGCCCGCGTGAGGACATCCCCGCGCACCTTCATATGCGGTAGCATTTCTTCCCATTGGCGTAGAAGCTCTCTATCTCCTTGCCCTCGGGGTCATGCTTTGCTATCCTCTTCAGAGTGTACACGTTCTTTCGATGATATGCGATACGCGGCGCCTCCTCGCGTATAGGCGGCTTTTCCTTGGCATCTTCCCTTGTCACCATTACTCCTGCAGGCGACTGGTCCTTGATGTCCTCCCAGAGAGGCAAAGGAGTAGGGTTGAATGGCCCGGGTGTTTGCTCGTCTGCCATCTCGTTGAACCCTACCGCCTCGCTGAGATGTGCTTCGTCCAAGTTGAACGGGTTTGTCGAAGCCGGTATCTCGACTATTCTGTCGTTCCAGATAGCTTTCATAACCTGGTGAGCCGTCGAAGGGACTGCGTCAAAGCGATGAATCCAGGCTCGACCTATAATCATGTGGTATGTGGTGTTCGCGTCTATGACATAGAACTTTGCTGAGCACTTGATTTTGCCAATCTGAACGCCCAGGCGGATCCATCCGATCGTCATTCTAGAGTCGCTGCCGAATCCCACCAGCGGAGATGGACGCCTGACTACCTTATGTTCGGGGATCCCTGCTAGCCTCAGTGTGTGGAGCGGAACGACGTTGACCGCTGCTCCTCCATCGACGAACGCTCGTTTGAACTCGACGCCATTGATGATGGCGGTCACGTACAGAGGTCTCTGGTGGCTCGCATCCGTCTTCTTGTCGCTGGCAGAAAAGGTCATAATCTTTTCTGTAGAGCGGGATGCCCTGATGACTTTCCCGTTGGAGACTACAAGGTCCTCGTAGTCCTCTGCTATTCTCAAAATCGCTTTCGTCATATCCGTCCGGCACTTCTCGGAGAAATTCATCTCATCGAAGAATTTGCTGAAGCCGTGCGACCCTTTCATGCGGTCGGCACGTTCATCCTCTGTGTCCATGCTATAGTCTTCGTCCTCATGGACCTCGGCGACGATGGGCAAGCCATCCTCTGCGACTTCTTCCAAGTCGAAGATCGAGATCATGGCGACCTCTTTGCCCTTCGAGCCTGGTTCCGCATGCGCGGGAAGCGGGTTGTTGCGCACGTCCTTCCGGTGATCGCTGACGATGAGCTCGCCGTTCTTCATCTTCTGATCGAACGCGAACCTGAGTTTCTTGCACTCGGCCGTGGGATGCATGACCTTGCCGTGGTACTCGCACCACTTAGGGTCCCTCACCATCTCCTTGGAGGGTGTTTTCTCGAGCGGTGGCAGGACGCCGTCCTTGCGCCACTGTCTGCAGAGGTCACTTGCTTCCTCTACCGAGCATGGCAGAGGCGGTACATCGAAGTTCGCAACCTTCGCTTGTTTCTGGGGCGAAACTGTATTGACCTCAGCTTCGCGTCCCCGCTTGTAGCTAAACCTCCCGATCTTGTAAGTAGTGCCGCTCGCAGGTCGCTCTGGAGCGCTCTTCTTTTTCTGTCTATCGACTATAGGCTCGATATTCTTCGTGCATTCGATTAGCTTTGAAAACGTAGGTGTTTGCAAATTGATTAGCATACCTTTGTATTCATCTCGCATGCACTGCAGGCATATTTCTACGAGCCGGCTTTCAGGCATTGGATCTTTGCACTCCAAGGATTTCGCCCTGAATTTCTTGATGAAAGTGATTCCGTCCTCTTCACGCTTCTGGTACATCCGCGAGAGATGGATCATCGTCACCTTTTCTTCCATCTGGAAGAACTTGGTGTAGAACTTCTGGACCATGTCGTCCCAAGTCTTCACGGATCCGGCCTCCAATGTCCGGTACCATTTGTATGCTACGTTCCCAAGAGACTTTGGGAACTCTCGCATTAGCAGTTTGGGATCAGCTCTGTACGGACCCATGACATCAATGAAACGCATGACATGCTCATGAGCGTTTCCGTTAACATCTTCTAACTTATCCCATTTAGGAGCCTTGTACCCCGCCGGGTTAGGCATGAGATAGATTTCCCGTGGAATGGGTGGATCGTTGTCTAGCTTTGGGATAATGGTATCCGCGAATGACTGATGAGCCAGAATAGTGTCCACGCGCTTCTGCAAAGACGTCATGCATTCTGGAATGCTCCCCTCGGTAGTTGACGCAGGGGTTGCCGTAGGCGGTGGCGACACATACGCCGCTGGAGGATTGGGAGCATACTGACTGCCCGCATTTCCCCAGATCATCGTCGGGGGAGGCAAAGGGTACTGCAGAGTTGGGTTGGACGCCAAAGCCGAGGGCTGGGGAGCGTGAGCGGCAGGAGGTAACATCTGTGCCGTTGACCCCTGAACCGAAGGCAGCTGCGTAGCCGACGGTGGAGTCTGCAGATGAGGGTTGGGAGGTGCGGTTGACACTCCCAATCATGGAGCGGTAGGGGTTCCTCCTCCCTGAGAGATAGCGGCGGCGGATGAAGGGTTTAGCGCGAGGGTACCCAGAACGGCCAAGATTTGTTCTAATTGCGCAGATTGGGCCTTGAGAGCTTTCGCCTGACTTTGGACAGTGGCATCCAAAGACTCTAACGTCGGTGCCTCGCCGGGAGTCGTTGGAGTACGGCGGGTCTCGTCTCCCGAGGGAGTTTCGGTGGAAGGCGATCGGTTGCTGACATCATCCTCCTGAGACATGGTTGCTTTTGTTGGTAAGTTCACGTCGGGTTCACCAAAATGTGCGCAAGAGATTCCGGCGGGGAGACCTCCGTGTGCACCGTGTTTAGTGGATCAAGGATCGCACAGGAAGAGTGGGGTTGTGTGTAGGGAGAGAGTAAGGCAGTAGCAATGTCTGAGAGAGAGACAGAGGTTTGGCAGAGCTTCCGCGTATGGCAGTGTGTTCTCCTTTGTATGGAAAGGTTGACGATCTATATATACTGGAGAACGTGACCGTTGTAGTGTGGTTAATGCGCCCATTGATGGCGGCTTAATTAGCTTAACCATAACGGCACATTCGTCCGAGTATATAGGGACCGTTACAGCACGTGGTGCGCGAATACCGGAACCGTTACGAGGTTGACCGGGTTTGACCGGATTGACCGGGTTTATGGAGCTCGTGCCATAAATCTCTCAAAACAGTTACTAAAGGTCGCATGCGGGCTTGGCTCGCACGCGACAGGGCTTACTCTAGCCTCCAAACCACAATATGGTGGTATGCGAGGGCTCTGTCTCGCAGCCCCCACATGGATCAGCTCGGCTGATCCAGTGTGTGTGGAGCACAATATGGTGTGCTGGATGGCTGCCACGTGGCCAAGATCTGTCAGCTCAGAAAGCAGTATCTACAGATGTATTCTTCAGATTACTAGATGATTGAGTGTTGAGAGCTTGACTAATTGAAGAGTTGATTGTATGATCACCACGAAAGTAAACACTCTTATTTGTGAATAATAAGCCCTCTCACAGTCTATCCTTATCTTTTAAATTCAAACTGAAGCTTATAACCAGTTGCAGTAACTGAATGACAGATTTTAGGAACTGTCTCCCTACAAATCCTTTCCCAAACATGCTTGTTTAAACAGCTATGAATGGATAGCCATTAGATTTTGTTGCGAGTGGTTTGAAACACGAACAACCATGCAAAAAAATTGATTTCAAGGTCAAACAAAATCCAGAAAATATATCAACATATTACTGACTGTTTGGCATAACAGTTTTTGCAATAAACTAGACCAACAAATTTGATAACTAGATAAATACCAAATCAGCAATATATAAAAGATAATGATAAAATTATGATTAAGAGTTATATCAAGTCAGTAACCAATCACAATTTCACAGATAGCATCCTGCAAGAAAGAATCAGTTAAGCTTAATAAAAATGTCAGCAGCTCAAGGCAAATCCCAAGGCCTTGGAGTTCTGTGACATTCTTCACAGTTTTAAGCTAATGGCTTTCCAAGTCTTGATTTAATCAAGCTATGAAATCTATGAGTTTTAGAAACACATAGATATAGTCCAAGAAAATTTGTAAGACACATTTAACCAACACTTGATCCAATGCTAAGCCTGCATTCACAAGATTGTTAAACAATACTTAACCAATTTAAATGTAGTCATAGACCTTCAAGGCCTTGGAGACTTGAAAAAATGTTACCACTGTCTTTCATCATCTTCATATAAACATCCACAGTTCATACTTCACATCAAGGCAGAGAAATTGAATTATCAACTGATAGCTTGAACTTCTTCTCCTTCTCTAGCATTTCAATTCTTCCATGTGTTCTTATTTGAGCCTCCAGCCATCTTTATTCTTTGAGAGGATCTCCGCGAGTCCATAGGGCTAGGGTTTAGAAGAGACATGGAGGAAGGATAGTAGGGAAAGATAAAAGAGAGAAGATAAATACTGATGAGTTTGAGATAAAGAAGGAAACTTAATATTCCCTAATATTTAAGGAAAGAAAAAAATTGTTTGAAATTCAAAATCTTGTGGAAAGAAAATAGTATTATACTGATTTGGTAAGTATTCTTTTAAAAAGGTAAAAATAATGTAAAGAAATTATCTACAAAGATAACACCCATCATTAATAATCCATTCATTGAACTATATAGTTTACAAATTTATGTTTAAGACTTTGTTAAGGATTTCAATACCTTGAAAACAGTTATATTGCAGATACAAATTTTAAAGGTTTTGAAAAAAAATTCAAAATATTGAAACACAAATAACTTACCTGATGCTCCCCCTAAACCAGTGCTTCTTTATTCAACATGCCAAGTTCTAATATCAGGGATGTGAATCTATCCTCTCTTAGTGGTTTACAGAAGAAATCTGCACACTACAAGTTAGTTGGCTCAAACAATAAAGATACATCACCTTCCTCCACATGATATCTAATGAAGTGATCTCTGACATCAATGCGCTTAGTCCTAGAATGTTGTACTGGATTCTTTTTAATTGAGATAGCACTAGTGTTGTCATATTTGATGGGAATATCTCTGAATTCATAACCCAATTCTCTCATCTGTTGAGCTATCCACAAAACTTGTGAGCAGCAGGTTCCAGCTGCTATGTATTCAACTTCTGTTGTTGATAAAGCTAATGAATTTTGCTTTTTAGAATGACAGATTTTTAGAGATGATCCAAGGAATTGGTAACATCCTGAAGTGTTTTTTCTGTCAACTCTATAACCTGTAAAATCAGCTTTTGAATAGCCACACAAAGAGAAGTTAAACTGTCTATAATACCTAATCCCTAAGTCTTTGGTACCACTTAAATATCTGCAAATTCTTTTGAAAATAACTAAGTGAGACTCTTTAGGATCAGCTTGGAATCTAGCACACATACAAACACTAAAGATAATGTCTAGCCTGCTTGTCGTAAGATATATTAGTGAACCATTCACACCTCTGAACTCTTTCTGGTTAACACTCTTACCATTTTGATCATTTTTTAAGGTTAGTATAGAGCTATGGGAGTTTTGGCTACCTTGGACTGAGACATGTTATACTTGTTCAGCAAATCCCTTGTGTACTTATTCTAATGTAGTTAAATTTCCTTCTTCATTTGATGTACATGAAGTCCAAGAAAAAAATTTAACTCTCCCATCAAGCTCATATCAAATTCCCTTATCATAAGACTAGAGAAGTCCTTGGAAAGAGAATCATTAGTAGCACCAAATAGAATATCATCAATATATACTTGCACTACTATGATGTCTTTCTCATGTGTCTTTATGAAAAGAGTTTTGCTAACTAAGCCTCTTTTGAAATTATTTTTAAGTATGAATTTTGAAAATCTTTCATACCAAGCTCTTGGAGCTTGTTTGAGGCCATAAAGAGCTTTGTCAAGCTTATAAACCAGGAGGCTATTCAACATATAACCATTCAGAAATGCACATTTGAAATCAGGAGGCTGAGCAACATATAACTCATCATTTTCAAAACCAGGTGGCTGAGCAATATATACTTCTTACTGCAGATAACCATTTAGAAATGCACATTTAACAACCATTTGGAAAGGTTTGAAGTTCTTATGTGATACAAATACAAGTAACATTCTTATTTCTTCCAACCTCGCTACAGGAGCAAAAGTATCCTCATAATCAATACCTTCTTACTAATTGTAGCCTTGAGCTACTAGTCTTGCCTTATTCTTCATAACCTTATCATATTCATCCAGCTTGTTTCTGAACACCCACCTTGTTCCAGTTACAGATTGATCTGTGGGAGGAAGAACTAGATTATAGACATTTTTCCTCTCAAATTCATTTAGCTCACTTTGCATTGCAATGATACACTCTGCTTCTTGTAGTGCCTCCTTCACATTCTTAGGTTCTATAAGATACACAAAAGCATTAAAAGCATACAATTACTTTAGCTAAGATCTTGTTTGTGGACTAATGGATTGATCTAAAATGATGTTTTATGTTGGATGAGATGAACAGATCTTTGAACTTCTTTCTCTATTTCCAGGTTTCTGGTTCTCCAGGAATCTTTTCAAGGTCTTGAAAGCTTGATGTAGTGGCTTGATCACTCTGTGTTCCTTGAGATTCTATTTCAAGGCTTTGAGAGACAATTTCAAGGCTTTGAAAATGTATTCTGTTTTCCTCCATGTTAGTCTTAGGACCATTCTCTGGATCTGCTTTATCCTCTGACTCTTGCTTGTTCAAATTTAAGTCTTCAAAACCTTCACTCAAAGAACCTTCATTGCTTTCATCAAATATAACATGTATACTTTCCTCAACAAGCTTAGTTCTCTAATTGTAAACCCTTAGGTTTTACTAGTCAAAGAATAACCAAGGAAAATACCTTCAACACTTTTGGCATAAAACATGCCAAGATTATCCTTACCATTATTGTGAACACAACAAGTAAAACCAAAAGGTTTGAAATAAGAAATATTTGGCTTCTGCCTTTGCAAAGTTCATTAAGAGTCTTCTTCACATAGGCCTAATGAGGAACCTGTTCAAATTATAATTTGCAGTGTTGACAGCATCTGCCCCAAAAGACTTTGGAAATTTGTTTTCTAAAAGTATTGTCCTAGACATGTCCTCAAGAGTTATGTTTTTTCTTTCAACTACACTATTTTGTTGAGGAGTTCTAGGAGAAGAAAAGTTGTGAGAAATACCAAACTTGGAAAATAATAAATCTCTAGTGGATTAAATTCTCTACCATGATCACTCCTTATTGAAGCAATAAGCAGATTTTTTAAAGTTTGAAGCTCTTTACAAAGTTTCAGAAATTCAGACAGAGCCTCAGACTTTTATCTTAAAAACATTACCCAAGTAAATCTTGAGAAATCATCTACAATAACCAGCACATACTTCTTACCCTTTGGAGGTGGAACTCTCATAAGACCACGCAGATCCATATGAAGCAGTTCAATAGGTCTAGTTGTACCTACAAAGTTCTTAGTCTTGAACGAGATCCTTGTATCTTTTCCTTGAGCACAAGCTTTGTATACATCTTCATCCTTAAACTTGATCGATGGCAGTCATCTGACTAGGTATTTAGAGACTAGTTTTTTCAGTGTATGCACGCTGATATCTCCAAAATTTGTGTTCCTAAGCTTTGAATATTCTTTCAAAGCCTTGAGACATTTCAGACTTTCTCCTTCAACCTTGTTAGTATTCAAATAGTAAACATTGTTTGACCTTGGAGCTGGGAGGATGCAATTTCCAGATCTTACATCTTGCACCACACATTTCTCCTTGTCAAAAATAACCTGATTGCCTTTATCACACAATTGAGATACATTAAACAGATTAAAATTTAGATAATCTACAAGATAAATATCTGAAATAGAATTTTTAAAACCATTATCAACTTTACCAATTCCTATAATATTGCATTTGCATTTGTCACCAAGTGCGTTTGTTCCTCCTGATTGTTCTTTTAGTCCAGTGAATAGAACTCTTGCCACTTATGTGCCTTGAGCAACCACTGTCCATAATCCACTCCTACTCTTTGCTCTTGGTGACAACCTGCAAACACCATTTACTGCCTTACCCAGATGTTAGACCAAGTATAATATTTGTATTCATATTCAGTATCAACCATGTTAGGTCGTCTGACCCCTTTAGGAACCCAAATATGTCTCACATGTCCCTTAATATGGAATGGAAAGATATTCCTCATGATGTGAGATTCGTTCTTCTAAAGGGAGATGTCATCTTAGGATGACTAATCTTGCCACAGTAATGGCATTTTGGAGAATGTTTGCTGGCTGCCTGCTTTCACAAAGTTGGTATTGTTTTCTCTTGGAAAGTTGAGATTATATCCAATACCAGCTTTGTGAAAATAATGCAAACTTCCTCCAAGAATCAAGGTGAGATTAAGTTCAGATCCAGCAAGCTTTGTCAAAGCATTCCTAGAGTCTTGAAGTTTCTCAGTCAGAAGAGTCTTCTATTCCTGTAATTCATCATGTTGATGTCTTAGAGCAAGAAGGTTCTAACTCAAAAGAGAGTTATCTGTTACAACTTCTTTGACTTGAGTTTTCAAGACTTTGAAATTAGTTTCCAAATCTTTGAAATCTCTGTTAGTCTTTGCCTGAGAAATTTCAAGATTCTTGTTCTGGCAAAGTATTTGCAAATTCTCTTTTGCTTGCTTATGAACTTTCTCCTTTAAAGACTTGATTTCATTTAAGTAGTCTTCTTCTTTAAAAATCATTGCTTTTAAAATCTCAGAAGGCACATTTGCAGGTTTAGACATTAGACTATTCACCATTACCTCATGTTCTTTTCCAAGGTTTCATCATTCTTGGCCATAAATAAGAAAAATGTTTGCTTGATCTTCTTCAGATTCAGATACACTTTAAGAATCAGAATCACTCCATGAAGCTACCATGGCCATCTTCTTTCTGTCATTTTCCTTTTGAAAGTTTTTGCTTTTCTTGTGAGGGCAATCTCTGATTAAGTGTCCTGCATCATCATACTCAAAGCAATTAATTACTTTAGATTTATGGGGAGATGACTTACCTTTGTAGTCCTTGCTACTTGAAGATCTAATTTTTTCTCTGTTGAAGTCTTTGTTTTCAAAGTTCTTTTTCATCTTGAGAACCCTTGTCAAGGCGTTGGAAATGACAGCAAAAAGATCTTCTTCATCATCTTCTTCTTTTTCAAGGCTTTGAGGTTGTTCACTCTCTTTGTCCTTGTGTGACAGATTATTGACACTCTCTGGTAACTCTCCATCAACTTCACTCATGGAGATATCATGTGTGAGTAGCTTTTCCTATAAATCATCTATTTGAGAGAGGACATATCTTGAGCTTCTTCGATGACTGTAGTCTTTGGTTCCCATTTGAATTTGGGAAGACTTCCCAAAATCTTTAAAACTTTCTCTTCGTTAGAGAATGATTTCCCCAAGGAATCCAGATTCTTGGCAATGTCAGTAAATCTCTTGAAAATGTCTTTGATGGATTTATCTCCATTCATTTTGAACAGTTCATACCGTCTAAGAAATATATTGATCTTGGTTTACTTCACTTGGTTGGTTCCTTTGAAAGTGACCACCAGTTTGTCCCAAATCTCCTTAGCAGTCTTGCTGGTAGATATCTCGTTGAATTCATCTGCATTCAAAGAACAACACAAAAGATTCATGGCTGTATAATCTTTTGAAAGTTATTCTAATTCTGAAGTAGAGAGAGAGATTTCAGGTTTGGGAGTTATAATCCCATCCTTTTCTGTGTAGAATATATGAGGTTCATTCTGGATAATAGACCACAGTTCAATGTTCTTATCAATGATAAACCTTTTTAATCAAGGCCTTCCAGTGTACAAAATTATATCCACAAAACAGATGAGGTCTGTTAGTAGCTCTTCCCTGTGAGAAACCACATTTACCTACATTACTCATGATCACTTGATTGTTAGATCAATACAGTGATACAAGCTCTGATACCAATTGAAGATTGTAATGCTGGATGCAATTAAAGGATCAAATACTCTAGAAGGGGTGGGGTTGAATATAATATGACAATTTTTTCCAAGGATGTGGTTTTAAAATTAGTATGGGAAGAAATTTAAGTATTTCAAAGCTTTGAACTCAATTTCAAAGCTTTGAAACCAAAAAAGACAGCTTAAAGTTACTGAGTATTTTCAAGCTTTTCAAAGGTTTTCAAAGCTTTGAACATAAACCAAGTTTGAAGCAGTTATATAAACAAGTAAAGAACTGTAAAGCAAGACAATGAACAGAGTGATTTGTTATGATGTTTGTTCCCAAGTGACTTACTCTCCGCCCGAGGGATCTAATTACTCTAAGATTTCAACAACTTTTTATTTATCAAAAGCTAAGCCCTAGATCTCAGGCCAAGAGATTTTTCTTACTCTTTTTTAGCCTGCGGTTCTTCCTAACCTATCTAGTACCTGCTCTAGCTAACTGATACAATAAGAATATCTATTGTTCCTCTTGAACAACTCACGAGAACAGATGATTAATTAATATAACAAAATGATATACAAATAAAGCTCAGGATGAAGAACATTGTGAAGACTGTTAAGTAGTAAAGCTTGAAGTGTTCTTCAGGAATCTGGAATGGATTGAATGGATGAAATTATCTCCTTCAATGATGTTTGTCAATCCGTGAGAATGTATGAATATCTGTGTAATTTCTCCTTGCTTCTCTATCTCTCTGAATTAGTGTATATTCTGTCAATTTGAATTGTAGAATATATAGGAAATTTTCAACATAAATCCCTAAAAATCCTATGAAGATATTTGACTCTCAACAACTTTCTTCCAATGGCAAGCTGCTTGATTTCCTCAATTTATTTTGATCTGATCTTCAATCTACAAGCCTAAGGTAAGTCCGAAAATTTTCTATAATAGTTGGATCAATCTGTATGCTTGGATTTCCTACTATGCAAAGCAGCAAAGAAGGAAACTTCCTGCAATACAAAGTTAGCTAATAATCCCTGCAAAAATCTTAGGTAAATGATAAGATCAAAGCATGTAATAACACATAATTAATTTTTCTTTCATCATATAATATAGCATGATGAAGTGCAGGAGATTTAAGGAGTAAATAGGAGTAAAACACCCCCGAGTTCATTCTTCTCAATTTCAAGGCTTTGAAACAAGTTTCAAAGCTTTGAAAACAAGTGTGAACTTACAGATTTGAAAAGAGACTCATTGTTGGAATGGTTTGAAGGAACTGTAGCATATAGCTTAAAGATAATTCTTTCTTATCGGGTCCGTGGATTCAGTACCCCAAGTTATCCAAGGTCAAGAATATTAACTTGACCTCTAGAAAATAAAGATTCTTCTAACACATATCCAACTTTCTCTGCCGACATGATATCGTCAACGAAATGAGTTAAACTGTTGAAGAACAATTTCTGAATCTCAAAACACCTTGCTAATGGCAATTTAAATATTCTTACACATTTTCATTCGGGATTCACAATTGTTGACTTCCTTTGTACTTATTAGCTTCTGTAACAATATGTGATGCATGTTACGGTACGGGGCGTAAGAGGATCAAATCGATTAACGCCTACTAGGTTTGTGTAACAGATAAAAAGCAGCATCATACCCCAGGGCGACTGCTCAGAGTAACTCCGCGAGGGATATGGAAATGGAAGAGTTACATATGCCTGACGATGAGATAGCTCCTGATGTAAGTAGCAAGATAACATATTTACTCTTAAACATCATGACCTGCCTGATTATGTATCTTATTTATATTTTTAGTGTAGAATGTGGTGCCTCATGGTTCAGCAAAAAGGTCGACTCGTCTGAATTGAAGAAGATGAGAACGAAGTAATGAGGGAAATTTGTAGAGCAGCCTGGCTGCCGAATGTATATATCGCATAAGTTAAGTTGCTTTTTTATACGGATAAAATAATAATTTCTCTTTTTTACATTTTACTTCGAATTGGACGCTTGTCCTAATGTATTATTTTCTGGTAGCTTCACAAATAACTAGAAGTGGAAGAGGAGTGACTCGTGGGCTCAAAATCAGAAGGAATCTCAACAAGGAGATAAGATTGATGTGAACATTCCTCGCGAGAAGCTTAGACCAGTGGGTGAGGGATATAAGGAGGTCACAACTGAGGTTGGTGTTGCTATATGCATGCATGCACTAGTTGAAGTTTCATCGTGGAAGCTAATGCATCCTCATCACAAGAAACCAATATTCGATCACCTACTTGTGAGTTCAGCAATACATGCTTACAATCTTGAAAGTTTATGCTTATTAATGAATCCATTTCCTTTCATTTCTATCGCATTTTATGAAAGTGTTTGATAGTAACAAGGAACACAACCAATGCAAGTATTCTTCAGAACATGGTCGGCCAATGCCTTAAATATTTTTGGGTAACCCTTAAACTCTTGATAATTGTTAGCTACCTACTGACACGTTATCTTTTTTCCTTGTTACGTGTCTCATACATCTCTTACAATAACCTTATTGTTACAGATGGATTTTACTTTCGCCAAATCAAAAGTTTTTTTTGGTATTTTTTATGTTTGAAATAAGCCGGAGCGATATTTGGTTATGATTTCTGTTGGAGCATTGTATGAACTACATGTATTGATCCTAAGTTATTCTTTTGTTCTTTTTTACTGTTATATGTGTTTTACTAAATGATAATACATCGTTGTTTTGTGTTTTGTTTGATTGTTGATCAAGTGTGCCGTTAGGGAATGTAATGGGGGGGGGGGGGGTTCATCCACTCCATTTCCATTAGTTTCAATTGATTAAAAACTGGTTCTCTTGTGTTTTGTTCTTTTATTGTGTTGAATGTAGTATATTTTATTACTTCCAATCCTTTCATAGTGAATTATAAAATAAGCATGAGACTGGTTTGTTGCAGATGTACAACATGTTGGATTTGGATGATGTTAACTAATTGTGATCATGAACTGAAACTTGATTCACTGTATTATATTTTTTAGGGAATAATTACAATGGATTTTTCAAAGAAGCATATTGTTCGTGCCATCATTTTCATGTGCAGTGGAGCATATAATGACCACATATACAAGTTGCATAAGCATTACAAGACTTGTTGTATCCCTATTGAAGCAAGTCTTCATCCATCCCCACTTTGTAACCCAGAGTGATTGGGAAACCTTGTGTTCTTACTTTGAGTCTGTTCACTGCAAGGTAGAACCGATATAAGACCTTGGCTGCAATTTATGTATTTATTATTTTATGGAGTTTGTTCCACATTTTGTTCGCATGAAATGTCAGCTAAGAGTACAAGAGGTACTTCAAACCCACTACATGTTAAGAATCTGCACACATTCGATTCAAAGACATTTGTCTAGAGTCCGCATGGGATGGTAACCTACGTTGATAATACGCATTTACGTTTATATCTAATAGCATAAAAATTTGCAGAAAAAACCCTCACACTCAACTTGATAACTCTGCATTAGAGTTATATTTCTTCTACGTTTGTGTACCGTTTTGTGTGAATTTCGGGTAGATTATATTAGAAATAAACTATGAACTTGAGTAAATTTAGCAAGTATAGCTTTGAGCGATAACTTGTAAATCCGGGCGTTTCTTGCGTTATTTTATGATATTTTGTCACGTTTGATCGCAGGGTGTGTTTCGTGTTGTTTTGACAGGAAACGTAACTCGGAGACTGAAAGAAGAGGAGAAACGAACTTCGGAAATTGAGACAAAGCTCGGAATTGGAGAGAAGAAGAAAAGTTCAGCAGATCACACGACTTGCAAAACTGAGGTCGTGTGATCTGGAGCAAGACTTAGAATAAATTCGGAGGAGAAAATTGAGCAACTCACTGTTTCCACGACTTGAGTGGCTGATCGTGCGTTCAGCTTAAGGAGATCGCACGATCTGGTTTTGGCTGATCGTGTGATCTGATTGAAGGAAAACAAGTCTTGGACGCAACTCACCCCAGATCGCATGATCAGGAATTTCAGATCTTGTGATCTCCTTAAAGAAAAATCACACGGACGGGGAAGGAAGAAAAATAGGCTAGCTTTGGCTCAAAACTACGTAGTTTCATATTAATTATTTCCTAAAACATAATTTAGGAATAATTAATACATGGGGGCTGATTTATTAAGGTGAAGAGATTGATTTCTACAAGGAGATCAACGTGAAGAAGAAGGTTAGGAACGTGAGAAGGAGAGAGACGACGCACAAGAGGAGGACTCCTCCTCCATTGAAGCTCTAAGTTTGATATCTTCTTCTTCTCTCTCAATCTTTGTATGGAGAAACTTGTAAGTCTTGTTTGGTTGATTATTATTAGCTAGACATTTTGCTAGGCGTCTCTTTGAGAGCCTAGGGTTCATGTAAACGATGATATTTTTCCGGATTTGATCTTTGCTTCATGATTTCTTGATTTCTTCTTTTGAATCAATTCTAGTTTCTTGTTTATGTTAGTAATCCTAATTGAGTGACACGATTAGGAGATAAACTAGGGTTCAAGAACTAGGGTTTTTTTCAATAGTTGATTCATGCTTAAAGTTAGCAATATTTTAATTCAATTGTTCATGTATTGTGCTTAATACTCAGTGTTAATGGAGTAGCTAACCGGAAACACTGCTTAGTTAGTGAATGCACGACAGTGATTCTAACTAACTAGGATGAGACTTGAACATCAATCCCGTATCACTGAGACTGAGAAGGGATGTGTTAGGATTGACTAGTGTGGGTGGATTTGGTAGGTGAGATTCGACTGTTTCGTGCAACGGTGGACCGATATGACCCGTTGTCGTGCATGTCGTTAGCCTACTAGAACGGACTGGTAGACACAAGAGACCGATAGGAGATTGTAGTCTACCGTGAAGTAGAATGACTTGAGACCGATAGGAGATAGTCAGCGCTGTTACCCAGCTTAGTTAAAATATAGTTAACATGTTGCTCATATAATCCGGAAATCGTCTATGGCCCTAGGTGATCTAGAGATTGCCTAGTTTCTTCAGACTAGTTTCTTAAATATAAAAATACAAAAATATTAGATTAGATGTTATTTCAATTCTCAAATCAATCAAATCTTTCTTCCTGCACCGTGCTATAAATTAAATAACTAATTTAAATAATCTCAAGTTTGTCCTCGTGGGATCGATAACTCGGGGTGGAAATACCACCCCTATATTACTTGACCGTGCACTTGCGCATACGCGTTAAGAAATCGCGTCAAGTTTTTGGCGCCGTTTTCGGGGACAGCGGTAGATTATTTAGTTAGTATTTAGTTTAGAGTACTTTTATTTTAGTTTTTATTCTATATCTCTGTGCTTCATTGGTGTCTTGTGAGTCTGTTTTTCAGGAACACAGGAAGCAAGAGACAATATAAGCATGTGGAGCGAAGAGTGTTATTCGGGTCCCCCTACTGTTTCCACTGCAGGGGTAACCATGAAGAAGAGGATGCATGCATAACTTGGTGCTACGTATGCGGCATTTGGCATGACCGTATAGACTCATTTCGTGTACATGCCCCCCAGCTTCATCAGCACCAGGAAGACTCATCAGCGATTATGGCAGAACGGCGTAGTATTATGAATGACATCGAAGTGTGCGCCAAATTTTTGTCCATAGCTTCACAATTACCACAAGAGGATTCTGCCACAGGTAGGGAATACGTGAGGGAGATGTTGGAGAGGATAAAGAAACAAATAGAAAAACTGCCAACAGGAGGGGAATCTAGTATTCAAGAGCCACAAGAGGATCCCTTGCCACATGACAGTGCGCCTCAAATTGAACCTTCATCATCCCCACCACAAGTTGAAGAAGAGATACATGATCCGAACGAAGAGGACTCAGACTCTGATTCAGATTGGGGTGGACCTGTGTGCCCAAGATGGGAGGACCTTCCGTATTGCCAGCCAAAACTGCAAGAACCCTCACTTCCTTGGCATGAATGGGAAGACACCAGCATTGGAAGCCTATGGGGTGCCGACGATGGAGCTGATGATTCACTTGTTCCCATACCTATTGAGGTAAAAGCCCCTACTCATACTTTCGAAGAATTCTCCGTATCTCATATTAATCAAGTCTGTGATGAGTTGGAAAGAATTGTGTATGGAGATTCTTATGGGGAAGAGCATCATGAGAAATTTTCAATTCCTTGTCATATTGGCGACTTTATTGATGATCCATATGCCATAGTCAAGGAGTTGGAAATCAACAAGTTTGGGGGTGTGGATGAATTTCATGGTTCATTTGAAGAGCATCTAGCACAGATGAGTTATTACTGGGATGATTTTATGGACATAGATTCATTTGAGCCCAGTGGTACTTGGTGGAAGTTTCTCAAGAAGATCAACTGCAAAATGAAAGGAGTCAGCTTCCACAATTTTCCACCTTCTTCAGAGCACAGGGGTGCACGTGAAGTTCTTGAGAAGAGATGGTGGAAGAAGAAGAAGTGGAGGGATAAAGCAGCCTCCACTATCCTTGTCGGTTGAGGTAACCGCGTCGAGCTTTCGACCTTAATTTACAAGCGCTGCTTGGGAGGCAACCCAATGTAGAGTAGGATGCTATTTATTTATGTTCTTTCTTTTAGTTCTCCATATGATTTTGAGGGGTGAGAGAGAGTTGCTTTAATACTTTCAATCAGTGTACAGGGACATAGGTACATAAGACGCTACGGATTCCCCTTCTTGATGCGTGTGATAGAATTTTGAGTAGGCGCATCGCAATCCGGACGCGAGGCGAGACTTTTCCGGAAACTGTCAACGGTCCACAAGACCCCTTCTTGTTGCAGTTTCACGGCAACGGTGCCCATGTAGGTCCGGACACTCAGGTACCTCTAACTCTCTCTCTGTTCTAAGTTTGGAGCCATAATTATGTAGATCCACCGCCAACACATTTAAGCGAGGAAACCTCGTACTTGATCTCTAAGTTCGTTGAGGACAACGAAACACTTAAGTGGGGGGGGGGGGGGGTTGTGTATATTTTGCTAGCCATGTCAGTTATGCATCGCCAGTTACATGCAGTTGTGTCGTATTGTGTAGTACGTGTGGTTAGTGTAGAGTGTTTGATATAGTGTCGTATTGTGTTAGGATTGTTAGTATGCATTTCTTTGCACTTTTACTTTCTTGAGTCCCCTACCCAAAACGTGTGGTTAATCGAGTTGGATGTAAGCATGTAGAGTCTAATAAAAAAATAGAAAAGAAAAAAAAAATAGAAAAGTGAAAATCCATAAAAATTAAAAATTTTGAGTTGGGCAATTGATGAAGCTTGAAACCAGAGAGAGTTCAATGAAAGAGTCTCAATGAATAGGAATCACCGTAGTGGGGAAAACCTTAATTTTTAGTATCTTGCGCACCAATTTCACGAAAGGAAGTCCCGGGTATTCAGGGAAAAGTGGAAAGAAGACGAGGGCATACCTTTAGTTCCTTTATTGTGCTAGGAGGATTTAGTCTTAAGGTAGTCGAATAGTCTGTTTTCGAGTGGAAACTTGTGGCCTCTTGTAAATCTGGGGTGGACCTTCGTGTAGAGTCGGTTCCATGTAGTACGCTGCTCTAGCCTAAGTGGAGTTAGGGAGTGTATACCACCATCCCTTAAGGCGGTTTCAAGAGCTAACCGAAAAAGCCCACACATAGTTGCTCTAAATGCACGGCTGAAATAATTAGAAGAGAATGAAAAATAAAAATAAAAAAACAAAACAAATCAAAATCTTCTCTCGGACTAGATACGGTGAACAGCCTAATGTGCCCCCGTTTGCGCGGGGAATTTGGATTCAAACCAATTAGAGTGTCTAAGGAAAATTAAAGTCAAGCCGTATTACACGGAGTTGTGTCTCCCGTCACTGGGACAACTTGCATTCAATGCAATAACGGCTAAGAGGGTCTGAAAACCTCATATGACTTGGCGACGAAAGACTACTATAGGACTAAGGGTGCCTAGACCCTCTGAGCTAAAGGACGTGCCCGGATCTTGGATTGAGTTTGGTGGATGTTTGGGGACCCCTTAGTGAGCTTGTGCGTAGGATCATTGTATTGTCAATTCCTTATTGCGGTTGTGTGAATTGCAAAAGAGACTTGTGAGAACTTGATAATTCTGGTTAGTGATAGCGAGATTGCCCATCTCTTAAGAAAAAGAAAAAAAATATGTTGTTTCAATTTTAGCATTGTTCTATAATCGAGTTGCATTGTATAGTCATGTAGATTGCATTGTGTGTGTGTGTTGTTTGTGTCACATGGCTAGTAAATTTTTATGCAATTCGGTGGATTTAAAACGTAGTGTAAGGATTGATTTTGCTCGGGACGCGCAAAAAGGTAGTGTGGGGGATTTGATAACTCTGCATTAGAGTTATATTTCTTCTACGTTTGTGTACCGTTTTGTGTGAATTTCGGGTAGATTATATTAGAAATACACTATGAACTTGAGGAAATTTAGTAAGTGTAGCTTTGAGCGATAACTTGTAAATCCGGGCGTTTCTTGCGTTATTTTATGATATTTTGTCACGTTTGATCGCACGGGTGTGTTTTGTGTTGTTTTGACAGGAAACGTAACTCGGAGACTGAAAGAAGAGGAGAAACGAACTTCGGAAATTGAGAAAAAGCTCGGAATTGGAGAGAAGAAGAAAAGTTCAGCAGATCACACGAATTGCAAAACTGAGGTCGTGTGATCTGGAGCAAGACTTAGAATAAATTCGGAGGAGAAAATTGAGCAACTCACTGTTTCCACGACTTGAGTGGCTGATCGTTCGTTCAGCTTAAGGAGATCGCACGATCTGGTTTTGGCTGATCGTGTGATCTGATTGAAGGAAAACAAGTCCTGGACGCAACTCACCCCAGATCGCATGATCAGGAATTTCAGATCATGTGATCTCCTTAAAGAAAAATCACACGGACGGGGAAGGAAGAAAAATAGGGTAGCTTTGGCTCAAAACTACGTAGTTTCATATTAATTATTTCCTAAAACCTAATTTGGGAATAATTAATACATGGGGGCTGATCTATTAAGGTGAAGAGATTGATTTCTACAAGGAGATCTACGTGAAGAAGAAGGTCAGGAACGTGAGAAGGAGAGAGACGACGCACAAGAGGAGGACTCCTCCTCCATTGAAGCTCTAAGTTTGATTTCTTCTTCTTCTCTCTCAATCTTTGTATGGAGAAACTTGTAAGTCTTGTTTGGTTGATTATTATTAGCTAGACGTTTTGCTAGGCGTCTCTTTGAGAGCCTAGGGTTCATGTGAACAATGATATTTTTCCGGATTTGATCTTTGCTTGATGATTTCTTGATTTCTTCTTTTGAATCAATTCTAGTTTCTTGTTTATGTTAGTAATCCTAATTGAGTGACACGATTAGGAGATAAACTAGGATTCAAGAACTAGGGTTTGTTCAATAGTTGATTCATGCTTAAATTTAGCAATATTTTAATTCAATTGTTCATGTACTGTGCTTAACACTCAGTGTTAATGGAGTAGCTAACCGGAAACACTGCTTAGTTAGTGAATGCACGACAGTGATTCTAACTAACTAGGATGAGACTTGAAAATCAATCCCGTATCACTGAGACTGAGAAGAGATGTGTTAGGATTGGCTAGTGTGGGTAGATTCGGTAGGTGAGATTCGACTGTTTCGTGCAACGGTGGACCGACAGGACCCGTTGTCGTGCATGTCGTTAGCCTACTAGAACGGACCGGTAGACACAAGAGACCGATAGGAGATTGTAGTCTACCGTGAAGTAGAATGACTTGAGACCGATAGGAGATAGTCAGCGCTGTTACCCATCTTAGTTAAAATATAGTTAACGTGTTGCTCAGATAATCCGGAAATCGTCTACAGCCCTAGGTGATCTAGAGATTGCCTAGTTTCTCCAGACTAGTTTCTTAAATATAAAAATACAAACATATTAGATTAGATTTTATTTCAATTCTCAAATCAATCAACTCTTTCTTCATGCACCGTACTATAAATTAAATAACTAATTTAAATAATCTCAAGTCTGTCCTCGTGGGATCGATAAATCGGGGTTGAAATACCACCCCTATATTACTTGACCGTGCACTTGCGCATACGCGTTAAGAAATCGCGTCACAACTTCAATAACATGCATTGCAAAAGTGGAACAAGCGTCTGGCTGTCGCATGAAGCCTTGAATATATATGTAAGTTTTGTATTTCCTACAAAATCTTCTTTTTTGCCATATCTATAAGGCTTAATGAATTGCTTTCAAATCACTGAATGCAATGAAAGAAATGAGGGACAATAAAGTGTATCATGTCCAACTGAAGAACATATTATGGAGGCGGTTCTTGGAAAAAGCGGAGTTCTTTTAGCTGGCCATTGTGGAGGTGAGGTCCCAAAGACTGCTTGGACTTACAAAGGTGGGATGTTTGAATCTCTATCAAGGGATGAAATAAAAGATGAAAAAAAAGAATAGAAGAAGGGTTGAAGCTTAACGAAGAAGGGAAGAGGCTGCAGAGAGGTGTGTTGGGGCCTTAGAGAAAGGATGTCCGATGTGAGTGCACATATATTGAAGCGTATGAATGTTGAAGAGGCTTATGAGATAGAATTTGAGCAGGAAGACGAGATGGAATCCGAGAAAGAATCTTAATCTTCATTTTTAGACAGTGAATCAGGTAAGAGACTAAATTGAATGCGTCTTCTTTTCCATATTCATTTTAAATCTTCATATATATTGTTTGAATGCCTTCTTTTCATCGGATTTCATTTAGGTCTGCCCACTTTAATTTGAGAGTCTCAACAAAAGCCTAACTTCAAGAGTGGATTAGAACACGAATCAAGTTTAGACAGAAGTTTGCTCACTAAAACCTAGTAGCTCATTATCTAGTAGTTTTGAGATGGCTTTGGTATATAGTCATGAATTAGATCGTTTATATGATGTATTATAATATCAATGATATACATATATGAATATCCTTAGTAGTTATCACACAAGTAGCATGATTTCTATTACTTACACAATCTATTTATACGTAACAAATTGACTACTTACATAAATTCCCTATTAGTTTCCCGTTATGCCTATACTTAAATAGTGAATAAGTTAGAGCTTTGGAAGAGAATGGGAAAACCCAGTACATTTTGGCTTCTAATTTTCTTGTTAGCCAAGTGTAGATAGTGCTTTCTAAGCTGACAGATCTTGGCCACGTGGCAACCATCCAGCACACCATATTGTGCTCCACACACACTGGATCACCAGCCGCGCTGATCCATGTGGGGGCTGCGAGACAGAGCCCTCGCATACCACTGCACGGGACTTGTAGGGACTTAGTGGTTTGGAGGCTAGAGTAAGTCCTGTCGCGTGCGAGCCAAGCCCGCGCGCGACCTTTAGTAACTGCTTTTGAGAGATTTATGGCACGAGCTCCATAAACCCGGTCAATCCGGTCAAACCCGGTCAACCCCATAACGGCTCCGGTATTCGCGCATAACGTGCTGTAACGGTCCCTATATAGGCGGACGAACGTGCCGTTGCGGTTAAGCTAATTAAGCCGCCATTAATGGGCGCATTAACCACACTGCAACAGTCACATTCTCCATTATATATAGGACGTTAACCTTTCCATACAAAGGAAAACACACTAGCCATACGCGGAAGCTCTGCCAAACCTCTGTCTCTCTCTCAGAAATTACTACTGTCTTACTCTCTCCCTACACACAACCCAACTCTTCCTGTGCTATCTCTGATCCTCTACTTACGGTGTACACGGAGGTCTCCCTGTCGGAATCTCTTGTGCACTTTTTGGTGAACCCGACGTGAACTTACCAACAAAAGCAACCATGTCTCAGGAGGATGATGTCAGCAACAGATCGCCTTCCACGCAAGCCTCCTCAGGGGAGGAGACCCGCCGTACTCCTACGACCCCCGGTGAGGCACCGACGCTAGAATCCTTGGACGCCACCATCCAGGGTCAGGCGAAAGCCCTCAAAGCTCAATCTGCGCAGCTAGAACGGATCATGGCTGTCTTGGGGACTCTTGCACCGAACCCTGCGCAAGCCACCACCGTCTCTCAGGGAGGAGGAACCTCCACCACTCCAGGGATGGGAGTGTCAACCACACCTCCCAACCCTAATTTGCAGACTCCACCGGCGACTACGCAGTTACCTTCAATTCAGGGGTCAACAGCTCAAATGTTGCCTCTCACTGCTCACACTCCTCAGCCTCCGGCTCTGGTATCTAACCCGGCTTCGCAGTATCCCTTGCCTCCTCCAACGGCAATCTGGGGCAATGCGAACAGCCAATATGTTCCCAATTCTCCGGCGGCATATGTGTCGCCTCCGCCTGCGGCAACCCCTCCTCCTGTTACCGAGGGAAGCATTCCAGAATGTATGACATCTCTGCAGAAGCGCATGGACACTATTCAGGCTCACCAATCATTCGCGGATACCATCATCCCGAAGCTAGACAACGATCCACCCATCCCGCGGGAGATCTATCTCATGCCTAACTCGGTGGGGTATAAGGCTCCTAAATGGGACAAGTTCGAAGATGTCAACGGAAACGCTCATGAGCATGTCATGCGTTTCATCGATGTCATGGGGCCATACGGAGCCGATCCCAAGCTGCTGATGCGAGAGTTCCAAAAATCCTTGGGGAACGTAGCGTACAAGTGGTACAGAACGCTGGAGGCCGGGTCCGTGAAGACTTGGGACGACATGGTCCAGAAGTTCTATACCAAGTTCTTCCAGATGGAAGAAAAGGTGACAATGATCCACCTCTCGCGGATGTATCAGAAGCGCGAGGAAACGGGATAACTTTCATCAAGAAGTTCAGGGCGAAGTCCTTGGAATGCAAAGATCCGATGCTCGAAAGTCGGCTCGTAGAGATATACCTGCAGTGCATGCGAGATGAATACAAAGGTATGCTCATCAACCTGCAAACGCCCACGTTTTCAAAGCTAATCGAATGCGCGAAGAACATCGAGCCCATAGTGGAGAGACAGAAAAAGAAAAACGCTCCGGAGCGATCTTCGAGCGGTACAACCTACAAGATCGGGAGATTCAGTTACAAGAGGGGACGCGAAGCTGAGGTCAATACAGTTTCACCCCAGAAGCAGGCGAAGATTGTGAACTTCGACGTACCACCTCTGCCATGTTCGGTGGAAGAGGCAAGCGACATCTGCAGGCAGTGGCGCAAGGACGGTGTCCTACCGCCGCTCGAGAAGGCACCCTCCAAGGAGATGGTGAGGGACCCGAAGTGGTGCGAGTACCACGGCAAGGTCATGCATCCCACAGCGGACTGTAAGAAGCTCAGGATTGTATTCAACCAGAAGATGAAGAACGGCAAGCTGATCGTCAGCGATCACAGGAAGGATGTGCGCAACAATCCACTTCCTGCCCATGCGGAGTAAGACTCGAAAGGTTAAGAGGTCGCCATGATCTCGATTGTGGACCTGGAAGAAGTCGCAGAGGATGGTCTACCCACCATTTCCGAAGTCCATGATGATGAGGACTACAGCGTAGACACGGAGGACGAACGTGCCGACCGGATGAAGGGGTCGCACGACTTTAGCATATTCTTCGACGAGATGAACTTCTCCGAGAAGTGCCGGACAGAAATGATGAAAGCAATCTTGAGGATAGCGGAGGACTACGAGGAGGATCTTGTAGTCTCTAACGGGAAAGTCATCCGGGCGTCTCGCCCTACAGAAAAGATTATGACCTTCTTCGTCAGCGACAAAAAGACAGATGTGAGCCACCAGAGGCCCCTGTACGTGACGGCCATCATCAATGGCGTCGAGTTCAAAAGAGCATTCGTCGATGGAGGAGCAGCGGTCAACGTCGTTTCGCTCCACACACTGAAGCTAGCAGGGATCCCTGAGTACAAGATTGTCAGACGTCCATCTCCGCTGATGGGATTTGGAAGCGACTCCAGAATGACGATTGGATGGATCCGCCTGGGCGTTCAGATCGGCAAAATCAAGTGCTCAGCGAAGTTCTATGTCATAGATGCGAACACTACGTATCACATGATCATAGGTCGAGCCTAGATTCATCGCTTTGACGCGGTCCCTTCAACAGCTCACCAAGTCATGAAAGCTATCTGGAACGACAGAATAGTCGAGATACCGGCTTCAACGAATCCATTCAACATGGATGAAGCACATCTCAGCGAGGCGGTGTGGTTCATCGAGATGGCGGACGAGCAAACACCGGGACCATTCAACCCTACTCCTTTACCTCTTTGGGAAGATATCAAGGATCAGTCACCTGCGGGAGTGATGGTGAGAAGGGAGGATGCCAAGGAAAAGCCGCCCACGCGCGAAGAGGCGCCGCGAATCGCTTACCAACGAAAGAACGTGTACACTCTGAAGAGAATAGCAAAGCATGACCCCGAAGGCAAGGAGATAGAGAGTTTCTACGCCAATGGGAATAAATGCTATCGCATATGAAGGTGCGCGGGGATGTCCTCACCCGGGCATGGGGATATTCCTGGGCAAATCAACCAAATCGAGCAGATCGCGGTAACAGAGAAACCAATGCAGAGCACTCCAGACGAGAAGCTCAAGGAAGCACCCGAATGCATGGATGACAAACCCAGACCGCAAAAGCAAGAGCTAAAGGAGGTATTCCTCAGCCCGAACGAAGAAAAGAAAAGGCCAGTCTTTCTAAGTGCGGACCTCACAAGCGAGGAGGATAAAGGACTGCTACAGCTCCTAACTGAATACAAGGATGTGTTCGCATGGGAGTATGATGAGATGCCAGGTCTGGACACAAGTATCACTATGCACCGTTTAGACATCATCCCAGGGTCTAAGCCGGTAAAGCAGAGCACAAGAAGCTTCAGGCCGGAGCTTAATGTGAAGATCAAACAGGAGATTGTCAAACTCTTAGATGCCAAGTTCATAGAGCCGAATCATCATCCCACATGGCTGGCCAACATTGTGCCAGTGGTAAAGAAGAACGGACAGCTTCGCATCTGTGTGGACTTTCGAGATCTCAATCGCTTCTGCCCCAAGGACGATTTTCCGCTCCCCAACATCGATTTGCTTATCGATTCGACAGCGGGTCATCGCATGTTCAGTTTCATGGACGGCTTCAGCGGGTACAACCAGATCAAGATGGACCCTTAAGATGCACGGAAAACCGCATTCATCACCCCAGTGGGAGTGTTTAACTACACGCTGATGCCCTTTGGTCTCAAAAACGCAGGTGCAACCTACCAGAGGGCCATGATGGCCCTATTCCACGACATGATGCACAAAGAAGTGGAGTTTTATGTAGATGACCTTGTGGTTAAATCCAAGCAAGAGGCAGATCACCTGGCAGATTTGCGGAAGGTGTTCAACAGATGCAGACGCTTTCAGCTGAAGATGAACCCTATGAAATGCGCATTCGGGGTAACGTCAGGGAAATTCTTGGGATGCGTGGTACATCGCCAAGGAATCGAGCCTGACCCTGTGAAGGTTTCAGCCATCATCAGCATGACTCCGCCGCATGACCAAAGTGCCTTGAAGACATTCTTGGGGAAGCTATCGTATCTGCGAAGTTTCATCCCAGCGATTGCCGAGATTACTTTCTGCTTCAGTAATCTTCTCAAAAAAGATGCCGTATACAACTGGACCCCGGAGCACGAAGCGGCGTTCGGGAAGCTGAAAGAACTGCTGACGTCTTCAAAAATAATGATCGCACCTCAGTTGGGATCACCGCTTTTGCTGTATCTGACGTCAACCAGGAAATCCATAGGAGCACTTTTGGCTCAGGAGTACGAAGGTCAAGAAAGGCCCATCTACTACATCTCTCGCATTGTGCAGCCTGCAGAATCAAGGTACACGGACATTGAGCGTCATTGCCTTGCCTTATTCTTCATAATAGAGAAGTTGAGACACTACTTTGCGTCGCACAAAGTGGTGGTGGTTACAAAAAGTGATCACATACGATATCTGCTAACTCACACTACTCCGGGAGGAAGATTGGCAAAATGGTATATGACCATTTCCCAGTTTGATATCACATGCGTTCGGCCGCGGGCGATTAAGTCGCAGGCGGTAGCAGATTTGTTGGCACAATTCCCCGACAACAGTCATGAGCCTCTAGTCGAAGAAGAACTCGAAGGACCTGAAATCTATGCAATCGATGTACCCTATTGGACGCTCCATTTCGACGGTTCGTCAACAAGGAAATGCGGAGGCATTGGGATAGTCTTGACCAAACCAGATGGAGAGGTCATACAGATGTCCGCCAAACTTGACTTCGCAGTTACTAACAACGAAGCGGAATATGAAGCCCTCATAGCGGGACTTCGTGCAGCAAAAGCTCTGGAAGTAAGCAATCTGACGGTCATGGGAGACTCCAAGCTGATCGTCAAGCAAGCCTCGGGCGAGTACGGTTTGAAGGAGATTAATCTTCTGTCCTACCGGACTTAGGTACAAAAGCTGGTGCAGCAATTCTACGACGTTAGGTACGAGCACAAACCCCGAGCGGAAAACAGACATGCAGATGCTTTGGCAACCTTGGGATCCAAGGTTAGTGCAGACAAATGTCCCGCAAGAATCTCGATCAAAGTGCGAACATCGTCGGCGTTAACAGAAGACGCGTGCGACGATGAACGCATGGACGATGCGGACTGGAGAAAGGCAATCTTACGAGCCATCGCAGAAGGCACAAGCAGCGAGAGCTGGGCACTCACAAAGGGGTATTGCATTCATGACAACACCCTTTACTACAAGGGCCCTGGCGGAATACTCATGCGATGCGTCTCCGAGCAAGAGGGGCAGCTGCTGTTAGAGAAGATTCACCAACATGCTTGTGGAGAAAATGAGGTGTCAATCTATCGGAAGGCTCAGAGATATGGCATTCATTGGCCAGACATGTCAACAGCCGCGGCACTGATACAAGGAAAGTGCGAGAGTTGCGCACTGATCAAAGATTCCTTACTCATCACTCTAACCGACGATGATGCGGATTGGAGGAAACCACTCTTCGATTTTCTCACCCAGGGCACCGTACCCGAATCGAGAAAAGAAGCGGAGAAGTTGAAAAGGAAAGCATCCCGATATGTGGTGCAAGAGAACTTCCTTTGGCGAAGAGGCCATGAGGGCAACTTGCAGCGATGTCTACACGGCAGGGAAGCACAAGAAGTCATGGACCTTTCTCATCAGGTGGAACACCAAGGAGTTGCGAAATTATGCAGGCAGCTCCTCTCAATTGGATATTTCTGGCCCACAATGGAGGCTGATTGCCGCACCAAAGTACGACGCTGCCAGGAGTGTCAATTCAAAGGAAACCTAGTGCACGCTCCTGCTGTGGATCTACATGCATTGGGAACGCCATGGCCATTTCACACATGGGCGTTGGATTTCATTGGTCCCATCCGACCAACTTCGCATGGGAATCATTTTATTCTCACCGCAACTGAGCTGTTCACCAAATGGGTAGAGGCGATACCACTGAAGACGGAAAATGCGCTAGCTGTGGTCCATTTGATCCAAGAAAACATCATATGCAGGTTCGGAATACCCAATACCATCCTTTCAGATAATGGTACTCCTTTGTTAATCGCCAGGTGGCTGCGAAGCTAGCAGAATACAACATCAGGCAGATATGCTCCACCCCCTACTACCCGAAGGGGAATGGTCAAGCAGAAGCGACCAACAAGACGCTGTTGAGGATCTTGAGCAAGATGGTCGCAGATGACCACAAAAAGTGGGCTGATTCTCTAAGCATAGCCCTGTGGGCCTACCGGACTTCTCCAAGGACACCCACAGGGGTCTCACCATTTCTCCTATGCTATGGGGCTAAGGCTGTAGTACCTGCGGAGGTGAAAGTTAATTCGGCAAGATTGGCCTTCCACGCATTGTACGACAATCAATGCGATCATGACTTAGTCTTGCTGGAAGAAAAGCGAGAACAAGCTAAAAGGACCAACAAGCGGTATCAAGAAAGGATCGCTCGTGCGTACAACAAAACAGTCCAACGTAGAGATTTCGCAGTTGGAGATTTGGTCTTGCGCGCATCTGACCATTGCATGCGAGAAGCGGCTCACCCAAAGTTCGCAGCCAATTGGGAAGGACCCTTCGAAGTCACAGAAGTCTTTGACAGTGGCTACTGCAGCATACGGAGGTTGCACGGAACGACCTCAACCCCAAGCTCAGTCAACATGCGTTGGATTAAGAAGTACTATCCTTGACTTCTCTCATTTTATGCGTTCTATTATAACGTTGCCTCATGTCTTGTATGGCTATGATTCACACAATCTTCTCTCCCATATGAGAGAATTGTAAGCTCATCCCTCCCATATGAGAGCACTATAATAAAAGGATTCTCCCAAATGAGAACTTCATATTTCTAGCTGTTGATGTTGCTTCATTTAGTTTGTTATTACTGTTAACAATGGGCTATCCGCCACAATAGCAATCTGTGCGAACTACGATCTTAACTGATCTTTTAAGCCTATCTATCACGATAGCAACTTGTGCGAAATGCGATCTTAATTGATCTTCTAAGCCTATCTGCTACGATAGCAACCTATGCGAAAAATGATCTTAATTGATCTTCTAAGCCTATCTGTCACGATAGCAGCCTATGCAAATGCGATCTTAATCGATCTTCTAAGCCTATCTGTCACGATAGCAGCCCATGCGAATGCGATCTTAATTGATCTTCTAAGCCTATCTGTCACGATAGCAGCCTATACAAATGCGATCTTAATTGATCTTCTAAGCCTATCTGCCACGATAGCAGCTCATGCGAAAAATGATCTTAATTGATCTTCTAAGCCTATCTGTCACAATAGCAGCCTATGCAAATGCGATCTTAATTGATCTTCTAAGCCTATCTGCCACGATAGCAGCTCATGCGAAAAATGATCTTAATTGATCTTCTAAGCATATCTGCCACGATAGCAGCTCATGCGAAAAATGATCTTAATTGATCTTCTAAGCCTATCTGTCACGATAGCAGCCTATGCAAATGCGATCTTAATTGATCTTCTTAGCCTATCTGCCACGATAGCAGCTCATGCGAAAAATGATCTTAATTGATCTTCTAAGCATATCTGCCACGATAGCAGCTCATGCGAAAAATGATCTTAATTGATCTTCCAAAGCCTATCTGCCACGATAGCAACATATGCGAACGTGATCTTAAATGATCCTTCAAGCCTATCTGCTGTGATGGCAGCGTTATACAAATGCGATTCAAAATTCGTCCTTAAGTCTGTCTATTGTGATAGCGACATCATGCAAAATGATCTTAAGTGATCTCCAAAGGTCTATCTGATGAGATTGCACCTGCACTTGAATCTGAAAGCAAATCACAAGCCCATCTGCCAAGATGGCACAGCTGCGAAAACACTATCTCGAACGATCTAAAAACAGTACAAAGTGTTCATATGACACTCCAAAGGCGAAATATGCCGATACGAATGCGAAATTGTATTTTGTTGTAACGAGACAGCAGATAATACAAAAGCCATTTATCATTATGAGTCAAAAAGACTTACAACTTATCTGTTTAGATGGAAGCTTACAAGCGAAAAAGCTCGAATCTAACTACGCAGCCAACATGGCTTACAATGCATTCGTAAAGTAACTTACAAGTACGAAGTAACACATCGAGGGAATCCTAACTGAGAAAGGATGAACCCAACGGTCCTAACACCGGCTATGCAATGCGCAGATCTGCGGCCAAAGATCTGTAGCAAGTAGGATGCTTCTGCGAAGAGATCAACTCGCCTTTCGCTACATCCCTAGCAGCAAGATCTGGGTGATTCTACGTCCAAGATCTCAGGATCTGACGAGACCCCTGTCTGATCAAGATATGTACCAGAGGAACCACCTGTTCCGACGTATGCAGTCGTGCAAAACAGGGGAAGCAGTCATTCCTCTGGTATTGGGTTCCTTGTCCTGATAGACAAGGGCATTGGCTAGCCTCCTGAGTTCAAGAACAAAGAGGCAAGAAATCCTCCTCCAGGGATGCTAGAGGAGAATCCCGCCGTTCATTACGAGTCGGTAGCAAGGTCACTACGGCGCTGCACCTCAACGGGAGGCGGCCAGAAACATGACCTGCAAACATAATAGACGAAGAAAATTCTTCGAACAAAAGTGAGGTATTATCTCCATCTTCTTTATAATGGCTATAAAGATCAATAAGCCTCATGAAGCGGATCTTGGAAACTATTTCTATAGCACAAAGCGCAAGATCAGGATTCACAACTTGGAGTTGCCATGAATCAACGTAAAACAAGCGTTGAAGCCAGCAGTCGTAAGGACTCACGGCAAACCACATTTTTGGGATGAAGAACCCAAATGGCAAAGACAGGGTTTATATAGACCTTGTGGAGACTCTTCAGTTGCCAAGATGAGTCAGCAGAATTTGACAAGAGGGTAAGGTCAATCACTTACGCCTTGAAAAGCGGTAACGATCAATTACCCTACTAAAGGCTACGACGATTCAGTTGCGTGTCCTAATTAATGACGGATAGTCATGATTCGGATGGACTTCCCAAGGAAAGCGTGCTTATCTTATGAGAAATTAGCGCGAAAATCAAGCAGAATATCAATTGTTGATGTCATAATTAGATATGCACAGAGATATTCCATCAAATCCCGGAAAGGGCAAAACGGGCACGTCGATTCTTTTGTTAAAAAACAAGGGGGACAGACCCTAGCAACATTACATTAATGTTTCTAGCAACATTACATTAATGTTTCTGCTATTTGTTTGCTACTTTTCAAATTAAAAAAAATCAAAGTAAACCTTTGATCAAGGAGTCATGAGGGGTGAACTGATGGCTCAGATTATCCACTTGCTCCACTTCCTGCTTCAACTGCTCGCACTTGGCATTCATCTCATGATAAAGCTTCATAGCCTCTTCAACCTTTTGCTTTTGCTGCTCTACCTTCTTCTTCTCAGCTGCGAGGTTTTGGTGGCCGAGTTTCAAAGTTACGGCTGCGCGAATCAAAGTAACTCTTTTCATAAGAAACTTGAAACCCAGCCTGCCTTGAACTTTATTCAGAAGATTTTGGCACATGCCAAAAAGCAATTCGGCGCTCTGAGACGAAATGGTCGCAGGCGTGGCCGCAGACAGCTGCTCCGAAATCCAAGTGGCCTCGGTAAGAAACAGCCTTCTGTCAAAGGGCCCAATCTCCAGAGATCTCGTAAATGATTGGGGGTAGGTGAGGCGCATCCGAACTAGCCAGTCCACATCGGCTTGCTTCAAACCTAAAGCAATGTCAAAGCTAAGTTATGCTATCAAACTCGCAAATGAATAACGCGGGGTGCAAACAGCAAACCACTGACTTACCAGTCCCTTCAAGGATCTCACGAAGAGAAGGAATGCGTGTTGCAGGAGTGGTTGAAGACTGTCCTCGTTCCATAGCCCTCCTGTCAGCTGCGAGCTCTAACTCCTCATAGTTAGGAGGAAGAGTATAAGCCGCACCAGTTGCGATCGCAGCCCCGACCTGCGAGCCCCAAAAGCTCCACGCAGGAAGAGGTGCCGCCGACTCAGTCATCGCTGGAGGCGTAGTGACAGTCGAAGTTGCTTGGAGAGGGATACCTTCAGACGTGGTAGCATCAACAGCACTTATTCTTATTTCCACAGCGCCAGCATGGGCATCTTCCTCCACTAGCACAGTGTCAGCCTCGGCATCATCAGACAGTTCGATGATATCCTCAAAAGGCTCTCCTGCATATTCACCAGCTGCGACGGGCTTCTCGGTATGAGAACTCGGAACCGGGACATAGGACGCAGAAGGTTGACTCCTTTGCTCCAGCACAGGTTCATCAGCATTGCCTGCGATACAAGATGCGATAGCATGAGGTAACTCGTATTGTACGTTATTTTACTATCTTTGCTAAAGCTAAGAGCAAGCACCTCCACGCGAAGGTGGGATTGCAGTATCTTCGTCATACACTAAAGACGTGGAACCATGCCCTATTAGTGTGTCCTCATTAAGCATGCCTTTAAAATGAGCGTGACCAGGGGCGCGAAAAACTAGTCATGATTATGCTTTGAGTTGCTAATCTTAGTTCACGCATATCGATCAAGTGATTACCTGAGGGTTCACCGCACTTGCCTACTAGCCAACGGCGAATGTCAGCTTTTGACACACCATGCTTTAATGCACCCACAACAACATCTCGATAAGTTACTGCGAGATTAAAAATCTCACCTTTATTGCCGCCTGCGATTTCTTCAAAATCTGCCTGGACTTGCTCCAAGGCTGCCACATCCTCTTCGGGAGCCGCATCCTCCTCTTCTGCTTGAGGAGCCACCTCTTCGGGAAGCGCATCTTCCTCATCGGCTGGACGCACTAAGTCGTCAACATGTTGCTCTTTGAGGCTCCGCTGCCTCACACGCTCGAGCTCCTCCTCTTCTCGCTGCCTTCTCCTTTCAGCAGCTTCCGCAGCTGTTTTCCTGGACTCGGCAAGAACGTCCTCGCTTATGGGTTCGTCCGGAATGCCAGAATGAGAATCCCTCTTCTGTCTCTTGGCCAAAAGGCCACCGATGGTCTCATCATCATCATCATCTGCGAAGAAACGATTGGTTCAAGATCGAATTGAAAAAGAATTACGATAATGAGAAGGGAAACGCAATGGAGGTACCTCCTGATTCTTCCTCATGTATCACATTTGCTCTTTCTTCTTCTTCATCACCTTCTCCGGGCTCCCGCCTCTCCTCTTCTTCCTCCTGGCCGAATGGAACGAAGGTCTCTACTGCGAGCTCCTTCCGCGCTCTACTAGGCATGCGACCTTTGCCTTTGTCCTTAGCAGAAAGGGACCTCGCAGGAGGAGAAGTTGGAGCGCTTCTAGGGGAAGAAATTGTAATTCCCTTTTGCCTGGGTCTCTTCGCTCTTGGCGCGGCAGTCGCTGGAGAAGACGGATTATCTCTGGGTGGAGACGAGGCCGGAGCATTGTCTATCAGCGAGTCAGCAAAAGCATTCATGACTGCGCGAATCCTGGTTTCGACCTCAGGATCCATCCTCGATGCTAGCAGGAACGACTGTCCTTGTCTTCTTGTGGTAACAATGGTGTTAACCAGCGATTTGGAACGATCGCCAGATGCGAACCTCCGCACATGGCACTACAGCAAGCAGTGTAGAATAAAGATGTCAATATGTGAAAATAAAGAAGCTAAACGCATGCAAAAGAATTTGCTTACCTTAGAAAAGTCTCGCTATATCTGCTGACATGCGAGTCGCCTTTCTTAACTGCGGCAATCTTTTCATCCAGAATGATGCCAGGGCACAAATGGTTCTCATGATCCAACAATGAGTAGCAACCGTATTCAGACTCGTCCAGACTGCAATTGGGACGAAACGGAAAAGAGTTTCTTTTGATCAAAGGAGCTCTGCTTGGCTGGGGGGCCGACTGCGTCTCAAATCTCGTCTGCTGAGCGATCCAGTATGCGAGCCAGTTCTTGGAACAACCACCCTCGCGGTTACATGCAGGCTGCTCGAAGGGAATATTGTTCATAAAGACTGTTTTTCACTCCTTTGTCAGCAAGCGCTTATAGCAACCTCTGATAATGGACTGTGGCCAGATTGAGGGTGCCACCGCATCAAAGCCGAACTGGGGAGAAACTCGAGTGGGGTCAACATCCACAGTAATCCTTTCGTATCTCGGCGCGAGCTCACGAATATGCTCTGCGAGAGCAGGTAGGGAACCTTGCAGGCACCAACAAAAGAATTCGCGGTAGCGTTCATGGAAATGCGATCCTTCTTCAAAGAGGAGCTCTTCTGAAAAGATAACGCCCTTAGAAGTACAACTTTGGAAACCATCGCACGTTCTCAATACGCATGGCATAGGGCCTGGAAATGAACTCTCGCCGGTTGTCGCATATCAGGCTCCAAACGCACTTGGTATTGTTCGCTCCGAACCACCTCGCAGCTCTGCCATTGTTACGCTCCTCCATCGCGCCTGGGGGACACCACTTGTTGGGCTTAGAAGCAGTTGGGGCATATGAAGGCCATCGCTGAAAGACCCACATCGTCAAGAAGGCAATGTTGACGAAGGTCAGTATGTCGAGGCGGCCACGGGACTCTTTCATGGCCACAACCAGCTGATCCAGTCTATAGTACAGCGTGCCCAAGACCAAGGGTCCAAGTGCGCTTTTCTGGCCAAGGGCCAGTTTCACAGCAAGCGGCAGAACGTGGTAGAAGACCCCATCGTGCAGGTGACCATCGATTAAGTACCTTGACAGCCAGGCACAGAGGAAAAAACAAAGGGTCAAGTGATAGCCTTTACCTTCCACGTAATTCTTGGCCTCTGGGTCTTGACTCAGAAGCTTCTTGGTAATGCTGCTGTTCGCGTAGTCACGGAAGAAGTACTGCACCCATTTGTTCCAAGTATTCTTCGCAGACGTATCAACCAACTACCAGTTAGGAAGGGCTTTGGTAGTGGTCCACCGGGTGGAGATTTTCTTTACCTCTGATAGGCACTCATCCACCTGCGTGTACAAAGCGATCTCCGCATCCGTCCTCAAGGGACTCAAAGGGTCCACCTCACCCATGGGAGATAGATCATACAACATATGCACATCCTCGAGTGTGGGGGCAGCCTCGAACTCAGCAAAGTGAAAAGTGTGAGTCGCAGGCGAGTAGCGGGAAAGAAGGTTTAGAAGCATGGACTGGTCCAGCTTCACGGCAGCACCCTTCATAGCACGAACGGTGAAGTATATGCCGGCCTCATTAAGAGTCGCAGCATGATCGGTCAACACATGGTCAATCCACTCATCCATGTAGTCCAATTTCTGGACAAAAGCTTGGGTGGAAATCGCAGCATACGGGAAGTACCCATTTTCGATTCCCAATCGAACCACGTCCTCGGAGCCAATCAACTCGAGCAAGGCTGAGTTAACTGGAGGAGTTAATGTTAGCAATCCCTCATTGGGGACGGAAGCAGGTAGTTTCTTTGCCTTAACTCTCGCATGGTAGAAGTCCTTGCCACCCAGGTAGGGGGCTTTTCGCCAAAGAGCTTGTGGAAGATCAGGTATTTCTTCGTCCTCCTTGGTGGGTCTAGTTCCCCTTGTCTTTGCCATTCCTGCGGAAAAGCAAGAAAAAAAAAGGGGGGAGAAATATGCCACACTTCAGTCCGAATTCTGAGATTCAAGATCTATGGGAAGAAAGATGAACAGTTTCTGGTATCAATTTCAGAAATTAGAGGTTGGAAATTGTTTGCATTATCAAGAATTTCAAAACCCTACATCCAAGGACCTTATCATTGGGGGATTAAGCCGAAATTGAGTTCAAAGATTGGAGCTTCTTCACAAGTTTTCAACAGATAATATGTCATGGGTCTGCAGATCCAACACAGTTCAAAGCGTACATCGGTATGTTAAACAAAATTAAACAAGGCCAACATTGTTTTGATGAAGTTTGCTTGGCTGCACACAGTCGAAGAAGACGATTGACAAGAGTGAACTGGTGATTGATTATTTGGATCTGCTCTCGAAGACTTCTGGGTATCATTCACTTTGAGAGAAAGAAGTGATGCTTTGCAACAATGGAGGGTACAGAGTATTTATCCAAAAACAATGAAGGGTTGCGTCCTTTCAGTAGTCGAATCGCAACCGTCACCGTCGAATCGCGCAATCACAGGACAAGCTGACATCACGCCTAAAACCCTAAAGGCCAGACGGCACGACTCTAGGGGTTTTAGGTCATAATGGCACGCACGGGGGCTGAATTTACTCATGTTTGAATTGGTGTGTGGCGGCGACGCGTATGTTGGTTTCCGCGCATGGAAGTCTAGACAGCTATGAGTCTTCACGCGCAGAAAGGGGGCTAATGTAGATAGTGCTTTCTGAGCTGACAGATCTTGGCCATGTGGCAACCATCCAGCACACCATATTGTGCTCCACACAAACTGGATCACCAGCCGCGCTGATCCATGTGGGGGCTGCGAGACAGAGCCCTCGCATACCACTGCACGGGACTTGTAGGGACTTAGTGGTTTGGAGGCTAGAGTAAGTCCTGTCGCGTGCGAGCCAAGCCCGCGGGCGACCTTTAGTAACTGCTTTTGAGAGATTTATGGCACGAGCTCCATAAACCCGGTCAATCCGGTCAAACCCGGTCAACCCCATAACGGCTCCGGTATTCGCGCATAACGTGCTGTAACGGTCCCTATATAGGCGGACGAACGTGCCGTTGCGGTTAAGCTAATTAAGCCGCCATTAATGGGCGCATTAACCACACTGCAACGGTCACATTCTCCATTATATATAGGACGTTAACCTTTCCATACAAAGGAAAACACACTAGCCATATGCGGAAGCTCTGCCAAACCTCTGTCTCTCTCTCAGACATTAATACTGTCTTACTCTCTCCCTACACACAACCCAACTCTTCCTGTGCTATCTCTGATCCTCTACTTACGGTGTACACGGAGGTCTCCCTGCCGGAATCTCTTGTGCACACCAAGTCAAAAGATCAAGCCCAGTCAATTAAAAAAAAAACCCTTCAACAAGTAAATAAATTGAATGCTTCCTCTCTACGTATTCCATGAATGTATAGCTTCCTACAAAAGATAGTGTTTATGGTAGCATTCACTTCCTATAGTTAATTTATATGGCCGCTGAAGTTAGGTTGCTAGGCAATTTGAATAAAGTTCCTTTTCAGTGAGAATGTGTGCAGAGAGTTAGTCGTGCCCTTAGCCACCATTTACCGCTTTGTTTGTTTTACCATGGATGAAGTCTCTAAGGTATTGGAGTATGCGAGTGTGTTAAAGAGAGATTTTCTGCTATAATGTGTTCAACTATGTTTGTTTTACGCGGGTTTGTGACCAGACAGTATTCTTACTATCCTTAATATTGTGAATTTTGAAAAGTATGATATCTGCCAACATGATTCTGCTGTATTCGCAGGAAGCCGTAATTAATTGGCCAGTTTTCGATTTGTTGTTGTGCTGTTGTTCTGTGAGGCTTTCTGAGGATTGGTCTTGAATACTTAATGTCTGCTACAATTAATTTGGTTACACCTTGCCTAATTGTCTAAATACTTTATTGCATATTTTAGTATTCACTTGGACAAAAAATGAAGATTACCCCTATGTGGAAGGGGAACAAATATGCTGACTTCTTAGGGGACTCATCACTCATCTTCTTCTTTAGGTGTATATGTTTTTTCTTTAGCTAGTGAGCATTCAGAGAGATGCCCAATCTTGAATAACTTGGCCCTTCTTCTTAGAGTGGTTCAAACTTGAAGTAGTTGAATATGAGGATGTGTTAAAAAGTAGAACGGAGGGCATTCATGATGTTAGTTCATCGATGGGATATGCGTTGATAGAGAAATTGCAACTCCCATGTCTAAAAATATAAAATTAACTGCAATCGGAAGAGTTAGCTAGGCAATTGACGAATATCGAAGACGATATTGAACTCTTGGTATCCTGTTTAATTGAACTAATTGATCGTCTATTTGATAATTTAAATTGAAAAGTTTAGTTTTCACTGTTGTTAAACCACACACCACTATCTTCTAATTTTGTTTATCATTGTTTGTGGGCAGATTCTTAGTTTTGTTGATTGTATGGTTCTGGGCATTGAAGGAATCACAGTACTGGCGGTGATAACATAAAGTCTATTTTCTTTTTTTGGGCAATAGAAACTGCACTTGATAACACTGGTTTGTTATGACTCTTTAGAGTGAACTAGGTAAGACTCAGTTTTTGCACCTAATAGCACTGTTTTCTTAACTAGATTATGCTTGTGCGACTTTTTAATAAGACTGAACTAGACACAACATATGGTGCAGTAGGATAGCCAATCACTGGGTTGTGGATGCGAAGCACTTATTGTGCAGTGTGTGTGTGTGTGTATACTTTGTCTTTTATGTAAAAATCAAGTTATGGAGAGTTGATTATGGCTTTGATCATAGTCGTTCACGCTTATAAGTCGTGTTTGGATTTTTGGTGCATGTGTTTTTTTCTTAAATTGGGTCGTGATAAAGGCGACAAGCAAGTATGTCGCAATGAAGATGGAAAGAGTGAAGAACTTATTTTCTAGTGACAATTTTGGCTATCACTCATCTACATAAACATGTAAATATGCTTGTTCGGAGTTTTAAATGCGACAAACAAAGTTTGTTGCATGATTGAAACTACCGATATAATTCGATTTGGTGCCTTTTTTTTCAGGCGACATACGTAGCCCTTGCAGGCTTTCCTTCTAACGACAGAGTTGTAGCAACCACTGATCGACAAACTTTTTTTTTTCTCGATAGAATTCCTACCAAAGAGTTTGGCCTTTCTATCGAGAAATTTTTCTGTGAACGGAGGGGAGGCAATATTTGTTGTAATGCTTGGACCGATCAGAAGAGAGCAAGGAGCCACCTCCAGATCGGAGCAGAAGCCGATGTTCTCTTCCCCTCCATCGCCAAGATCGAAACGGAATCCGTCTATCAACGACCTCTGATCGGAATCTTCGACCGCCATGGTCACCGATGCCCTAGTCGGCGTCTTCCACCATCGATCCTTCTCCCCTCTCTCTATCTCTGTCGGGAATGTGGGATGTGAGTAGGATATGGTAGAGATAAGGTTTGATAAATGGGCATGGTCCGGAAATAGTGAAAATATTATGGTATTATTTGTGAGGGTAAATTGAACATTTCATCAGTTTAAGGTTACAAAATTAAATAATAAGAAGAAAGAGGTGGCACGCCCCAATAAAAAAATATGGTTGAAAGAGCTGTGACATAGCGGTAGTTGATACACACACATTTGGACCAACACAATTAAGACGTGAGGATGTACTATCCAATTAGAGGGAGCCGTTTATACTTTGGTCAAAGCATGAGACCTCAAGTTTTTTTTTAGATTAACGAGACCTCAGTTTTGTTCAAGGAGAAAGGGATGCTTAGTGGGGAAAGCAATGATTTTAGGAATAGATATTAATATGGTACTACTGGTGCTACTCAATTTGTGTGATGTGGTACCAATGGTCACTTCCAAGTCTCAAAATTTGGAATATGTTCCATCGTTGGCCCTCACATGGGTCCCGCAAGTGCCACTTAATTATCATAAAATTTACACTTTTCCTAATCTTCGTCTTCTTAGCTGGAGCATGGGAAAAAGATCTCCAAACTTCTTCATTTATTTATATCTTCTTCTCCACAGGTAAATTCTTCATTTTCATAGGCCTACAACATGTTTGTAATATTAGAAAGAATTTCTGACCTCAGAAGTAATAGATAACTCCGCTGATCAAATATATATATATATATATATATATATATATATATATTGTTGAGGATTTTACACCTTAATGAAGCATTAAAACAAAGGGTACAAGTAGTTCGGCTTGGTGCGATTTGTTTTGAAACCATAAACTAAATCGAATATATCATTTTACCAATTTTGTAAACAATCGAAACCATTTGAAAAGATGAGCCAAACCAAACCAAACCTCGGTCCCGTCGGTTTGCCTAAATATTCTTGTATGGATATTATAGTACTAATATGTCAATAAATTTCAAAAATTCAGTAAGAAATAAATTAATTAGACATAAAAACTTACACAATTATCGTTTAGATTAAAATATGATGAAACCTGAAGAAATGGAGAAGTTTAAGATCAATAAGACCATTTAAATTTAATCTATCACTACTAGGAAATTGCCCTTTCCCGGCGGTTTTTATATAGCTAGTTCAAAAAGCACCGTTTAAAGGTACTGTACAACGACGGTTGAGTGAAAACCGTTGTAAATGTCGCTGTCATCAAGCCGTCTCATTAGAGATGTCGAAAACGGCAGTAGTTTGCAAATCGTCGTATTAGACACGCTAACACGACGGTATTGTCAAACAGTCATTTTAGAGATGTCGAAAACGACGCCTGAAATAAACCACCGTATTCGTGATATCAAAAACGAGGGTGGCCTAAAACTTGTCGTATTCGAGATATTAAAAACGACGGTTGAGTAAAAACCGTCTTATTAGATATGTCAAAAACGACGGTAGTGAAAAAACCACCATTAATATAAAAATATTCATTAATAAAAAACAAAAGAAACGGTGAGTATTCAGATCCCATCATAGTCGTTGCCTCCGAGTTAATCTCAGTCGTAGATCGTAAACCCTATCTTTATAACATCACCAACCTCTCTCATCCTCACATTTCAGCGCCCCTCCTCCTTCCCCTGCCTCCCCCTCTTGCTCTCATCCTCTCCTCCTCCTTTCTCATATTTGTTTTGTAATCACCATCGTGCTCTTTTCCTACCGCAACTCAAGGTAATCTCTTCCTCTCTTGTGGATCTCTTCATCTCAAGGTAATCGAATCTCTTTCGATCTCTCGATCTCTTTCTCTTCCTCCAAATCTCTCTCTCTCAGTCTCTCTTTCTCTCCCTCTTTCTCCACATATCTCACTCTCTCCCTACTCGCTCTCATCTCTCTGTCTTCCTCTCCTTCCCACTCTCACAATCCCTTTGTCCCACAGATTCGTTCATAATTTTTTGTTTTCATCTCTCTGACTAACAAATCGATTCTCCAGTGACTTGTATCGAAACATATCCAAGTGCAATGTCATCTCCCTGGAAAACTCGGGAGTAATTTCAACGTGAATGTAAACATGAAGAAACTCTAATTTCCTATTTGAATGACCACTTGATTTCTGGTTTAAAAAACAAGATCTAGGTTTGAAGTATTGTGCAAGTTCTTAGAAATGTTCATATGTAAAAAAGGATAAAATAATTTACAATGAAGATAAAATTTAATTACAGGACTACTTTATTTATTTTCTTATGTTAAAATATTAGAAGAACGACGCTTTCGCAACAACTGTCGTTGACTTAAACGACGGAAAAGACAACTGTCGTTAAATTTAACGGCGCCCAGCAACCGTCGTTTATTATTCCCGATGCCAAGATCAACGGCACAATGTCAACCGCCGTAAAAGCCGCGTTAAAAGAAAAAAACGACGGATTTGAGCCTTAAACGGTGGTTTCATTCTGCCATTTTTAAAGAAATTTATGTAGTATATCTACTTCTGTTTCTATTTTAATAGATTATTTCATATACTTTACACAATATATAATTTAACAAAAGTACATTAAGCACATGTCGGTTCGGTTTGGTGCGGAGTAAATTTTCTACAAACCTAAACCAAACAGATTCGACCGTTTTGTGAAAAAATGTAACCATTCATAAACTGAACATCCATAAAAACTGTCCAAACCATGACAATCGGTTTGGTTCATTAGGCTTGGCCGGTTTACTCGGTTTTTCTTACAACCCTACGAAAAGTTGTCATCCGAAACGACTTTACACCCCGAATAGGTAGACAAGGCCGAAAGAGTCGTCTAACAGGAAGACTACAATCCAGGAGTAAACATTCACCTCTTTTGGAAATCAAATAGTTAATTTGTCTATTTTACCAGTGTTTATCTGATCTCGCGACTCCCTAGCGATGATCGAGCAGTAAAAACAACAGACGGAAAGAGAAAAACGTTTAAGGATTTTGAAATTATTCAATAACCAAAACTGTATAATTATGTCCACAAGTCGGACAGTTATAGCTGAATATCTAATTTTATGTTAAAAGTGGTAAAACCCAATGTTATCCCCAACCCTGGACACACATCAAATAGTTTGACCCAAATCGTGTTCAAAATGAGGTCCTGCTTAGAAATTAAAATAATACTATAAATGGCAAAAAGATTACTAAAATCACGTGTTTAACTAGTCAAATGGAGGAATTTGAGGGATAACATGACCTCATCAAGCCCTTGTGCGTCTCCTAAAAATCTTTCTGGATTGGGGTCACACTCAACGTTCTGATACTTGTAGCAGAATTTATGGACAAAACAACGCGACGACCCAATTATCGTATCTACTTTTGTGTCTTGCGCTTATCTTCCATCTCGTGGTAGTTGTTATGACGAACACACCTCACGAAACGGTGAAAGAATAAATAACAACACATGAATTTACGTGGTTCGCTAGTGAAAGATTTGCTAACTATGTCCGCGGCGGAAAGGCACCCTTTATTTCACAAGAGGAACACTTGCACTTAATTTTGCATATGAAACTAGGAACCCAAAGGGTCCTTATATAGTGCTAAGGAAACTCCTCTTGGCACATGGACGGAATCGAAGATTCCAAGACCAAAACACTTTGTGGCTAGAATCCACATGCCCAATTTGTTTCCTAATACCTAGCTGCCTTTGACTTTTCCAATTCAAGTCACAACCAACAAATCTCCACCTTGAATTTAGTTCTTTAGTCAGCAACAACTGCTCGTCTTCTCGTAAACAAAGCTACGTCTTTTCCGCACCCAATGTCTTTCTTCACATAGACTCACTGGACCCTCCAACGGATCCGACATGGCCTCACTAGCTTAAAATATTGACCAATTCTAGACAATGCTTGAACTTGCTCTCCGAACTAGCTTTGTGGACATATCCGCGGGGTTGTCAGCCGTCCTCACCTTCTTAACCTTGATTCTTCTCTTTTTTCTCATATAATGAAAGATGACGTCGATCTGCTTTGTTCTTTCATGATGAAGCTGATCTTTAGTCAAGCAAATCGCACTCAAGCTATTACAGTAGCCTATCGCTTGATCTTGTAGTATGTCTAGATCATGGACCATTCCTTAAGCTATGTTGCTTACTTCGCTGCTTCTGTCAAAGCCATGTACTCCGCTTCCGTGGTTTACAAAGTCACCGTTGGCTGTAGCGCCGCCTTCCAGCTTGCATAAGAGCCTCCCAGAGTGAACACATAGCTAGTCATTGATCTCCTACTGTCAATATCACCTGTATAGTCTGAATCCGAGAACCCAACAACAAAGATATTCTCATTGGCCCCATATAATAGGCCAATGTCTGACGTACCCTAAAGGTACCTGAATATGCGCTTCATCGCCTGCCAGTGATCCTTTTTTGATTGAACCATAAAATGACTCACCATGCTAACAGTGAATGCTATGTCCGGTTGATTACAGACCATATCATACATCTGACTTCCAACTTTGCTAGCATATGGGACCTTTGTGATGTACTCCTTCTCCTCCTCGGTCTGAATGGTGTACATTCCTTAATTTCTGTTGGATGCCATAGAAGTATATATAGTCGTAGATGATAACATCCCGAATCTGCTCAAGATCTTCTTGATGTATCCATACTGTGACAAGAAAAAACTTCTTCTTCCTGTCTCTATAGTTCTCAACTCCTATAATTTTTCGATATGGATCAAGATCCTTCATCTTTTATTACGCATTGAGATAGCTCTTTAAATTCTAAATGTTCTTCATATTCTGAGTTGCAATCATAATATCATCCACATACGTGACTCACCTTGGAAAAACTTGTGATATACGCAGTAGTCATAATCTCACTTCTGGTAGCCAATCTCAACATGAAGCTGTTTAACCTTTTTAATCATTTCCTCGGACTTATTAAATCATGTGTAGAGATCTTTTAAACTTTCACACATAGTCTTCTTTTGAACGAACTTGGAATCCTTCTAGTTGGCTCATGTATATCTCCTCTTCCAACTCCCCGTGTAGGAAAGTTGTTTTCACGCTAGCTTCTCAGGTTTAGTCTTGGTGTGCGAATAATCTAGTAGCATTCTCAGCAAAGTATGTTGACCACTGGTCAGAAGATCTCGTTTTAGTCAACCCCTTCTCTCTGATAAGACCCACTTTCAACCAACATTGCCTTATACTTAAGGCCCTCTCCACATGTAGTTCCTTCCTTTCTTTAGAAAACCCATTTACAAGTGACTATCGTCCTTGGAAATTTTACTAGCTCCCAAGTCTAGTTCTTGCTAGGACACTCCATCTCTTATCTCATTGCGACAATCCATTGTGCTTAAGAACTGGAAATTGCAGCCTTGTAGGTGGACGACTCATCCTCCACATCTTCGGCTTCCTGCAATGGAAAGCCCACCATACTATCATCCGTGTATCTTGTTGGAGGCTTTATGACTCTTCTTGGTCTTCCTTCAACAATACTCTCATGTATATGTTCCTCTTGTAGTGATGCATCCACATCAGACTCTTATGCTTCTTCCTCTTCATTTATCCAGAGGTGGTCGTGGAAATTTTGGCTCCTTTGTATCATTTGAAACCGAGCTTGCCTCCACCTTCTTCTATGCAGCTCCAACTGTTGGAATAGATGCCCTAGAGGCAATCTAGTTTAGTATGAATTTATTTTGGCTCGAACATTCATTGTATTATTTATTAGATATTAAATATAATGAAGTCCTTCAATTTACAATTGTGTTGTTTAGCTTAAATATCCCTAGTCCAGTATAATGATTAATAGGACAATCATCGATAGACTAGTATGGGGTTGGATTAATATGGAGATATCATGATCCAACACATGGGTGTGCATTAAGGGTAATGGCGCACCGGATTGACCCATCTCCGAGAAGGCTACATACATGTTATGTAAGGTCACAAGCGCTTCCGGTGGTGACAACGATATTGTCATCCTTAGACTTGAAGTCACTAGATTGTCTAGTTGTGGATTATTGTGATTTTGGTAGCGTCAAATGCTACACCGTAACTGGGTAGCTATAAAGGCGTGTACCAGATACAATAAGAAGCAATCTTAGAAATAGTAGTAGATGTAGATAGAATTAGTCCCTCCCACATAACGGGAGCAAATATCCGAGACCACTCGAGGGATAGTGCTTATAGAATGTCTGGCCAGACTCAAATAAATCAAAATGAGATATTGATGTTATTTGCACGAATAAGGCTATTCCCAGGATCGAGAAACTATTGATTGGATATACGAGTGTGACTTGTATTTCTCGTGTCCAATCCTGATATGGAGACAAAGGGATGTGACAATTACTTGCATAAGGTTTGTCGGATGACTATTCTATTAGTTGGCTAGAATGGATGTGTTGCTCGAGACCGCTCCATATTAGCAAATTGTTTCTACCAACTAGATAGACCCTATGGGATCACACGCTATATAGAGTTGAACTAGATTTCGGAATTAATTAATGTGATTAATTAATTAGAAGGATCACTTTGCAACACCTTGCAAACTTAGCAGGACTAGTTTGCAAGGAAGGGACTAAAATAAGGCCTTTAGGTAGTTAACAAGGATTTGTTGGACTATATAAGGGATGCTCCTTCCTTCCCAAACTTATGAATCTATTATTAATAAGAGTGGGAGAGAAAAAAGGAGAGAGAGAGCAAGCAACAAGAGGGCCGAACCCGAACCCCTTGCGCCGCCCTGTCCCCGTCGGCCAACAAAGGAGGCCGAAACCTCCTTGTTGCCTTGTGTTGTGTGATTTATTCTTCCTCTTCCTCCGGTCCAAGCTAGTACAAAGGAGAAGGAAGATCTAGATCTCAACTCTAGGCGTGGATCAACCGTAGATACGTGACACAATTCACGTTACAAGTCATCACAGGAGAAACCCTAAGGTGTGTAACATGATTCTTCCTTTACCATCGTTATGCTTCTCTTCCTGTGATCCTTGGAGGGAATTTATGGATAAATTACTTTTTCCGCTGCGTATCCATGATCAAAACCCTACACCAACCTCTATCTCCATGTAACTTCACTTTAGCAGCAAACTCTCATCAAAGACTACACTTATGCTAAGTATGATCTTGTTTTCCGTCCGAATCTTATATTCCTTTACAGTTGTCCCGTAGAACATGAATTTCCCTTCTTACCCCTTGTTTCTAGCTTGCCATAATCCAAATGATAATAGAAAAACACAACCAAAGACCCTCAAATTCGAGTAATTTGCTGCTTTCTGGACCATATCTCAGTAGGAATCTTGCATCCTATGCCTGTGTGTGGGCTATGATTTACGAGATAACCAGCCATAAAAGCTACCTCACAAAAAAACCTCTATCCATACTTGCATTCGAAAGAATATACCGTGCCTTCGCTAAAAGTGTCTGATTCATTATTTCGTTTACAACATTTTGCTTTGGTGTGTGCAGAACGGTGAGATGGCGAGAAACTACCCGATCCTTGCAGAATTCATCAAAATTTGATGAAGAAAACTTCAATCTGTTGCTCTTATGCAGCCTCTTGTCCTTCTTCCCACCTGATTTTCTACGAGGTTTTCCATTATTTGAATATCCTGATTGAATGCTTCACTTTTATGCTTCATCAGTTCATTTACGGGTCAGGGTCATAAAGGCCGAATATGCAAGTCAACCTATAGTAGTAATCAATGATGTCCTGAATGTACTTGTAACCGCCTATTGCATCAACTCGAGATGGACCTCAGCAATCTGAATGGAAATAGTACAATGTGGCTATCTTTCTATTAACCGACTTTGGGGAATTGCAATGTTGTAGCTTCCCGTACACGCAATTCTTACAAAATACTAGGCCCTTGGGCGTAAGCCCGGTGATATAGCCTTTCTTGTGAAGTTCTTGCATTCCACGTTCACTCATATGACCGAGCCTCATGTGCCACAGCTTGGTTTTATCTGCTTCTTGAATCTTAGCTGAGACAACTCCGACTGAATATATGATTGTTGAGCCTTGTAGTATATAAGAAGTCCAATTCTTGAATCCCTTGGGAATCACCTTAGAACCCTTGCAGACTTGAAGATCTCCACCCTCACCCTTGAAACTATAACCCTTTGTGTCAAATAGGCTGAAAGAAATAAGATTCTTCTTGATAAGTGATACATGCTTGACTTGATCTAAAGTGCATAACTTCCCTTCGTTCGTCTTCAATCTAACCGAGCCGATTCCAATCACCTTGCTGATAGCTCTATTTTCTATATAGATAGACACTCCATCTTCAAGTAGAGACTCACCAACTTGGCCCATAAATCAGCTCGCGTTGTCTGATATGCGACCTCCGTGATAATATTGCAGGGTTTTGATTCATGGATGCGCAACCGAAACAATAATTAACCATGAAAAACCCTCCAAGGATCACAAGTCAAGAGACATAACGATGGTAAAGGAATAAATCAATTAACACACCTTAGGGTTCTCCTTTGATGACTTCAAACGCGAATTGTGTCACGTTCTCTATAGTTGATCCACGCCTAGAGTTGATTTCTAGATCTCCCACTCCTTGGTGCTAGCCCGGAAAGAGGAAGAGGAAGAAGAATCACGCAAAACGAGACGAACCAAAGAAGGTTCGGCCTCCTTTGGGGCCGACGGGGACGGGCGGCGAGCAAGGGGGGGTGGCGGCTCTCTCTTGTTTGCTTGCTCTCTCCTTTTGTTCTCTCCCACTCAAGTTATGATCTAATGAATCATAAGTGTGGGAAGGAAGGAATGAAGTTCTTTTATATAGTCCAACAAATCCTTGCCAACTACCTAAAGGACTTATTCTAGTCCTACTAGAATTCAATTTAGTCCCTTCCTTGCAAATTAGTCCCTACTAAGTTTGCAAAGTTTTGCAAAGTGATCCTTCTAATTAATTAATCCAATTAAGTAATTCCCAAATCTAGTTCAACTCTATCTAGCGTGTGACCCCATAGGTTCTATCTAGTTGGTAGCAACTATTTGCTAATATGGAGTGATTTCTAGCAAAACATCCATTCTAGCCAACTAGTAGAATAGTCATCTTGACAACCTTTGTACAAGTAACTGTCTCATCCCTTTGTCTCTATATCCGGATTGGACACGAGACATACAAGTCACACTCGTATATCCAATCCACAGTTTCTCGATCCATGGGAATATCCTTATTCGTGCAAATAACATCAATATCCCATATTGATTTATTTGAGTCTGGCCAGACATTCTATAAGCACTATCCCTCGAGTGGCCTAGGATATTTGCTCCACTACGATCTCTAAGCTTGCTTCTTATTGTATCCGGTACACGCCTTTATAACTACCGAGTTACGGTGTAGCGTTTAAAGCTACCAAAATCACAATAATCCACAACTAGAATATCTAGCGACTTCAAGTCTAAGGATGACAATACCATTGCACCGCGAGAAGCGCTTGTGACTCAACATAACGTGTATGTAGCCTTCTCGGAGATGGGTCAATCCAGTGCAAACATTACCCTTAATGCACACCTATGTGTTGGATCATGATATCTCTATATCAATCCAACCCCATACTAGTCTATAGATGATTGTCCCATTAATCATTATACTGGACTAGGGATATTTATGATAAACAACACAATTGTAAATCTAAGGACTTCATTATATTAAATATCTAATAAATAATAAATGAATTTATAGCCACAAATAAATTCATACTAAACTAGATTGCCTCTAGGGCATCTATTCCAACAGTCTCCCACTTGCACTAGAGCCAATCTGTCGCATCTCGTATGCCCATACTCCTAGTGTGCCCTTCATGCTTCCACTGCGTGAGCGTCTTTGTAAGCGGGTCTGACAGATTCTCATATGTAGGAATCTTGCATATCCGAACGTCTCCTCTATCGACAATATCTCGAATCAGATGAAACTTCCTGAGCACGTGCTTGAATTTTTGGTGCGACCTGGGTTCCTTTGATTGCGCGATCGCCCCAGTGTTGTCACAGTACAACTCAACTGGATCCGCAATGCTAGGAACCACACAAAGTTCAGAAACAAACTTTTTGATCCAAACAGCTTCCTTTGCTGCGCCATTTGCAGCAATGTACTCAGCCTCTGTTGTAGAATCAACCACCGTCTCTTGCTTGGAACTCTTCCAGCTCACCGCTGCTCCATTCAGGCAAAACACATATCCCGACTGTGATATAAAGTCATCTCTGTCAGTTTGGAATCTTGCATCAGTGTAACCCCTTACACACAACTTTTTCCTCACCGCCAAATATCAAGAAAGCATCCTTAGTTCTTCCCAAGTACTTTAGGATGTTCTTTACTGCAATCCAGTGACTCTCACCTAGATTGGATTGGTATCTGCTTGTCATACTCAAGGCATATGACACATCTGGTCTAGTACATAACATGGCGTACATGATAGATCCTATGGCCGAGGCATAGGGAATTCTACTCATGCGTTCCTTCTCAATCTCATTGGAAGTCGAACCACTCTTCGAAAGAGTGATCCCATGTGACATGGGCAAGAATCCCTTCTTGGAATCTTGCATGTTGAACCGTTTCAACACCTTGTCAATATGTGTACTTTGACTTAGGCCTAGCAGTCTCTTAGATCTATCTCTATAGATCTTTATACCGAGTATATAGGCTGCTTCCCCTAAGTCCTTCATTGAGAAACATTTCCCTAGCCAATATTTAACAGATTGTAGCATGGGAACGTCGTTTCCAATGAGTAGTATGTCATCCACATACAAGACCAGAAAAGCTACAGAGCTCCCACTAACCTTCTTGTAGACACAAGACTCATCTTCGTTCCTGATGAAGCCAAACTCTTTGACTACTTCATCAAAACGTCGATTCCAACTCCTAGAAGCTTGCTTCAATCCATAAATGGATCGTTGCAGCTTACAGACTTTGTTGGCTTGCTTTGGATCCTCAAAACCCTCCGGCTGTATCATATACACGTCCTCGAGGAGATTCCCATACATGAATGCTGTTTTGACATCCATCTGCCAAATCTCATAGTCGTAGTATGCTGCAATCGCAAGTAGGATTCGGATGGATTTGGTCATAGCGACTGGTGAAAAGGTTTCATCATAGTCAATACCATGAATCTGTCTGAATCCTTTAGCCACCAATCGACCCTTATAGGTAATCACATTACCATCCATGTCGATCTTCTTCTTGAAGACCCACTTGCACCCTATGGGCCGCGCCCCTTCGGGTGGTTCCACCAAAGTCCATACTTTGTTGGTATACATGGATTCCATCTCGGATCTCATGGATTCTAGCCACTTCAAAGAGTCTGGCCCTTTCATGGCATCTTCATAGGTAGTAGGCTCATCATCTATGAGCATTGTGTCACCGGAATCGGTCACGAGAAGTCCATACCTCTCGGGTTCCTGGCGCACTCTACTAGATCTACGAAGCTCTTGTGTTACCTGAATAGGTTCTTCCAAAACTGCTTGTGGTTCCTGTTCATGTTCCATAATCGGCTCAGTGATTTGTGGTTCTTGAACCTCTTCAAGTTCTACAGTCCTCCCACTTGCTTCTTTAGAGACAAACTCTCTTTCTACAAACACGCCGGTCCGAGCAACAAGCACTTTGTTCTAGGTTGGATTGTAAAAGTAGTAACCCTTAGTTTCATTAGGGTACCCCACAAATTTACACTTATCCGACTTTGGCCCTAGCTTGTCTGATTGTAAACGTTTTACATAGACATCGCAGCCCCAAATCCTCATGAACGACAGTGTGGGACGCCTCCCACTCCAAATCTCATATGGTGTCTTCATGACTGATTTAGATGGAACACGATTAATGGTGAAAGCTTCACTTAATAGAGCGTGGCCCCAAAATGATAATGGAAGATCGGTTTGACGCATCATAGATCGAACCATATCCAATAGGGTTCGATTCCTCCTCTCAGACACGCCATTTCATTGTGGCGTTCCGGGTGGAGTGAGTTGGGACACTATCCCACTCTCTAAGATAGTCGTCAAACTCTTAGCTCACGTATTCTCCTCCACGATCCGATCGTAGAGCCTTGATACTTTTGCCAAGTTGCTTCTCTACTTCATTCTTGAATTCTTTGAACACTTCAAAGGATTCGGATTTAGCCCTCATTAGGTACACAAATCCATACCTATTGTAGTCATCAGTAAATGTAATGAAGTAGACATAACCACCCCTGGTAGGCGTGGCAAATGGCCCACACACATCAGTATGTATGAGTGCCAATTGCTCACTAGTCCTCTCACCTTTCTTATTGAAAGGGGACTTTGTCAATTTTCCCAATAAACAAGCCTCACATGTCTCATATGATTCAAAATCAAATGAGTCTAGTAGTCCATCCTTATGGAGTCTAGATACACGTTTCTCATTTATGTGGCCTAAACGACAGTGCCATAAATAAGCAGGATTTAAATCATTTATTTTAATCCGCTTGATATTAATGTTGTAGACAGGATTGCTTAGATCAAGGACATACAGTCCATTAAATAATTGCGCACTAAAATAGTGAATATTATTCAAATAAAAGGAACAACAATTGTTCTTTATTGAAATAATAAAACCATCCTTGTCCAAACAGGAAATAGAAATAATTTTTCTGCTCATAGCAGGCACAAAATAGCAATTATTTAATTCTAAAACTAATCCTGAAGGCAGAGATAGCTCGCACACGCCAATGGCCAACGCATCAACTTTTGCTCCATTCCCAATGCGCAGATCTACCTCCCCTTTAGCCAATCTTCTACTTCTCTTTAGATCCTGCACATTTCGACAAATGTGAGATCCACATCCAGTATCTAATACCCATGATGTAGAGACAGTTAAATTGACATCCACAACAAAAATACCTGGTGGTGGTTGAATCACTATTCCAAGCCTCTTGTCCTCCAGATATTTTGGGCAGTTCCTCCTCCAGTGTCCAGGCTGACTGTAGTAGTGACACTCACCTTTAGTCACACATTTGGAAATGCCACCAACAGGCTTAAGGGCAGGTTCCTTGGACTTGGCAACTAACTTGCCTTTGCCCTTGGAGGATGAGGCAAACCTTTTGCCCTTTCCTTTCTGCACCATCATAATGGCATTGCCCTTACCCTTTTTGATGCTCTGTTCAGATGTCCTCAACATATTGAGTAAATCTAGCAGTGGTTTCACGATCTCGTTCATGTTATAGTTCATGATGAACTGTCCATAACTCTCGGGCAGCGATTGCAACATGAGATCGGTTGCCAACTCTTGGACGACCAGGAACCCCATTCGGGCGAGATTCTCCAAGTACCCGATCATACGGAGTACATGGGGTCCCACCGGGTTCCCTTCTTCCAGATGACACTTGAACAGTGCCTTAGAGACCTCATACCTCTCCACCCTTGCCTTCTCTTGGAAGAGCTGCTTCAGATGCTCGATCATATCGACAACATTCATGTTTTCGTGTTGCTTCTGAAGCTCAGAAGTCATGGTGCATAGCATAAGGCAGGCCCCATCATTAGCGTCATCAACACGCTTTTGATACGCCTTTAGGGCAGCAGGTGTGTTGTTCTCTGGACCTTCTGGAACATGCTCCTCTATTGCGTACAGTTTCTTCTCTTGCTTGAGAACAATTCTCAAGTTTCTGTACCAATCAATAAAGTTGGTTCCAGAGAGCTTGTCCTTCTCAAGGACAGATCGTAGGGAATGTTGTGAATGTCGTGTAGAATTTTCCTTTAAATTCTACAAAAGGAAAATACGCAAGTTTTAGTATTTGTGAATTTTTGACTATATTCAATAATGGCTAGTTTATCAAATATAGCTCCCACTATTTTTCTACGGATTTTAACCCTCAAGATATTAATGCGGAAAATATCCATATATTTTCTAATGGGCCAAGATCCATGTTTCATCTCCTTATGAGCTTGCTTTGGCAAGTCACCCATAATTTGACTACTTTAGGTAGGAACAATTCCAATTGCATCCCTTATGCAACTCTTGGTTCAATTGGGAAAATAACTCCTTATTTATTCATCCATATGGATAATCCCAATTGATTGCCTCTAGGTTTCTTAATCACATTAATAGTCTAGTTGTGTTCAACCTCTTATTTAAACAATTGCACATTACTAGCTTTTGCCATCACATTCCATCATTATGAACCAAGTCGCCATGCTTTGGCACGCACGAACTTGATAAATAATGATGATAATGAGTGTTTAAATAGCGAGAAGGCAAGAGCACAATATTTGAATTTTGCGGGATTTTAAATTCAATTTTTAATTGTTTTGTTGATCAATATCAACTAATCTATCTATTTGAGTTTGGGCACAACTCCAAATAATAGATCCGGGTTGTCTAATTATCTTATTATCCTAATTGCATGCATCATCCATACACCAACCACAAAATAATAAGAAAATAAAGTAAACAACCACAAAACAAAAATTAAACGTGATGTGGATATGGCCTTTTCTAGACTAAGATAATTCCAAGCCAATGGAATTATCTATGAACCCTAAAAGCAAACACATCTCCATGCGTCTTGATCTTTTGGTCCATCCTTCATAGTCATGTGGAATGCTCCATGCTCCATCTTTTGTGGCTCCTTTTGGCTTTGGGCTTCTTTTCTTCAATCTTGGCTAACAATCTACTCTATCTAGCACTAGCTAATAACTATACTAAATAAAATAAATCTCACAAGTTGAGAAAAAAAGATGGCTCGCAGGCCATAAAACCCTAATTAATTATTAAAATTAATTGATCAGCTCGTAGGCCGTAAACCAAACCACAAAAATTAAACATCCACATCAAACCACATCCTAAGTCCATATCCAATCACCATGCGAATTGCACATAAACAGTTAAAATCTAATTTTAACGCGCTTGGTCAATTTTAATTGATTTTAGGATATTCTAGGGTTAAAACGGTCCATGGGTGCAACAATCCAATTGCCCGGGCCCAAAAAGGTGAACCGCAAGGCCCTAGGGCCGGCCTTGATTGGGCGGCAAGCAAGAGGGGCGGTCCCTTTAGGGGGGCCGAACCTCTTAGGAAGTTGTTTCCAAAACAATTCCCTTGCTTGGTGCCCAAGTTTGGTTGTTTCCTTGTTTGGGAAGAACTCCTTCTTCCCCAAGGATGCCCAAACCCTAGATCCTAAGATCCTAAAATTTCTCAAACTCACTAATTCATGCATCTAATATAAAAACTAGATCTTGTTATGATAGATTATTGACAAATTGCATCCCATGCTTGATTTGTCTTGTTTTACGCGATAAAAATCAATTTAAGGTGTAAAACTATCAAAACGTAACACATAAACCCCGTTTATGCTCTACGACCTGTGGCTCTGATACCACTGTAGGGCTTTGATTCATGGATGCGCAACGGAAAAAATAATTAACCATGCAAAACCCTCCAAGGATCACAAGTCAAGAGACATAACGATGGTAAAGGAAGAAATCAATTAACACACCTTAGGGTTCTCCTTTGATGACTTCAAACGCGAATTCTGTCACGTTCTCTATAGTTGATCAACGCCTAGAGTTGATTTCTAGATCTCCTACTCCTTGGTGCTAGCCCGGAAAGAGGAAGATGAAGAATAATCACGCAAAACGAGACGAACCAAAGGAGGTTCGGCCTCCTTTGGGGCCGACGGGGACGGGCGGCGAGCAAGGGGGGGCGGCGGCTCTCTCTTGCTTGCTTGCTCTCTCCTTTTGTTCTCTCCCACTCAAGTTATGATCTAATGAATCATAAGTGTGGGAAGGAAGGAAGGAAGATCGTTTATATAGTCCAAAAAATCCTTGCCAACTACCTAAAGGACTTATTCTAGTCCTACTAGAGTTCAATTTAGTCCCTTCCTTGCAAATTAGTCCCTACTAAGTTTGCAAGGTTTTGCAAAGTGATCCTTATAATTAATTAATCCAATTAATTAATTCCCAAATCTAGTTCAACTCTATCTAGCGTGTGACCCCAATAGGTTCTATCTAGTTGGTAGCAACTATTTGCTAATATGGAGCGGCTTCTAGCAAAACATCCATTCTAGCCAACTAATAGAATAGTCATCTTGACAACCTTTGTACAAGTAACTGTCTCATCCCTTTGTTTCTATATCCGGATTGGACACGAGACATACAAGTCACACTCGTATATCCAATCCACAGTTTCTCGATCCATGGGAATAGCCTTATTCGTGCAAATAACATCAATATCCCATATTGATTTATTTGAGTCTGGCCACACATTCTATAAGCACTATCCCTCGAGTGGCCTAGGATATTTGCTCCCGTTATGTGGGAGGGACAAATTCTATCTACGTCCACTACGATCTCTAAGCTTGCTTCTTATTGTATCCGGTACACGCCTTTATAACTACCGAGTTATGGTGTAGCGTTTAAAGCTACCAAAATCACAATAATCCACAACTAGAATATCTAGCGACTTCAAGTCTAAGGATGACAATACCATTGCACCGCGAGAAGCGCTTGTGACTCAACATAACGTGTATGTAGCCTTCTCGGAGATGGGTCAATCCAGTGAAACATTACCCTTAATGCACACCTATGTTTTGGATCATGATATCTCTATATCAATCCAACCCCATACTAGTCTATAGATGATTGTCCCATTAATCATTATACTGGACTAGGGATATTTAAGATAAACAACACAATTGTAAATCTAAGGACTTCATTATATTAATTATCCAATAAATAATAAATGAATTTCTAGCCACAAATAAATTTATACTAAACTAGATTGCCTCTAGGGCATCTATTTCAACAAATATCATCTGACAAGCACTGTTTGAATGTGCCTTCTCCTCCATCATCATATACTTTGCCAATGAAACATTCATGCCTCCTTTGTCATTGGGTAAAGGAATCCAGATGCCTCTCGACTTCAAGAAGGCACACATCTTGATCTTCCACAGACCGAAGGTCTTCCCTTCTGTGAACCTGTTGATCTTCAACATCAATCCGGACATCGTTCTTGATGGATCTTGAACCCTAGTCACGTGCTCCTCATAGATTGTGAAACACTGGATTCAGTTTCACCAAGTTGTGAAACCCTAGCTCTTTAGCTCCACATTGATCTTCAAGCACCGGCAACCAGAATACCAGTTTTTATGACAAACCCACCTCACGAAACGATGAAAGGATAAAGAAGAACACGGGATTTTACGTGGTTCACTAGCAAAAGATTCGCTAACTACGTCCACGATGTAGAACATCCATTATTTCACAAGAGGAACAATTACTTTGAATTTTGCATATGAAACTAGGAACCCAAAGAGTCCTTATATAGTGCTAGGGAACTCCTCTTGGCACATGGACAATAAAAAAGAATTCAGTCACGCAACACTTTGTGGAAAGAATCCACCAACCCACTTTTTTTCCTAATACCTAGCTGCCTTTGACTTATCAAATTCAAGTCACAACCAACTAGTTAAGCGAAAAAAATTTCCCGTCGTATAATTCAGCTTCATCCTGATTATTCGCTCCTTCTTCATTAAATTTTTCAGACCGCTTTAATTAAGCCTTCGTTTGGTGGGTAGTAAAACATTTTTCAGAAAAATATTTTAAATAAATTACGAAGTAGTTTTGCATGATGTAAAATGATTTATAAGTTTAAAATTAAGTGATCTTTCATAATGTGTGACATCGTGACAACCCACCTTCCTCCGTCTCCACTACCTTCCACTAGTGCAACTACACCATTAAGTAGCCACATGATCCACCACCTGCCATCGGCTTCCACCACCACCCTCCTCCACCGCAACCTGAACCACCAACTTGACACTCGCTGCCACCGCCACCCACTTCCGCCACCCGGTATGCATTTACACAACCACCTTCCTCCACTACCACCCTCTTCCAGGGACCAGCAACCACCAGTGCCAGCACAAAATGATGCCAACACCTCTACCTTCTACCGCCACCACTTTTATAATCTAGAGCGAAAGAGGTTAAGGCAAAACATCGTGTATTCAACTTGAATGAAATAGTGTACAAGAGGTCAAATACTAGGCTAGAGTGATGTGGGACGAATGCACATGTACAAGAGGTCAAAAATCGTGTGTGTGTGTATATATATATATAGTAATTTACTTATTGGATAGCCTATATATATGACCTATTGTACACTATTTCATTCAAGTTGAATACACGATTTTTTGCCTTCAACCTCTTTCGCTCTTGATTATAACAGCTGTGGCGGTAGAAGGTGGAGGTATTGGCAGCATGTTGTGCTGGCGCTGGGGGTTGCTGGTTCGTGGAAGATGTTGGTATTGGAGGACGGTTGTGGTTTAAATGCATACTGGGTGGAGGAGGAGGGTGGCAGTGGCATGGAGTGCCAAGTGGTGGTTCAGGTGGCGGTGGAGGAGGTTGGTGGTGGAAGCCGGTGGAAGGTCGTGGATCATGGCTACTTAATGGTGTAGTTGCACTAGTGGAAGGTAGTGGAGGCGGAAGATGGTGGTGTTTGAGTAGATGCCCTAGATTTAATGTATATTTAACATTGTTTTGGCTAGAATATTCATTTATTATGTATGGAGATATTTAATATAATGAAGTCTTTAGATTGCAATGTGTTGTTTATCTTAAATATCCCTAGTCCGTTATATTGATTAACAAGACAACCACTATAGAATAGTATGTGGGTAGATTGATATGGAGATATCAAGTCTAACACATGCGTATGCATTAGGAGTAATGGCATACTGGATTAACCCACACCGAGAAACCTGCATTAGATTATGTCAATGTCACAAGTGCTTCTCTTTGTGCTAATGGTGTTGTACTCCTTAGACTTGAAGTCACTAGATACTCTAGTGGTGAAATATCATGTTTTGATATTATCAAACGTTACACCGTAACTGGGTAACTATAAAGATAGTCATCAAGCAAAGCAAGCTTAGATATGATAGTGATGTAGAGAGGATTTGTGCCTCCCACATAATGTGAGCAAATATCCATGGCCAATCGAGGGGTATAGCTTATGGAATGTCTAGCCAGACTCAGACAAAACAATTTGAAGATATTGATGTTATCTGTATAGATAAGCCTATTCCAAGGATCGAGAAACTATGGATTGGATATACGAGTGTGACAGTTATGTCTCGTGTCCAATCCGGATATGGATACAAAGGGATAGATATAACGCGGTAACATTGGGCACAAGGTTTGTCAGATCACTAACTTTCTATTAGTTGGGTGACATAGATGTGTTGCTAGACACAGCTCTATATTTGTAATAGTTACTGCCAACTAAGTAGAAACCTATGGGGTCACACACCTTATGGATTAAACTGGATTTGAATATTAATTAGTAAGACTAATTAATCAAAAGGATCAAAATGTAATCACAAGCAAAGATAGTAGGACTAATTTCCAAGGTGGACAAACCCGTGTATGGACATAATTAGTATTGGGGCAAATATGTAGTTAATAAGGAGTTATTAACTATATAAGGGCAACCCTAGCTTATTATTTCACAAGAGTGTCAGTATTGTGTGAAATAACAAAGCAAGGAGAGAGACAGATAAGGAGGCCGAAGCCACCTGTCACCCCCCCCCCCCCTCCCCTAGATTCCGTCGGCCATTAGAGGCGCCCGGCCCTCCGTGATTAGTTTTGCATGATTCTTCTACCTCCTTCTTCACGTTGCTAGCACTTGACATGGAGGAGGATTCTAGCTACTATCCTAGGTGTGGCTATTCATAGAGACGAAGACACAATTCTTCGTAGTGATCACACAAACAAGGTACACATTTCATTAATCCATATCATGTTATGAAAGATATATATATATATATATATATATCATACAACATATGGTAGTTTTCATGATGTCACACATTATGAAACATCACTTACGCATTTTAAAATTGTATATCATTTTACATCATGCAAAACTACTTGGTAATATATATAATATATGTATATATATTATATATAAAATAGATATATATATATATATTATATTATATATAGCCCCCCTTAAACTGAATTTTTCGTGATAAGCACCAGTTTGGAGAGAAGATCACGAAATTGCCCTCGCGGATGAGACTTTGTGTGATTATCTGTAGTTTGATTCAACGAAGTAACAGACTACTAAAAGTTCTGTCCGAAACGGGTGTGTTGACAGACAAAGTGACAATAGAGTTCAATGTGTTTGGTCCGTCCATTGAAAACATCATTTTGGTCAATATTTATGGCACTACGATTGTCACAACATATGGTAGTAGCAAAAGACTGAGGAACCCATATGATCTAATTGCAAGCGAAGCCATATGAGATTTTGTGCGGCGTTACCTAGAGCACAGTATTCTGACTCTGTGTTTGATCGAGAAACGGCTGTTTGCTTCTTGCTGCACCAGGATATAAGTGAGTCACCAGTGAAGAAATTGTACCCAGTAGTGGACCGTGTATCAGTAGGATCACCATCCCAATCAGCATTCGGAAAATACATGAAGGATTGGTGTAGACCGAGCAGAGAAATGAAGATCGCAAAATAAAGTACCTTTGACGTAATGAAGAATCTGAAGAACAACAACATCGTGTGTTGATCGTAGAGTAGTGAGAAACTGACTAACCTGAAGAACAACATATTGAGTTAGGAAGAGTGACTGTGAGAGAAACTAGACTATTGACAATCTATTTGCATCGAGTAGGATCAGAAAGAGGTTCACCCTCTAATGGATTCAGCTTCAGGTTGGGCTCCAATGGTGTGGAGGCAACCTTTGGATCAGTCATTCATGCATGAGCAAGAATGTCAAAAGCATACTTGGTTTGAGATAAAGAGTAACCGTTAGCATCAGAAGTAACCTCAAGACCCAATAAAATCTGAGAGGCCCAAGTCTTTCATCTCAAATGGTTGTTCAAGGACTACTTTAGCTCACGAATACAAATGAGATCATCTCCGGTAATGATCATATCGTGAACATATATCAACAAGATAATAATTCCACGATCGGTATGACGAATGAACATAGCTCATTTTTAAGCACTAGAAGGGAACCCAAGTTGAAGCATTGTAGAGCTGAACTTATGAAACCAATCATGAGGGGATTACTTCTGACCATATAATGTGCGCCGTATGAGACATACCTATGAGCCGTGAACACCGAGACCAGGTGGAGAATTCATATACACCTCTTCTGTAAGATCACCGTTAAGAAATGCATTAACATCCATCTGGAACAAGATCTAGCATCGGATTACAGCTACAACAATAAAAGTGCGAACCGAGGTAAGTCGAGCAACTGGAGAAAATTTCACCTCATAGTCAATACCATACCCTTGTGTGAAACCTCTGGCCACCAAACGAGCCTTATATCTCTCAATCGAACCATCAGAACTAGTCTTGATCTTATACACCCATCTGCACCCTTTTGTAGTTTTACCAGGAAGTAATGAGATTAAGTCCCAAGTATGAGTTTGTGTGAGTGCATCCAACTCATCTTGCATTTATTTTCGCCACATTGGGTCAGAGCTATATTCTCGATAAGACTGTGGTTCATGATGTTGATTGATAGAAAAAGTGATGTTATCTCAAATTATAACAAATTGTATGAATTATGTGGTGGGCCGATGAACTGCAATAAAGTTCTACTCATCTGTGTCACTCTCAGATCTGAGGAGGCATCATCTGCAGAATTAGAAACTAAAAGTGAAACATGTTAAGTTGGAGATGGAACATTAACATGACAAGGCAAAACATCAAGGGGATCATGTTTAATTGGATCATGAGGAAGGGAAATAACATGTGGAGTCGAACAAGGAACACATGCACGACCAAGCGAAACAAGAACCTTACCATGTGTAACTAGAGCAGAAGAAGGGAAAATAACCACATCAACCAACAAATCTGAAAGTCTGTAGCGGAACTGAAGTGTCATCTAAAGAATTGTTCATGAAGAATGGATCATAGGAAGGATCTCCAAGACGGGGATGGTCAACAGTGGTGGAAGCATCGAAGGACGAAATTGCAGAGGACATCGTAAGTTCAATAAGGATCATGCATAGAGAGATTCGAAGATGGTTTGAAATTGGATCCGAACATCGATATCCTTTATGTTCGATACCATGTCCAACGTGAATGGGGAGTATGCAGATAAATATGCAGCAAATATACACTAGAAGGGAGGGGGGTTGAATAGAGAATGCCAACTTTTTGCAAAACTTTGTGGAGGAGAAAAGTTTATGTGAAGAGAAGTGAAGTTCAAGGCCTTGAAAATAGTTTCAAGCCTTTGTAATAAATACAGTTTGAAAATAAAACAGACAAGTCTTTTTCAAGGCCTTGAAAAGAGTTTCAAACCTTTGAAAACAGACAAGGTTGAATGCTGCAAATACTAAGTATGTAAATGAAATGTAAATGCACGAGACAAGTAATTTATAGAGTTCAGTCCACTTGGACCTACGTATCTACCTCAGGGATCTTCTCCCCAAAGCATTTTCAACAAAATTCTTATTAATCAAAAGCTAAGCCCTAGATCTCAGGTAGAGAGAAATGACTTAATCTGTTACAGCTTGTGGTTCTCTCTAAACTATCTAGTACCTGCTCTAGCTAACTGATTAACTAAGAATTCTCTATTGTTCACTTTGAACAATCCTTGAGAATGAGAGATTGAAGTAGTACAAGAATGATCTACAGATAAAGCACAAGACAGAAGAACATTGAAGTGTAGAACTGCAGTGAAAAACACAATGATCTTCTGTGAAATGGATTGTGAGAATGATGAACTTCTTTGATGCTTGTCAATCCAGAAAATGAGTCTCTCTTTTTTCCCGTTGAGTGTTGTTGTTTTTGCTTCAAAATGACAGCTAGTGGCTTTGCAAATCTTCCCAGATTTTCAGCAACAAATTCCTGTTTTGTAGGCAACAAACTTTGACTCTCTTAACAGCCTTCTCCAACGGATAATTGATCATGATCTTAAGAGATATTGTTGTGATCTTGTTTTTAAACAAATAGTGAAGATGTCATGGATATCTGATTGATCACAGAATCATCTTCTCTTAATGTTCCCTTTCCTGCAAAAGCCAGATTAGGAAACAAATCATACAAACTTAGGAAATAAAATTTCCCTGCAAAACTGAGTCAAACAAATGGATTAAATGATGTTAGATATATCAAAACAGTTTGTCTTTCATCATGAAATAATAACACATCAAGCACATGGGTGATAGAGATAGAATTAGATAAGAAGATTTGAGAAAAACTCCCCCTTAGAACATGCATACAGGTAAGACAGTTTCAAGGCTTTGAATCCTGGTTCAAGGCCTTGAAATAGCTCGCATGTGAAACCTAATTCAAGGCTTTGAAAACTGGTTCAAGGCCTTGAAATAGCTAAGTATTTCAAGTCCATGAAACCTGTGACCTTACACAACGCATTCATAATCAGGGTTCCAACTTATTATGCTCGTGAGGCTGAAGAAGAACAAAACACACTTCAAAAGGATCGATGAGAAAAGAAATCAAGGGGCGTACCATATGAATTTTCATACGAAGTTAAGTTCATAAGAATAGGTGCAAGAGTTCGATTTATAGTGTAAACATCAGTTAAAGCAGCTTCCCCCCAAAACTGTTCTGGACATGAATAAGAAAATAGAATAGCACGAGTCGTATTAAGAATATGAAAATATTTGCGTTCTGCACGTTCATTCTGCTGATATGTGCACGAACAAGATCTGTGGAAAAGAGTCCCATGCTTTTGAATAGTAGTACAGACTCAGAAGACATGTACTCCATCGCATTATCAGACCGAAAGCATGGATGGGACACAAGAACTGTGTTTGAACCATAGCTGCAAAATTGAAATATATTTGAGGCAAATATTAACGATTATTCATTGGAAATATCCAGGTATATCAAGTAAAATCATCCACAATACAACAAAGTATCTCCAGCCCACCCATTGTGGCATGAGGGAAGGCCCCTAACCATCCGAATGAACCAGGTTAAAAGGTGTTGAGGAAGATGTCATACGATGTGGAAAATGAAAAGCATTTTGCTACGCAAATTGAAAAGGCACACAGTTAATATGCCCATCATTGACTGTACCTAATTTACCACTAGAGACAAGAGAACAGCAAAACCAATAGAAGCATGAACTAATCGTGTATGCGACAAATTAAAAAAACATGGTACCAGAATGTGGCAGCAGTAACTGAAGAATTTGATGGGAGAGTCAGGCTTGTGAGTTGGAATAATCGTCCAAATTTACAACCAACACAAAGTGTATTTTCTGTGTGACTATCTTGCACACGAAATATACTGGAGGAATATATAACATCCAAACAAGTTTACAAAATTTTCCAACAGATACAAGATTGAGAGCAGGTTCTGGAATTAGAAATGTATTAGGCAGTGATAGATTATCTTGTGAGATATCCCCATTATGTGTAATGCGCATACGAGAACCATCTGCGATATTAATAGTCCGAGTAATAGAACTATTACGTTGAGAACCAAATATCTCGTGATTAGATTTCATAATATCACAACATCATAAGTCAAATTACCAAGAATTTTAGCTGAGGTGGCAGACAGATAAGTCTATTTAGTCTTCCCATGAGCTGTATCAAGGATGCACTTAAGAATAATGGCCAATTTGGAGAGAAATGAAGCATCGAGAGACAATGAAGGAGGACACGAGTTTGCGATGGACCAGGTTTGGACCAAAATCTAGGATTATCAGGGAATTCGACAAGCAATGGCCAAACTGCTTCTTTTCACAAAATCGACAATGACAAATTGGAAAATAAATGAGTTTATGCCCAATCGCATGGAAATATGAACAATACTCCTCCAAGATATCCAACACATGTTGAGAAACATCGGATCTATCCATTTTGATAAGTCAACAACCCAATAACACGAGAAAAAGCCAATAACACAGGTTAAAATAACCCTAAAATACCAAGAAGCAGTGACTAGAAGTCAAAATATAAAATAACGTAGTGTGGAAACGGAATAAGGAGGTTGAAAAACCTAAGGGTAACAAAGTGATTCAGTTTAAACCCGGAGAAGTCGGGCTGAAAAGCGGCAAGTCAAAGCTTTTTGACAGGAATAGAACACAACAGCTGGTATGGAACAAAGTAGGAGCGCTAACGGATCAAAGAAACGGCTTCAGAATCCGATCCTAAGCTTCGTTGCTGATGGTGGCTTCGCAAGTATAAAAAAAGTCGACGCGGGGCCGCTCGTTAGACGACTGACACGTAATCAATAGCTGGAAACGGCTCAAGTGGAGCTATACGTAGGGAATGGGGAAGAGCATAGTCTGGCGCATTATTAACTGAGAGGCGGAGACACATCAGCTTCGGGAGGCGCATCCAAGCACATGGAACAACATTTCCTCGCGAAACTTTTGGATCAGACTCCTAATAGGATTTCGAGCCTATTAGGATAGGTGGTGTAGATCTTCGACGATCGTAAGACAGTCGAAATAGAATCAGTCCGTTGATTCCTTGTGCATGGTACAAAGAACGAGAAAAAAGGAGAACGAGACGGAAACCCTATGGTAGTTTCAGCTCTGATACCAGGTATAATCTTGAGCGGAAACGGTTGAAGGCGAAGAATTGCGTATTCGACTTGAATGAAATAATTTACAAGAGGTCATCTATTTAGGAAAAAATACTAGGCTAGAGCGATGTGGGACGAATGCACATTACATAAATATATATCATAACAACCACAACCCTATTTCACCGCCCATAACCACCACCTACCTAAATACTAGCCTTCACCAGTAGCTACCACGGCCACATCCTCCAAAACAAACCACAACCGCCTACGACACTCCACCACTTCCACCGGCAGCTGCCTCCATGATCACCGTCCACGTACGCCTCCTCCACCAATATTAATTAAAGAAAAAAACATTCGACCTCGGCGCCTCGAACCCCTATGCCCCCAGTTGAATTAATTGAATCTTTAAAATAATACGTTGTTTCAGCATGAGTTGGAATTGAGCTCCGAATTTTCTGCCAAAGCCGTCTTGAAATAACCGTTGAGCCAACTCTCTTTTGTTGTTAAAGTTGAAATGAATTTTTATCGAATACGCAAGTTAAATATTTTTTAACTAGTAAACATACACTGAAAATTGATTTGTAAGAAAAATATTTTCACAAAGAATATTTTGCGTGTAAGATATGTTACTATGTAAGAACCTTTAATTGTCATCCGAACGGAGGCTAAGTGATTTGAATTAGGGCAGAGCACGGACCGGTTTGGGTGGGCTAGGGGTGTGTTTTCTACCCAACCTAATGATTGCGGGTTGGTCATATCGATACTGAAACCCAATCAAGTAGTCGACAAACCCAAACCCAATCAAACCTTTCGACTCCGACCGGTTCGGTCGGTTTAGACGGGTTCAAAAGTTTTCACATTGTTTGCAAACTTAAGTATATAAACATGACATATTCAACACTTGGGGTGAGCGCGGACCGGTTTTGCCGAAAATTTTGAACCAACCCAAACTCACCCTAATTCTTTTTTATATTCGAACCAAGCCTAACTTATAAAATTTGATTTGTGGACTGTGTATTTTACTAAAATATGTTATTTTTTCACGGGAAATTTAAATCGAACCAGACCGATTTTAAACTATTTTGCTAACTCCTTAATCATGATCAATCAAATTTAGTTCGGATTTTGTAATTCTATAATCGTATCAATCACGTAACATGAACGTGTGCTAAATTCAGACCGATATGGGCGAATTCTGCTCACCCATAATTTGAGTAACCAAAGTACAATTGAACGTATTGACATTCTCATTATATTGTAAGCTTGAATAATGTAACCTTCTAACTTTAAAATGCACATTTCATGTTAGTTATCACTCATTCCATGCAGGTAATATAAACCATCTATGCCAAAAGTTATTGTAGGTATGAACTTTTCAATTAAAGTGATAACTGTAACTTGATAAATCTACTAAATTGTTTTTGATATTGCCAAATAGGCTAAAGGGCAAGTAAGAGGGTGACTGAGCACATGGTTGTCTTCACCATTAAGCCAACTAATAGTGTGCATATGGCCCCAACAATGTGAGGGGCAAAATATTGAATAGTAATGAGGGTTATATAAGTAAATTTCACATTTTTTTTTTTTGATCAAGAAGGCAAGGATTATATATATATATATATATATGAAGATAACAGGGGGAATGAGTACAAGGGACACACCACACAAGGCAGGAGGTAGGGAAAAACAAGCGCCTACACAACTACGTGCGGTGGAGTGACAACTACCACAAAACTTCCACCGCAAAAGTACATATTACATCACCAAATCGAGACTACAAAAGCACATCAAACTACAAAAGCACATCAAACAATATATACAAGCCAAACTATATACAACCAAAAGGCTGGAGCATCAAGGGTAAACTGAAGTCGCAGCACAATGTTTGGCTAGGCGATGTGCATCCGAAACGACGCTACGATGAACCTTAGTAACAAAACAGTCTTCTAAACCTGCAGCTTCCTGCCTTATCTTATCTTTGAAGTAAATTTCACATTCATATATCATTTTTCGCACATTAATCTTACGATAACGGGTCACCCATTTTCAAATATTTATCAATTACATTTTATTGCACGCTTTTTTTCTTTTTACAAAAAAGGCACCAAATATTGTAATCGGTTCTAATCGCTTTCGATCTCCTAAAAGCTGCTGACACATTTATAATCCGGTGATTTAGTCGAAAGATGTTTAAATATGTTAGACGGGTTCAACTCATTTTATTTAAAACCGTTTGTGAATCTTCTCAATTCAAGTTCCCGTATAACAACAACATGTGGTATCTCAAGTGGTAGAGTGTTGGAAGTCCCTGCATGAAGTCCCGGGTTCAAACCCGACAAAAATAATTTCTCAACAAAAACCCGGATATAAAATGAAGCATTTTGCATAAAGGTCCCTCAGCCTGCGCAAGGATGACGAAGACGATATGTAATGAGCTTTTGAAGGGCTTAATAAACGACGTCGCAAGGTGATAATTATGTCTAAATAAAAAGTTAACAATGCATAAAGAAGCTGAAGGGGAATATTATAAGAGGACATAGTGGAATAAAAAGGTAAAAGTTGGGAGCTTCTTAGGCGGTAGGTAGGTAGGTTTATCATACAACAAAGACATAACATGATTGTTTGGATAACCTAATAGAAAGAACAAACTCTAGTAATAGGGAGTCTTCAATAGTCTTGGATGATCTTCGCATAGCATGTTAGCGTTAAATTTACAAACTCCATATCAACAAGGTTTCAAGTTGGGTTAAGTATGTATGTGTCTGAAAATATGATTTTTTGCAGAATTATTTTGCAAGTAATTATAAATATACATTAAATTATGTAGTTACCTTTGCTAGAGTTATCTAAAAAGGCCTATATTTTTATAAAATAAGTGGTCTTGTCTGTCCAGAGGCTTAATGGGACTACTTAGACTGCCTATCTATAGATCCTGAATTTACAAAAATAATGTGTCATGTGGATGAATAACTCGCAAATTATGACAAGTTTGTTACTGTTTTTCGGTCTATTTGATTTCGAAGGACAACGTAATATTTTATAACTGACCTAATTCTCTCTTAGAAAAACGCTTCATGTCACTTCTCTTAATTGTCATAACCCTCTGGTAACTAGGAGTGATATCTCTCCTAAAGGCACAAAAATAGACAACGGTACACTTTAATCATATTATGGTGTGGCAAACATGGGTCCTTTGGATATGGTGTCTTGGAAAGACAGGTACCCAATGAATCTACCATATCCAAACATTGAGAAATTTAGCATCATCTGGTTTTGTTCTTTACAATGACAATGGGTTGGAAAAGAATTTCGCGCACAGATCGGACCCTTAAAGGCTTAAACCTTTTAACCCAAAATTTCACCCACTAAGTCAAATACTTTGGAGTTTTTCATAGGTTATGACTTGTGGCAAAATTAAATATTGGATCAAGATCATTGTTTTGAGACGTAAATGGAGGCACATTTTGAGGTTGTATTTTGTCATAAAGTAAAATATATTTGTCAAATTTCTTTTGCAATTCAATCAGTTGTTGGGTTTGAAGAATCCTTCCCCATGTTATGCGCTATTTGTTTAAGCTCTTTTGCTACTGCTTGAAGTTTTTGACGTGGTTCAAGAATTCCTGCTAAATAAAAGATCATTGGTAAATTTAAGGAGCATTTCAATTGTAGCGTCTCCTAATTGCGTGTGTTCCCTACATGAATCTATAATACCACTCATTTCCATCAGCTGAATTAGTACCCAATTAGTTGTACGATATACATCGGACATAACGTTATTAGCATCGTAAAAATGCCATAAAAATTTCATCAACTCTCTTGTACCTTGTCAATCACTCGTAGTAAGTTCAAGGCCGCGATAATCTTCTCTAGTAAACCGCGTTATAACGTTCTCGTATTCGCAACCCTTTATCATCAAATAAGTACCATTCCATCTATTAGGACAATCCACACTAAATTTCTTAATTTTTTCTTGGCAATTTCACATGCTTCATTAAATTTCTTTTGTCGATAACCACTACTAGAAATATATAAAAGTGCTTCATGAATATTTTGAATACTAGCCATTATTAGATTTCAAAACATCTTTTACTATCACGTTAATAATATGACAAAAACATTTCAAGTGATGTAGTGGTTCCGCGGTATATGGAATTAACGATTCTTTCAAAATATATATAGATGCATTGTTTACCGATGTGTTGTCAAAAGTAATACCCTAAATGCGAGTTAAAATTTCATATTCTTGAGAAACATCAAATAAACAATCACTAATATTTTGAGCATTATGTGGATAGTCTATTTGCCGAAATGTAATAATTCGTTTTTGAAGAATCCAATCTTCATCGACAAGTGCGTCGTAACAAAAGTAAAACCACAGTTAGTTCTACTAGTCCACAAATCGGATACATGAAATAAATAATTATTATTTCTAAAAGTTTCTAAAATCTCCAATTTGTAGCCTTGATTTTTTTTTTGATAATGTCGGCCTTAGTAGTGTTACGACTCATCAGTGTAAAAGATGGATGAAACGCGTTTTGAATCATTAATTCAATCTAACATTAGAAGCGGTGCTTATAGAGAACTCACAAGTGACTATGCATAATGCAATTTCATGTTTAGCTCTAGCTTGAGTATAACTGAATTTTCGGCGAAATATTAATTGAGTCTGTATAGCACCCACACTATAATTTGGGTCCATAAGTTTGTGTTTCACCATAAGATATCTTCTACAACTACCCGTTCTATTTTTACCTTTATAATACTTATTTTTACAAAGGTTACAACATATTCTGTCGACAAGTCTACCTTTAAACATAACATTTTTTACCGTCATACGATGCCATATATAAGAAGTCAATTTACCCGTAGTGCCCGTACCCCTATTTTTTTAGGTCTATTATCATCGTCGTTTGTTGTTGACGTTTGCATACTTTGATGATCATGAAAAGTAGTATTTTGTTGATATGCTAACCCCGCTAATGGACATCCATTTGCTCCTCAAAATTACGACTAGTAGACCTTTTTAAAACTAAGTAGACAATTATTAAACTACAACAAAAAAATATTTTATAAAAATTAAAACTCACAAACTTTCTGAAGATGTATTATCGGAATAGCTTGTAGGAGTGGAAGAAGCTTGAGGAGACGAGGAAGAACAGACAATGTGAGCCGAATAGCTTGATCTTCAAAAATCGCCAAGTAGGAAAATATCCATCAACTTGAGAGAGTTTACTAGAAGATGAGATAGCGTTTTTGTGGGAATGAATATGAAGAAAATTCATACTAGTGTAGGATTATTTATAAGATGAGTATTTTTGCATGTTCCCCATTTTACCCGTAAAACTAGCCATTCTATGGCAGTTAGGAGGGTTAAAATAGTCTTTTGTTGGATATACACCCAGGTTAACACTTTTGCCCCTCCAACTAGAAGTTTTTTTTAAAAAAAAGGGAGGGCAACATTGTCTATCGTGCTTTATGCCCGTGGGAAAAAGCAAGGAAAGCCAAAGGAGAGGGGGGGGGGGGGCGACCCGTGCGGGTCAGGAGTTGGGCGGGGCGGGCTGTGCACGGATTAGCTGGAGTAGAAATCTTACCCGGCCGTGCCACGGGCTAGGCACGTCGTTGTGCGGGCGTGCACGGGTCTCCTTCCATCTGGGCCGTGCTCGGGGCGTGTTTAGGGCAATTTGGTGCGGGCCGTGCCAAATTGGCACGCGGGTCGGCCCGTATTGCCACCATGATGCACAATTTTAGAGTAAGAAAGCTTGGAGGGCATCCGTCTTTGAAGCGGAAGGCTCCTCCAAGTACCCAGAACCGTTGATCAATTATTTACAGTCAAACCTGCATGGTACTGTAGTGGCGTGTGGTAAGAGATATCCCTCTCCTTTTTTTTTATCAAAAGGATAAATTTTATAAAAGTAGAAACAGCAGGACTCTATTACAATGAAAGACAAAAACCTAGATAAACTTCCCCTACCAGAACAACACTATCTTATCTAATAGCTAGCCAATTCCACTTGGAGTTTCAGTATCCAAGGACTCCTTCAGAAATCTTGGAGCTTCATCTAGATAAGAATCTTCCATCTTCAAACTTGCAGCTTGTTTAACCATGAGATCCACCAAATGATTTTCATTTCTGGGAATCCACTTCAGATTGCTGGATGTGGCATTCAGCAGATTTTTTATATCTAGAATAATGCTCTTCAGCTCCCAAGGACCTGCCTGGTCCTTTTTGGTGTAATCCACCACTCTCTTACAATCAGTTTCTATCTGCAGATTTTGAATTTCCATAGTATCAACATCAACCAAGGATCTTCTCACTGCTAGTGCTTCAGCTTGAACAGCACTGCTACATTTTTGTTTGAACCAGGCTCCTCCCACAAATTGGCTTCTTTCATTTCTGAGGATCCATCCTCCATAACTCCACTCCTTTTCACTCTTCCACATTGCATCCACATTCATTTTTAGATTGTTTTTTTCTGGAGGCTTCCATTTTTCCCCCCCCCAGAAATCCTTCCCTTTTGTCCTTTCTCAGATTCTTTTCTTTTTTCCAAAAGGCTCCTTTCTGTTTTTAGCTTATGAGCTGCAGAGCACACTTTTCTTGGATCTGGTTGGTAATCTTCAAAGCTACATTTATTTCTCTGAATCCATATAGCCCAGAAAACACCCAATGCATCCTCCAGCCAGGTCTTCTCTAGGACACCTTCTTCCACCAAGGTTTTTTTCTCAGTCCACCATTCTTGAATATTATCTACCCAATTCTTGTTTCCATAAGGATTTAGGTTTGAGCCCAGCCACACCCTTTTTACCCATTCACAGTTAAAGAAGACATGTTCTTCATTTTCCTCAGTTTCTTTACAAAAGCTGCAATAAGGGTCTTTTGCACACTTCCTTCTCCACAAGTTGACTTTTGTTGGTAGACTTCTGTGGCACATTTTCCACCCCATATTCTTTATTTTTGGAATATGTTTTAGCTTCCATTAAAAAGCCCAGAAGTCACTAGGCCACTGGAAAGAGGAGCTGGCTTTTTCTTTGATAGGTGGTTTTTGGTAGAGCTGCTTTGCAACATAGTACCCACTTTTTACCATATACTCTCCATTAGATGTAAATCTCCAAACCATGCTATCATCCTTTTTGACCAGGAGATAGGGGTTTTTCGAATAATATCTGCCACTTTCTTGCCAAATTTATTTTCCACCAAATTTCTTTTCCAACCTTGACAGTTTGCATTCATTAGATCACTAACCATCCCTTCATATTCACCCTGGAAAGTTTCAAGCAAACTCTTACCTTTCAAATCTTGAATCCAGATATCTTTCCCAATGTGGATTGATTTTCCATTACTCACTTGCCAGCCACTTCCATTTTTAATCACTCTTCTGCTTCTTAAAATACTTTTCCATCCCCAGGAAGGATTTTTAGGCTGTTCTGCATTATGAAATCTGAGTTGGGAAAGTAGATGCATTTGAGAAGGTTATTACACAGAGACTCTTTTTTTTTGGTTAAACTCCAACCTTTTTTCCCCAACAGAGCCTCATTATAAGCTTGAAAATCTCTGAACCCTATACCTCCTTTTGCTTTATGGTCTGTTACTTTGTCCCAGTGGATCCAATGCAACTTTTTTTGTCCTTTTCTTTCACCCCAGAAGAAACCTCTGACAGCTTTTGATATCTCTTTACAAGTCTTTTGAGGAAGGAGGAAGCATAGCATTATATAGCTAGGGATGGCTTGTATGACTGCCTTAATAAATATCTCTCTTCCTGCTTGAGATAAGAAATCCAACTTCCACCCACTTAGTCTATCTTTCACTCTTTCCACAATATATTCAGCTGCTTCACTTTTTGATCTTCCCCAAAAAATGGGAATACCCAGATAAAGACACTCCTTTTTCATATCAGGCATACTGAGAAAGGTTTTGACTTCTTCTTTGTTCTGGCTAGGAGTATTATTTGAGAAAAAGACACCTGATTTGTCAGGGTTTATCTTCAGCCCAGAAGCCATTTCAAAATCAACAATAGTCTTCATACCTTCTTCAACTTCTTTCTTTGTAGCTTGTAGGAATAAGAGGGAGTCATCTGCAAACTGGAGGTGTGAGATCACTGGGCTACCATCTGTAATCTTCACTCCTGTAATGAGTTTTTCCTCCACTTTGTTCATCAAAGTTCTAGAAAGAACATCAATAGCAAGCACAAATAGATAGGGAGAAAGTGGATCTCCCTGTCTGAGTCCTCTTTGGGGAGTGAACTGTTCACCAGGAGCTCCATTAAAGAGCACTCTATATTTGACAGTGGTCACACACTGTTTAATCAACTGGATCCAGTTTTGGTTGAATCCATATGCTTCCAGTGTTTTGAACAAAAAATCCCAATCCAGACTATCATATGCTTTTGAGATGTCTAATTTGATAGCAACAAAACCAGGGTTTTTCTTTTTTGAATTTTTCATAAAGTGAAAAATTTCATGAGCTATCAAAATATTGTCCTGGATAGACCTTCCTGGTACAAAAGCTGATTGGTAGGGTGTGATTAAAGCAGGGAGAATTATTTTCAGTCTATCAGCTAGAATTTTTGAACTGATTTTGTAGCAAAAATTGCAGAGGGCAATAGGTCTAAAATCACTGGCTTTTTGGGGATTTTTGACTTTTGGAATAAGGGCAATATTTGTCAAGTTCCAAGCTTTTAGAATAAATCCATTTCTGAGAAAAAATAATCCACAGCTTCATAAACTTGGTCCCCTATAATATTCCAAAACTTTTGAGAAAACATACCAGACATTCCATCAGGCCCAGGAGCTTTCTGCCCCCCCCCCCCAAATTGAAAGCTGCCCCTTTCACCTCCTCTTTTGTAGGCCTTGTTGTGAGAAAATTGTTTTGCTCTTCAGTGATTGTCTTTGGGATATTCTTTAGTAGCTGGTCTGCTCCACTGTTAGCTTTCAGCTTGTACAATTTCTCAAAATGGATTTTTATCACCTTTTCAGCTTCTACATTTCCTTCCTTCCACATCCCATTCTCATCTTGAATCTTCAATATTATATTTGTAGCTCTTCTAATCACAGTAGAGGCATGAAAAAAGTGGGTATTTTGATCACCTTCCTTTAAGTATTTAAGTCTTGCTCTTTGATGCCATAACATTTCCTCCCTATCCCAGGTTTCTGTGAGTTCTTTTTGTACATCTTCCTCTTATTTCTTCCTTTCAACAGACCAAGGCTTCATTTGAATTTCCTGCAATTTATTTTTGAGGTAGGAAATCTTCTTTCTTTGGTTTCCCACCTCGTTTTTGCTCCACCAACTCAGCCTCTTTTTAACCTCCCTGATTTTCTTCTCAGTCTTGTAGAGAGGTGACCCCTCACTTTGGATCTTCCAGCCTTCTCTGACCTGCTCTTCACAATCTGGGAATTCCAACCATAATTGTTCAAATTTCAATTCTCTTCTTTTTTGAGAGTGGTTACTGGAAATTTTTTTAGAATAATAGGACAATGGTCAGATCCTCTAAAGATATCATGGAAAATTGCAGCATCAGGGTATTTTAGCAGCCATTCCACATTGCATAAACCTCTATCCAGTCTCTCTTGAATGTTGCCAATTGTTCTGCCATTGTTCCAAGTGTAGTTTGTCCCTGATTTTTGAATTTCAGTCAGCCTTGCTTTTGATTTCCAGTTATTGAACTGCCTCCAGCATCTCTCCTTTCTATTTCCTCCACACTTTTCACTTGCATCAGAGATCTCATTCATATCTCCAATTAGACACCAAGGTTCTGTCATGGAGTTTGCCAACTGTAGTAGAGTTTTCCTTAGTTTGTACCTCTCCTTCTCAACTGGGTGACCATAAACAAAGCTCCACCATTCAGCTTTGTTGTCCTCCCATTCCACTCTACAATGTATCACTCTTTCATTTGCAAAACCTATTTGAATGTTTACTTCCTCTTTCCACCAAAGAGCTAAGCCTCCACTTTTGCCAATTGGTTCAACATAAAAACTTCTATCAAACTGTAATCTTCTTCTAATTCTTTCTATTTTTGAGACAAATTTTTTGTTTCTATCAGAAATATCACCTTGGGGAGATGGGCTGTCTGCAGCCCTCTGAGGTTCTGGACTGTCAGGTGACTCCCCAGCCCCTGACAGTTCCAACTTAGCACTACCATTTTGCTTGTGGCTGATTTGGCTCAGCCACCAAAACCCTTTTTTCTTCCTTTATGTTGCTCTCTTTTTGCATAATTTCATCAAATTCAGAAATGTACTCATTATAGATAGAACTTGAGGAGCCATTACCTTTTCTTATATCTTCTGCTCTTTGACGCTGCATTTCCATCTCAGCTTCCTTCTCCCTTGCTTTGAGCTTCTGGAGAAGCTCTTTATAGTATTCCCATCTTGCTACTGGAATGTTGCTAATTATTTCATGCCTTACTGAGTAGTCTTTTTGTTGATCTACCACCCCTACTTCTGCAATCCCGTTTTCAGAACCTGCAAATAATCTTAAACTGCTTTCCTCTTCGGATACACCCCTCTGCTTTCTAATTTTGATCGCCTCTTCCGCATAAATTGCATCTGCAAGTAATTTTGGGATCTCTTTTGCAACTTGAAGTTCCAATTCTTCCTCATAATTTGGGATCCTCCTTCTTCTTTTTATTTCCTTTTCTGCTATATACGTGTTTGCCCTGCGCTTTAGATGAACAAAGCGATTGAAAACATCTGCGATTGTTAGATCAGCAAACGGATTACCAGGAATTTGTTCCTTCTCTGGTGATTGATTTTGAACCCTATTTTGACGCTCCTCTTTCCCGTCTTCCTTGTTTTGTATCGGTCTTCTCTTAATTTTGACTTTTCGCAATGGGCTTCGTGGTTCCCATATTTTTAGGGCTAGCCCATCATTCTCATCCCCTTCTTTTGTAATGTTTGGGCTTTGCTCTTTTTTTGGACACTCATTGAGCTCAGTTGGACTACCCGGCTCTTCTACAAAATAATAGACTTCTTGTGGGCTTTTTCCTTTTGCATACCCATTATATCTTTCTGGGCTTTTATCCTTTTGGCCCACCTCCAATCTTCTTTCTTTTCCATCATTTTCTTCTTCATGTATTGAGATCGTTTTGTTGTCGTCCTTTTCAGATTCTTCGTGTCCTTTTCCAGCTGTATCACCACCATATTCTGCATCATCCAGCCCTTTGTACGAAACTTGTCCTTTCCGTACTATGGTGGTGTCCGTCATTACCACGTGTCCCCTTTCTGAGCTGCTCTGCTGGTTTGACTCATTTTCACTCGCCTGGATCGACTCGGTCTCCGGTTCGAGACTCGCCTGAGTCGCTCCGGTTTGTGCCTCTGCGATCTCTGCTTCCACTTTGTTAGCCATTTTTTCCATCAATGGTTTCCATCTTTTAATAGTTTCCTCAAAAAAAAAAAAAAAAAAAGAGCATGTTTGGTATTCTTTTAAAAACAGAAAAAATAGTGGAAAAAAACATGTTGAAAAACACGTTTTAAAAAAAGTAAAAATCTATTTGATATGCGTTTAAAAACACTGTATAAAATTGCAGCTAGGGTTAGCTCTAGTGGTAGAGCATTGGAAACCCCTGCATGAGGTTCTGGGTTCGAGCCAGTTGACGACAAAACAATTTCTCAAAAAAAAAAATTGTATAAAATCTAAAACATATTTTGTAACACCATCAAATTCCAGTATGAATTTTGTTCTAACAACATTTTGTACATCCAACAACGGTATATAATTGTCATTTTATGCATTCATCAAAAATTGAGATGAATTTAACCACAAAGAAAACGAAAAAAATTAAAGAAACACCAAGTTCGTTTTCCTTGTTTCTGTTTTTAAATGGGGCTGAGATTGGCTCTTCCAAATGTGTTTTTCATAAAAACTGTTAAAAACAAGGATACCAAACAAACACTAACTCACCATGGCATTAAACTTCAAAAAGCCTGCACATACTGTCACATGCAAGATGAGACTTCTGATAATTTATTTCTCTTTTGTCCAAAAGTTGCTTCCCTTTGCAGAGCTATAGGCAATCCCAAAACACCATATCAAAACATAAAGAATTAGATTCATAACTTGATAACAAAATATATTTCTAGTTTATAGCTCACATTTGAGGTCGTTTCATTTTTTCCTTGTTTGGTGCAAAGTCTTGCATGTACCTTCTTCTGGCTCAAAGGAAATGGAACCTTTCCAGAAGGTGATTGTCCATTTCCTTGATGGGGGTAATGGATTGTCCATTTCCTTTGAGCCCATCAACAAGTCTCTAAAGGAAATGGACAATCACCTTTCCAGAAGGGGGTCTCATCAACAAGTCTCTAAACATACTTGATAGCCTTCGGGCAAAGCGGCGTAGCAACAGCCAAGCAAGGAAGCAAGAACGAAGTGTTAAGTATCAAGCGATTCCACCTCAAAACCAATTGGCTATGAGTAGAGTAGTCCACGATACTTATTAATTATTTTGATACTTCATGAATGTCCGATGTGGGACATTCTCAATACGAAGTAGCAAAGCACGGGGCTTTCTAGTCTGTTCAAAAGTGTTCGTACGAACATGTGTTCGTGCGAACAATTCGGGTGTTGGTACAAACAAACGTTTTGGGCGGTTTCGTATTTTTCTTGTTTGTTTTGGAATAGTTTCGCCGTTTCTTTAGGCTTAATTCGGTATATAAAGGCCTAGGGTCGCTGCTTTCGGTATTGTGGTTGTAATCGATTTGTTTCTCTCTAATAAATTGGGTTCTGGGATCGTGGATGTAGCTATATTGCTTGAGTTGCGTAATAGTGTGTTTGATCTCAAGATGGAAAGTGCAGGGGGGTGGGGGTTCAGTAAAATTGAAAATGATGGAGGTTTAGTGTCACAAATGTTAAAGTAAACAGTCTGAGGATATTGGTGCAGGGAGGTTTTCAGTGATACTGAAAGTGATGGAGGTTTAGTGCATGTTTGATATCCCTACTTTTAATCAACTTCGGTACAAAATAGGGTATTTTTTTTTAACTTGGCAGCTTTGTTTTTTTGCTTGTTTAAAAACAAAAACATGTTCAAAAACAAATGCTTAAAAAAGCATCAACTATGATGTTTTTTTTTTCTATATTATCGGTGATTAAAAACATTTCAACTATGATTAGAAGCAAAAAATTTCAAAATATATGTAAATCTTCTATGTACAAATGATACTCAAATAAATTAACACTGAAATTTAGTAATGTTGTCAAATTTATTTATTTTAAACACTATTTCTAGCATAAATTTTAGTTTTTTATTCTGTTTTTAAATATATTTTTTTAACATATCAACCTGTATATAGGTCTAATGTCATTTGTCCCATGATGTAGGTAGACATATAATCTCATTATCGTTAAAAATATCACCCAATTCCCATTCTCATTATCTTTAGCCAAAGAAAACATAAAGTACCTTATAACGTTACTCTGAAATGAGTTCAACCTCTCACCAAATTAAATTCATTGAAATTTGAAATCTTGAAAGTATCATGATCCGAATAAAATCCCATTGGCTAGAATGTGAGTTCCCAAATAATAAGAAACCATACTTTTTGACTTTTGAATACAAAGGTAAGAATGAAGGAACCGCCAAAGTGGGAATTAAAATTAGTAGTTTGATACTTTGATATGAGGATTATCAAACGGCCGTCACGCTTCTTATGTTCCAACACCGCCACCGGCGGCAACGCCTCCGACTGTGTCGGCAACACCAGGCCCCTACACGGAAAACCATACTGACAGAAACCAGTTCTGGCTTTCACCAATCTTAAGCAAACTATTTTAATTTTAATAATATTTTTCATTCTTGGTTATCAAATTATTTATTCATTTTGAGTAAAAACTAATCAAAGTTATTTTTAAGTAACCAAACCCAAACAAGGTTTGACCTGCCTACTTGTTCTCCATAACTGATTCGTTTGTACGACTAGTTCATTGTACCCTTCCAAATATTTTAGTTTAATTACCCAAAAGTAGTTAGTCGGTACGTGCATGAGCTCCAACATCTATGCCGTGTTTGGATCCTGGAACTTATGTGACCGAGGGAGAAGATAAACAACACACTACCCAATTAAGATATGCTTAACTTGCAAAAACAACTTCTTAAACCGTTGGGAAAAGCTGACTTTCTCATTGGCTTAAAAAACTGTTTTGTTTACTGATGGCATGTTTGAGAACTCTATTCTTAAACTGATTTGTTTAATAACAATGTAATTAGTTAGTGAATACAGTAAAACCTCTATAAATTAATACTCGATAAATTAATAATCTCGATAAAATTAATAATATGTCCAGTCCCAACTTCGGACAAGTACAAAATTGGACTCAATTCGATAAAATAATAAGATAATAATTTTTTTTTGAAATCCCAATGTATAAATATTGGTCCCAACGAAACTATAAATTAATAATTATTAAAATATTTTAAATTCTAAGAATTGCTACTAGAAATGAATCTATAGCCACTTGTTTTTTTTTTAACTTCAAATCTATATTGAGTTTATCTTCAAATCTCCTCATTGCACTTAAGAGTTGGGGCACTGTCTTCTCGATTGCAACAAAAAATTGTGAAGAGTTGTTAATGTTTCTTTCTGAGTGACCAGTTCCAAAGCTATTGAATCATCCTCAACTTCGTAATCGACTGAATTTTCAATGGTATTCGCCACATGTTCTTCAATGGTTTGAACCTCATAACATTCACTATTTTCACCACAATATTCTAGTAGGTCATTCACATCCACTTAGTAAGCATAAAACTGGTTTGTTTTAGCTAATATACATTGGACTAGGAAATTTAAAGGTCATACGTAAAACCTTTTTAAATTAATAAATTGTTAATTTATTGATATAATAATATCTCGCTAAATTAATAAAATATTTCGGTCCCAACATTATTAATTTATAGAGGTTTTACTGTATGCATTTTAACATCTTTTTGACAGTTTATTAGCATTACCTTTTTGTCTAAAAAAAGCCATTCGTTCTACGATAAATCAATTGTTGTGTTTTTTGTGTTGTTTCCCATGTTTTACATGGATACCAAACATGCTCTAAAATCTCCGGAAAACTAATTTCAATTGGTTCTCCTATTTTGAGCTCAGCTTTTAATTTTAGCTGGTCGAAATACAATATTTACCTTCTTCTTCATGTATGAATTATCTTTTTTAATAATTCTCAAAAAGAAAATTATCAATTAGGTTAAACACATAACATTTGGATATCTATTTTCACATCAATGTAAAAAGAGTGAGAAGATTGCGGAGTCCTCTATTGAATTTCAGAGAAGAAGAAGAAAACTTCGATTGATTGAATTAGAAAATGAAAGACGGCTTAACCAAACCCTAATAACCAAGTCTGAAAATAGGAAATAAAGAAAAGGAAAAATAACAGAAAATTACATCATTCGTTGATGAAACAACCAATTAGAACCTCCCACGTGTCTGACCGGATGAGTCATCTAAACACCTCACTTAACTACTAATTAAAACACTAACGGTAATAATTTAAACACCACCGTTCCACTTAATCTTTCAAATGAGCTGAACGTTGGTATCTGACGCCTGCTAAACCTCCACCCATCTCATCCAACGGCGTCTGCTTCACTGTGAGAGTACTGTTCATTTGGTAAGACAAGTACCAAATGAACAGTAACTTTCTCATTGCCATTCAGTCCAAAATGCCTTCAAATCTTCAAGACCCTCCCTCAAGTTGGAGAGTGCACAAGCCTAACTCCCAAATTGGACAATAGGAAACCAAATACAGTTGGATGTATTGGTTTGGTAAGAATATCTGACAGTTGATGAGAAGTATGCACATACCATAAAGAAAACACATTCTTTTGCGCAAGATCTCTAATTAAGTGACAATCAATGTCAATGTGCTTAGTCTTGTCATGAAACACAGGGTTTGCAGCCAATTGCGGAGCTGAGTTGCTATCACAGAACACCACATGAGAGCTAACCATAGATACCCCAAAATCAGCAAGAAGATAGAGAAACTATTGTATTTCACATGAGATTGCAGCAAGAGCTATGTACTCTGATTCTGTAGAACTCCTTGAGATGACTGTCTGCTTCATTGACTTCCAAGATACAAGAGAATCTCCTATCTAGATCAAGAAGCCGGAAGTTGATTTTCTTGTGTCCAAACACCCTGCCCAATCAGCATCAGAATACCCTACCAGATTAAGAGGTGAAGAGGCTGCAAAGAGAAGACCTTGAGAAGGTGCATTGATGAGATATATCAGGACATGATGAGCAGCCTTAAGGTGAAGAGCAGTTGGCTTGGAGATGTATTGAGACAACTTATGGACTGAGAAACATAAATCTAGTCTGGAATTGCACAAATACAGCAACTTGCCAACAAGTTTTCTGTGCTTCATAATGTCTGCACTTGAAAGAATATCACCATTTGTAGTTGTCAGCTTCAAGAGTGGATCCATTGGCACAGAAGCTGGCTTACATTCACCATATCCATATTCCTCCAAAATGTCTATTGCCAACTTTATTTGACATAAGTTGATACCATGGTCAGTTCTAGCTATTTCAAAGCCAAGAAAATATCTAAGACATCCCAAGTCCTTTAGCTAAAACTTGGCCTTCAAAGTAGTCTTGAGAGCATGAAGCTGAGACAAATGAGTATCTCGTAACACTATATCATCTACATATACCAAAATGCATGTGAAAGAAGTCTCTGAATTCTTAACAAAAAGAGTATAATCTGTTTTACACTGTTTGATCAATGAAAGGAATTGGAAAATGATCCTTGAGCGTGGCTTCATTAAGCTTCCGATGATCCATGCACACTCGCCATCAAGTAACTGTCCGCTAAGCAATCTGTTCATGGTTATCATTCTCCACCACAGTCATTCCTCCTTTCTCGGGTACACATTGGACTGTGCTAGTCCACGTGCTATCAGCAATGGGGAAGGTGATGCCAGCTTCTAACCACTTCATCACTTATTTCTTTACCACCTCCCTCATATTTGGGTTGAGTCTTCTTTGAGGCTGTATTATTGGCTTCTTCCCTTCCTCAATGTCAGCCTTGTATTTCCTCAATACTGCTAAGAGCTGCTCCTCCTGTTCCTGAGACAAAGCAGAAGAAAAAATTACGGGAAATGTGTCATTTAAACCAAGAGCATACCTGAGATGAGATGGTAGTGGCTTTAACTCAATCACATGTGGTGATTTAAGCAAAAGAATCAAAGTTGTTTCATGCTCGCCCAACTCTAGCTTTATCAAACTATCAGCAAAGTGTACTTCCTTAGGATGAGGATCCCCTTATCCTTTGTTCATGCTAGCTATTTCTTCCCACATAAGATCAACTTCTTTTTTCACAACATCTCCCTCATAAATCTCTACCCCATAGCTATCTTCAAGGTCATGGTAGGAAGGCATTTGCATTGCCTTAAACACATCAAACACAAACTTGTTTTCATTTATTTTCATGGAGAGGCATCCACTTTTCACATGAATGATTGCTTCTCCTGTTTCCAAAAATGGTCTTCCAGGAATCAATGGGACATCACCCACTACCATCTCAAGAATGACAAAATCAGCTGGAAATATGTGTGATCCCACATCGACCAATATGTCCTCAATCACCCCATATTTCTGGCGAATGGATCTGTCTGCCATTTGCAACATCGCCCAAGTGCCCTTAGGATCCCCCATACCTAGCTTCTTGAATATAAACAATGGCATAAAGTTGATGCTTGCCCCAAGATCACATAGTGCAGAAACCGTTATGGAGTCACCCAAGGTGACTGGAATCACAAAACTCCCTGGGTCTTTGAACTTCTTTGCCAAACCCTGCAATACACACTCTGATGCTTCTGCTGTCAAACAAATCTGCTCACATCCATCCACTCGCTTTCTCCCTGCCAATATGTCTTTCAGGAACTTGGCATAAATCGACATTTTCTCTAAGGCTTCAGCAAACGGTAAGTTAATTTCAAGCTTTTGAATACCTCAAGAAAATTCTGGAACTCTTTGGCATCACTTTTCTTTGTGGTCCGCAAAGGATAAGGGAGTGTAGGATAGATAGGAATAAACTCAGCACGTACCTCTTTTTTTTCTGGCTCTATGTATGCCTCTGCCCGCATGGGTTGAGCTCCCACTACCTCATCATCAAATATCTCATGCTCTTTTGCCTTTGAGGCTGTGCATCGAGCAGGTGTAGGGTACGGTGGGTCGACCAAAGCCTTCCCACTTCTGGTAGTGATGGCCTCAATGGGCTGAGAAACCTCCATGTAAGTAATATTGGCTCCCAATGGAGTTGGCATGGCTAACTGACTCGCAATCTTACCACCTGTTGCTCTACATTCCGTAGTGCTGTCTTGGTTGTTTACAAATCTGCGGAAATATAAGTCATTAATTTGGTGAACTGATTAACATGTCTGCCCTTATGAAGCATTATACTCTTAAGCTCATCCATGTCACTATCTTTCCTTGTCTGCTGGGATGCCTCTTCATGATGATTTTTTTCCAAGACTGCTTTAACGTTTGACTCAGGTAGCTTGGACAATTTCTTGCCTTCTCCTAACTGAGATTCTTGCTTAGCAATATGCCCTATCAACTGATATGCGCCCTCTTTATCAACTTTGAACAAGAAACTTCCTCCAGCTTCGCTATCTACACGCTCTTGGTCATCATGGCCTAGACCGTGGTAGAACACCTGAAAGGTCTTGTAGTCTTCAAAATCATGGTTTGGGCACTTTCTCAACATCCCCACAAAACGTTCCCACGTTTCCACCAGTGACTCATCTTGCTGATGCTCAAAACTCAGAATGTTGGCTTGTAGTTGAATCACTCGGTGGACAGGGTAAAATTTCTCTAGGAACTCTTCAGCACATTGATCCCAGGTGATAATAAAATTTGGTGCTAGATTTTTCAACCATGCTGCTGCTGCACCGCTCCGACAAAAGGGGAAACGCACAAGTTTGAAAAATTAGAGCTGACATCCTTATACTTTACTGTTCTTCAGAAATCGTTGAACTCCCCTATGAACTCATTCGGATCTTCTTCACTTACCCTACTAAACTGAAATAGGCTCTTAGCTTCTTGGATAGTGGTGCCCTTAAGCTGAAAACTCTCGGTCAGAATGTCTGGCACCCTGATGGCTGGACTGACTCCAGTTATGGGGGCCTGAAAGCCTGTGACAAGAGATTTCCTCGAATGGTTTTAAGTGGTATGATTTTTGCGGGCTTCCCATTGTGCAGATAGTTTTTCCATCTTCCATGTGATCTTATCAAGAGCTATCTGCATACTCTCTGACTCCTCATTGTCCGAGTGTGAGGATTCATTCGATGAGGATGATGTCTCTTTGCTTTCACTCATCCTGAATACCTGCTCACTAAGATCACAAACAAGGGGAAAAGATCACATCAACTAACAAAAGTAATAAAAATAACTAAAAATAAAATGTATCCTAAGCTAATTATCGATCTCACTAATAGTACCATTAACTCCCCGGCAACGGCGCCAAAACTTGACGCGCCTAAATTACGCGTACTGCGCAAGTGTACAGTCAAGAAGTAAATTGGAGTATTTAGGACTCGGATTTGTCGAACCCACATGGAGTTGAGCTACTATTAGTCAATCGTTAATCAACTTTTGGGTACAAAGTAGTTGGTAAAAAGAAGCTGAATGATTATTAGTTTACCACCCACAGTCAATTGGCTCTACGTAACTAAGAATTGAAATTTAATTAAATAAGATTACTAAGAGTATGAAAAAAATAGATGATTTAGGGTCCCTAGGATGCTTAGTTGATTTCCGGATTCCGTTCACAACACTTCACTCTTTCTTCCAACATATCAAGTTATACTCATTGCACAAATCTCTCTATCGTATGCCACATTGTAGTGTCATCAACAACAAGGCTCTCAGCCTAATGTTGCTACTCAAAACTACTCTAGTTGTTATGCTATAGGCACCTACAAGACCTCTGAGTACTTGCAAAGCTATTACTTTAACACAATCAACTGAAACCAACCTCTACGTGATCACTCCCATTCTTTTACGTCTCAGTCTCAAGAACATTACGAGTGTCTTACTACTCTTCACGAACCTATGGTTGAGTTACTCTCATACTCTCTCCTAGATAACTAACATGATATGGGTGATCAAGCCTCACATGCTAAGAATTAAGAACTCAAGTAGAAGAATAAATGAAATCAAGAGTGAAATTAAGCATTAAACGTGAAGTAAAACCATGAATCCATCAACCAACCAAGAAAACCCTAGTTCTCCATAATCACCTAGCGTAGCTAGACATGAAATATCTTGATAAAATCGTATTCTCTATAGAAAATAGTACAAGAGATGAAGAAGAAGAATCAAACGATGAAAAATCCTCAAAGATGAGCGTGAATCTCCGTGCTAGAGCTTTCTTGCATCGTCCTCTCTCTTCCTCCCTGTGTGTGAATGACTCTCTAGGCCACTTAGGTCGTCCTTTAGCCAAAGATCATCATAAGAATTAAAAAGTTGCATTTTTACCCCCGAAATCGGACTTTAGTGTCAGGGCATTTTGGGCCAAAATAGGGTGTATTTCTGGCCGAAATGCACTGGAAACTTGCTCCTAAATTTGGCCACTGAATTCTCCAGGCCATAACTTGTTCGTCCGATCTCCGATTAAGCTCCGTGACCTATCGCTGGAAATCTCTTTGAGTCTACTTTCATATGGCATAAGTCTCACACCCAAATTAATTGTAGAACTCCAGCTATGATCAAATTAGTGAAGACTGGTCACTTCGGCTCCTCCAACTTTGCTTCTCTTCGTTTCACTTGAGCTCTCGTTGTTTCCGAAATTCGTTCGTTCCTCCTATCAACCGATTAGCATTTGCTCCTGTCAAGACAACATGAACAAACATACCAAGCGATCATATCTGACAAATAACAACTAAAAATTCATAGAAACGCATGGACGGACAATATAGCACATATGAAGCGTCAAGTGATAAAACGCAACATATTCTCTACAATTAAGCTCAAATATCTCATGATAATGTGGAAAATGGAGGTAAAATGTAGCTCCTAAAAGGCGCTATAAGGCATCTCTGTGTAATTTTCAAGCTCATCCCACAGAGACTTAAGCCTAGTATAGAAGGCAGTACCACATATTACCTTGCTTAAGATTCACAATAGCACTACTCATCTGAAAAATCTTAGGCAAGCTCTTTTGAGAAAATCTCTCAACAATATCAAACCAAATGTCTTTGGCTGTAGAGTAGTAAACAACACTAAAAGCAATTTCTTTGCTAACAGAGTTCAACAACCACGAGATAACCATTCGGTCACAACGTTTTCACAAAGAATAGATCTCAGAATTCCTATAAGGTTCCACAATCACTCCATTGAAAAAATCCAGTTTATTATTAGCCTCAAGAGCAACAATCATAGATCCATACCACAAATTGAAGTTATCTCCATTAAGAACTTGAGATACTAAGAGCATACCAGGTGAATCGGAGTTTTCAAGGAAATAGGGAGAAGATCCATCCATGGTGCGAGATCCCAAACAAGAAGAGGAATGCTCTGCTTCAGGTCAAACCACGATGATTAAACAACTAGCTCGGCGCTTCACAGGAAGAACCTTAGAAACGGTAGCTCGAAATCAAACCGTAGGCTCTTATACCATATTGAATTTCAGAGAAGAAGAAGAAAACTTCGATTGATTGAATTAGAAAATGAAAGAGGGCTTAACCAAACCCTAATAACCAAGTCTGAAAATACGAAATAAAGAAAAGGAAAAATAACAGAAAGTTACATAATTCGTTGATGAAACAACCAATCAGAACCTCCCACGCATCTGACCGGATGAGTCATCTAAACACCTCACTTAACTACTAATTAAAACACTAGCGATAATAACCTAAACGCCACCGTTCCAATTAATCTTTTAAATGAGTTGAATGTTCGTATCCGACAGCTGTTGAAGCTCCATCCATCTCATCCAACGACATCTACTTCACTATGAGAGTACTGTTCATTTGGTAAGACAAATACCAAATGGACAGTAACTTTTTCATTGCAATTCAGTACAAAAT